>ML786395.1:492537-569274 GCA_009831015.1 Picea engelmannii | reverse complement strand
TATATATATATATATATATATATATATATATATATATATATATATATATTTCAATGTTTGTAGATTGAATATGAAGAGGAGGGACATCAAAAACAAGTTGATCATGAAATCACAAAAATTATGTTAAATAACCAAAGTACAATATCTCCTACAAATGACGAATAAATGAGGCATGCACACAGCTCGAGCATTGACAACAGTTCAAGTGATGAATGATAATAAATATAATTGAATGTTACTTAAATGACCAAACTCAATTGTTTCATCTTATAGTTGAGTGTCGCCTCATGCGATTCTAATCATTCCATACCAATCATGACGTCATAAGATCCTAAGATCGTGACGTACAAGTTTTCCCTAGTGAAAAACTCTTCTAGGTTAAGGCTAAAGCCCGTAATCTTCCCTCCAACCTTTTTTTTGGCTCCCGAAACCATTTCTACAAAGATAAACTAATCTTGTTCTATTACCTTTACCTTAATTATTTTTAGTGTTGGACCAGAAATGAAACTCTCGGTAGCACCAAGATCTATCAAAATACTAAGGGTCTGGTCAACAACGGTACCTGAAGTCTCGAGCACAGTCGACTGGTGCTCTTCCTGGTGGTTATTCACCATTGAATGAATCCAATGGACCTTGCCCAAATCTCCCATGGTAGTTGGTCCGAATGATCCAAATGCTTTGGTCCTCTCCATTGGGCAATCATGCTGGTAAGGTGGCTCCCCACATTCCAACACACTTTCTTTAGTCCAGTATTCCTGGTACTAGAAGTAGAAGCTGAATCTTAACATTAATGCCAAACACAAACTTGTTGACCTTAAGTTTCTTTGTAATTTGGTGTGGAGCATACCAAAGCACCTCCAAAAATAGGCCTCATACTCATGCATCGTATGGTCACCCTTTCATAAGGCATTGAACTCGTTGAGCTGATGATCAGTGAATTCCTCCAATAGATACCTCTCTCATAACCGTTCCTTGAACAGTTTCCATGACACGTCTTCGACAACCATGTTCAATTATCATAGGAGCATATTCCACCATAGAAGAGCACTCCCTTTCAGTTGAAAGACCACCATGCAGACCTTCATGTTGGAGGTATAGTCACGAAGTGAAAAGCACATCGCCATATTATCTAACCATGACTCGACAGTTGTGTCCTTCGAGGCACCAAAGAACTCGGAAAATTTGACCTTCTCGAGTTCATGGTGAATACTAATGGTATTGGATATGCGCGTTGTGGACCCTAAGGGGTATAGGTGTCCTAGCCTCAACTCAGTATAGATGGTGAATCAAGGCCTCTAACAATCTCTAGAAGGACCTTGTAGGACCATCATCATCCCTTACAATAATCAAATCCAGCCCAAGGACTTGTCCTTCCCCTTGGGGTTAAAATCCGAGGGTGTGGGAACTTTTGGAGGCATCACACCTCCTTCCCCAACACCACACTATGAACCTTTGTGGCGTCCTCTAATCGAGATCACCACATGGACACATTAAGTTTTAAATAGCACTATGTTATTACTCAAAGGTTTACTGCAGTGGAAAGCATTATGATCCATAGTCGCAAGGTTGAACTTTCTCTGATACCATAGGTAATGACCTCATCGTTATGACTACAAGCGACACAAGAAAGTGCAATTTTTATTTTTTTTAATTAATCAGGAAGGCAATGATGAAAACAATTAAACCACACAACTTGACGATGAACACAATGCATGCAGATCCAGAAACATACAACAATGACTTAGCACACTAGCACATCATGCAACTGGGCGAAACGTGCGATAATCAAAGACAGATAAAAATGACTACCCGCCTAACACAAGAAAGACAACCTACAAGCTAAAGGACAACATCAACCACCTGACACAACAGCTTCAACAACCATTAACTAGAAACCTCGACAATGCATAAACCAAATGCATTGAAGAGTTACAGAATCAAGTACCAACATCAATTACAACGAACAAACGCCCACATCGGGAAGCATAAGACTCCACCCGGTTATCATTCACATCTATCCATCAGGGAGTGCAATGATCCCCTCTTTAGGAATCATGTCGTCACCAGCAACATAACATATCTAGACCTTTAACCCAAGTTAAATCCCTCACGCTAGGAGACCAAAAATCTGTCAGTAAAAACACGAAGACTATACCCAAGCACCCAAGCAACAAGTCGACAAGACGTAAGGTGACAACACCTCAAAACTAAAATTCACAGTTAACTGAAGGATGTTTGGTTCCTACAAGGAAAACCCGTGTGGGGAAACAACTATGACCAACCACCATTTTCAATTCGACTTAAGGCACAAGGCGCATAGTAACCAATTAATTGTTAAATTATTAATTGTTTTAGCTAATAAAACTATTAATCCCTCAACCATTAATATGGAAAAATCTATTAAACTATTATGCCAATAAACCATTAACTTCTAAGTTATAGACTCAAAAATCAAACTTTCCTAGAAAGATGATCCTAAGTGTGAGCCCATTGAACCTGTCTGTAGCAATGAAATTACATCTATAACATAGCCTCCAAAAGTCCATGAAATTTTTATCATTTAAAAATCTATATTCTTGGTAAAGTTCTCTATCTTATACTACATTTTACAATAGTATAAAAAGGATACAAATCCATGGTTCATGCACTTATTCATATTAGTGTTCATCTTGGACTTTTGAGATAGTCCAGGTTCCTTGATCCAATCTTAATCCAATTTTTAATAGTCCGTTAGGTTTCGTTGCACATCCATTTTAAAACAACTAACATAGATTTATCTTAACCCTAATCTATCACTAACTAGCATATATTTATATAATAGACAAGTTGTCTAGAATTATAAGACATCACTGTCTATTAATCAATAATCTTCAAATCACTTTCATACATAGCAGCAAATGATAAAAAGAAGTCATACAATGATAACGTGTTGTCTATTAAATATATGTGAGATTGTTGTGTATTAAAAATATGCTAAGGTTTTCTATCAGTTATATGATATGATTGTTTGTTAAAGGTATGATATCGCTTATTATTAAATGTGGTTTCGATGTCCAGAATATGTACACACACAATTATTGCAATTGTATTGCAATTATACACACACTTATTATTAAATTCATTGCCAAGAATCTATACACAACAACCGTCACAACGCAGTCACGCTCATCCATAGTCATTGTCATTCATATGCAAAACGTTGTCCATTAAATCGAATATATAAATAGATGTCCATAGATATATAAAATCGAATATATATTGTCCAAGAATGCTACCAATAGAATCATTGCCACACCAACAATACATATTAAATCACATTAAAAATTAAACTCTACACATTTCAATACATTCAACGGAAATTAAAATCTACAAAATTAACTGACACTAGCAATAAATAATATTTACTGTCAGGAATATTAATTCTCTATCCATGAGATTTCTATCCAGATATTGCTATCCATAAAATTAAATTCCTATTCAATAAAACTATCCGTCAACATGTTGTCAATATGTAAAATCGATGTCCAATGGTGCTACCAATATTCAAGCTATCCAATAATTAAATTCACAGAAATCAGTGTCAGAAATATGCTATCTAACAATAAACATTTAGGGAAATCGTTGTGTATAATTATGTTATCTAACAATAAACATTTAAGGAAATCGTTGTGTAGACTTATGCTATCTAACAATAAACATTTAGGGAAATCGTTGTGTAGACTTATGCTATCTAACAATAAACATTTAGGGAAATCATTGTGTAGACTTCTCTATGTAATCAAGGTGAAATTGAAACTCTAAGAAAAAGGATCGCTACCCAGCAAAATCACTGTGCAAAATACATTTTAAAAGCGAATTTAAAATGCTAAGACAAATGGATCATTGCCCAGTTCACAAGTTTATTGAATAATGTTGTCCATTAATTCAATGTATAAACTATTGATAAATATTCACTGTAACAACTGTGTAAACATTCATTGTATAAACTATTGATAAATATTCACTGTATAAACTATGTAAACATTCATTGTATAAACTGTCATTTAAGGTATTGATAAATATAATGATAAATCGTTGTTGAATTTGTGGTTCATCAAAATGCGGGTAAATAATAATGAAATTGATGGTAAATTCATAGTTCATCAAAAACACAAAGATTTTTCCCACTCTAAATGTTGGGGTTCAATGTTCAACATGCAGAGATTATCAAGTCTAAGCAATTAAAAAAACACAGAGTAATAATTCGCATTGGTAAGTAATATAACGCAGATGTTAGACAATTTACCATTCAAAATGCAGTGTTACTCATTCACAGAAACACAAGATTACTCATTCAACACAGAGATTAACATTTCAAGAAACGTAGAGTTGATCATTCAAGGAAAGGAAGAGGTAATCGTTCAAAATAAATGTTGAGATAGTGGTGGCAGCCATATTAATCTCTATCTTTTCTTTACAAGATGCCTACACAAGGTTTTTGAACCCTCAATACTTATCGCAACTTTTTAAAATGACACCATTATCTTTCGCTTTTGCATACCTTCTTTTCGTTTTCATTTTTACGACTACAAGCGTGAAAACCTACAGGTGGAATACATGTTGATTGCATTAAAATGATCTTTTGGATTGTTATGAACCTATTTGTTTATGTGGTCATAACTCTTTGAATTCAAACACACACTGGTCACATATTTATCAAAAACACCCAATATTTATGCATTTGACTATTATGGTGTCAATTCACATAAACTTCAAAGCAATGGTTTGATTGAACACATTAATTTTTGGGTCAAATCATGGTTCATTTGACATGTTGTTTAAAATTCTTTTTGATACGCACTATTGTGATTTGAATGTAACATTTTACCAATGCAGCGCCGATTGTACATCCCGACATGATATTCTTGCATGGTTCCAATTTACTCCACCACCCTCGCATGCATAAGCATTAACGCTCTGTCTTTCATTTCGGGTTGCCTTTGCTTGTTTGGGGAAGCTTCAGAAAAAATGGTTCTGTGTCTACCCTTTCAAACCCTCTCGCCGATTACCCTGTTGAGTTTGTGCTATTAGCTATGGATCCTGTAGTGTGAATCGAGCCCAACGGTGTCCAAACTTTGTTGTTTTTTGATAACGCCCGAGAGGACCTAGAGAGGAATGGTTGGTTGGTTTTTATTGAGAAGTTCGAGGGTTTCAACCTGGCAGTCGCTTAGCAATTTGAACTTACATTCAATGGGTGCAGAGCCAAAATTGGGGATGTCCAGCTCGAAGTAAACGAGGATTTCCTCAGCTCAACCACTGGTCTGCCAGCCGAGGGACAAAGATGGTTTAAAAATTTGAAGGTTGACGAAGTACCATGGCCACTGCTGTTTACCTCAAGGAATATCAACAGTTGCAAAAAAGGTATGCCCGTTATAGCTCTTAAGTCTAGATGGCATGATTTGTTGGCTATTATCAAGCAGTTTGTTACATGCGAGGGTAGATACGGTCTAGTTTTCCTATACCACCTACGACTGCTCATGAGTTTCATAGATTTTCCCTTAAATATGCCACATTTCCTCCTTCGGAGTTTATATAAAATGGATAAACGATTCAAGAGGGAGAAAGCTGACTCCAGCCTCTTCCACCACTGTTTAATTAAAATTATTTTGGTTCATCAGTTGAAGTTGAATGGCAATTTTTAGGACGCTTTCTTGTTGAGGAATGGTTTTGCCAGTCCTGAAATTGGACAAGTTGACAAAAATGTTGTTACAGAAACCCTTGTCGGGCCAGTCATTCCCCCTCCTATGCTCTTTCCCTCTGTTGAACCCTCAACCTACTCGAACGATGCCCAACCCGACACCCTGCCCGACTCATGTCTAAAAGACAGTGGTAAGCCTATTAAGAGGTCTGAAAAGGAAAAGGGTAAAAGCTACAGTGATATCAATTGCAAGGGTAAGAAGGCCTCGCGCTGGGTCTCACGGTGTGCTCTTAATAAACCTAAACAAAACACAGACCAAAAACCAATTTTTTTGAGTGGAATTTTGATTCTGAAATCGAACGGTTTCTAACTGAGGAGTATCCATACTCACACGACCTTTGTTCAGTCAAGCCCTATGACTATGTGACGAACCTCCCGCCATGTCTTAGAGACGACCCCAACTTTCCAGGGATCAAACTCGACAATGGAACTGTTGATAAATTAAGAAGTTCCTCACCTGTGAATACACAACTTGATCAACCATAGTGCAATGAATGCAAGTTGTGGCTCGACCGATATTATATAGACATCCCTTTGCTCCAATCCTGAATCAAGTCCTTGGAGGATCGAGTAAATGTGCTAACCAAAGAAAATGATAGATTGAAAGCTAATGATAAAAGGAAGAAGACCACAGGCTCTGTTGTTTTCAAAAATGTAGAGGCGACCACTGCCATTGTCAATTTAAAAATAGCTTGATCAAATCGAATCCCTGAAACCGAGGTATGGTATTTCAAGAGTGATTTTAAAATGATTTTGTTTGTGTTGAATTAGCATATAGGATTTGTTGGCTCAAATCACATCCATTTCTGTTTCGATTGAATGAATAAAACATTATTTTGTTTATAATAATAACTAGCTACAAAATCGTGAGATTCTGTAGCTAGTTATGAAAATTTGAATTGTTTTGATTTTACAACTAAAATACAATCTGAAAATCATGTATTCTTGTGCATTTACAGGTACACATGAATTTCAAAGGAAATAGGATCGATAGTGGCATCTTTGAACATGCTTTTCTTTACATAGTTTTGGATTAGGCTGTTAGTTTTAGATAGGAACAGGAATTTGGGAGATTGTATTCCCATAATTTTTGCAACAACTTTGATAATTTCCACAAGGAATGTTTTGATCCTGTGGCCTTTATATATGTATTATTTTTGTAAACAAAGATCATCGCTGCTGGGGAGAAGAAACTATGGATTTTTGATATATAGACTTGAATGAAAGTGGATATTTGCATAGCTTTAGCTTCAATATATCATATTTTTGTTCAAGTTTTGCCCATTTCAATTTGTAATCAAATTTTGACTACTTTAGATATCATAATTTGTTACAGGTTGATATGATATGATTTATATAGCGTCCATGTTTTATGTTTCTCATTTTATATACAACAATTAATCTGTCCACATTTGATGATTAGAAGGTTGATCTTCTTCATTCAATGAACAGTAATACGCAAATTTTCATACTCAGATTTATCTTAATATGATCATTTGTTAAATTATAAATTGTTGTTTCTATATGTCTTGCTTGTTCTGTCATTAGTATTCAAGTGTCACTGCTTCATGTTTACAAGAAGCATTTGGAAAATCTGGTGTGGGTTGGCCCCCATCAAACAGCGAAATCAAATACTGTGCACAGGACGAATAGGAAACGCTATTACAAGTCAGTCTGTTAGTGCTATTTAATTGGTTTAAATAATACATAAATTTCCTATAATCTAAACACGTTTCATTGTTCATTCCTGTAGTTTAGATACACAGTGCAGATTGTTATTTTTATTTATCAACTAGATAGCTGCCATTTTATTTCCTATTTATAAAAGTTATAAAAAATAAAAAAACACCAGCTTCGTTGTCATAAGTCAATTCAAATATGATTTTGCAGATTTCGATCAAAACTTGCATATTGTTAATATTGTACATATAATAGAAATATAAATATATCATTTCACTGTATATTTAATAAGTAGAACTATTATTCTGTTAGTTAGTAAAACTGTAAATATATTTTAGATTGTATATAGTTTTCAACAGTTGTTTGTTTTCCATTTAGTTAGTTTCTTCAGTTTTTTGTCTTTTCACTTTCGTAGGACTTAGATCAGCCAACGGAGCCGCTAAACTCGTCGGAGTGGATTAATCCAAATGACTTGGGTTATTTAGACAACCCCGAACCGGATTCACTCCTCTAGTTGACGAGCGGTCGATTTCACCCGTCAACAAATGGCGCTATAAGGAGGGCCTAAAAATTATTAATGGCACGAGGCGGTCGTAAGACTCCTCCACCACCCAACCGATCACCTATAGTGACAAGAAATCATTCAAATGACAACATTGTCCCTCAAACAGCAACCACATCAAATGACGATCTACGGATCACATTTGAACCAGTAACTCCAAATCCTACAGGTGGTGACGTACAAGAGATTGTCTGCCAATCTCTCATAAGAACACATAGTTCCTTCACCCATTTAAGACAACCAAACTGACCTTTGTACCAACCTTTAGATTTCTATGATATCAGAGAACAACTTGGAGGCACTAATCTCACTTTAAACCCTACAGATCCGATCCTCACTCCTGGAGCAGGAGGATCTGGAATACCACCCTCACCACCTCCTTCATCCCCTTCTTCTTTGGGAGAAGAATCCTCTGACGAAGGCACTTCCTCATCCCAGCCTTCGACACCACCCACACCAATGGCCAATCAGAACAATCCTGCCAGACCCTGGCTCGACCAAGATGCAATAGTCGTACCTGGGCCTCAACATCCCTTGCCCAAACATCCGGAGAAGTGGCTCCCCAAGTTTGACCCATACTCTAAACAGATCGCCGAAGATCACATCAAAAAGTTTATGTTAGCCATTAGACTCCATAATGTCGAGCATGAAGACGTAGTCTGTAGATTGTTCCCCTATACTTTCGAGGGCAATGCCTCTACCTGGTACTTTTCCCAACAACCCCATACCATCATGTCATGGGAGAAGTTTGAATTTAGTTTTCTTGAGAATTTTGGAGATGACAAGTCCCTAGAAGTTCTAGTCATGGAGCTTTCTAGTTTAAGAATGAACCCCAAAGAGAAAATCAAAGACTTTAACCAAATATTCTTAACACTAAAGAAATGAATCCCTATGGATTCGATGCCCGCTGAGAATATTATTATAGCATACTATACAAAATCCTTACATTAAAGTATAGCCATTTGGGTAAAGAGATCCAAGAAAGCCACGTTGTTAGAGGCCTTCGAAGAGGCCAGTCAGATTGAGAAATACATCCTCAACTTAAAAGACACTACTAGCAATGAAATAGAGACTAGTTCATCTTCCAAAAAGAAAATTTAAATCCTCCCTAGACCTTCCCAAAACAAAATGCAACTTGAAAGCTCATATATAGAAAACTTACAAAAAGTCATTCAAAAACTATCAAATCAAGTTATAGATTTGAAAAGGATGGTTGAAGAAGCTTCTTCGAGCAAAGGGCCTTACAAACCCCCGTTTAAGGAGCCTTTTCCCACCAACCGACCTAATTCAAATACCGAAGGCTTAAATCTAGAAACCTGCAATTTTCTATTCAAATGATTCTAGAAGCCCAGGATAACTTGATGCCACCTGAGATCCCTAAGGAAGTAGTTGAACAAGAAACAGTTGAAGAAGATGAATCTTCTCCGAACATTTTTGGACACTTCTCGGATAGCATTTTTCAAGCGAATTTTGAGACAATTCATCCCTACAATACTAGGAGTAAGACAACAAACAAGCCTTCTTCTGAAAACACTATGACTTTGCTCCCAAAACAGTCTAAAACAACTGAGACTAAACAGAATTATGCGAACCCAAGCTTAGATTATGATTTAGTTGAAGATCTAAAAAAGTTAAGGGCTAACATTTATGTTTATGAATTGTTAAAATTTCCGTTTCTGCTACAAAAAATGTTACAAAATATCGCAGAGAACAACAAAAAAGACAATCCAAGTAGTAACAAAGTTTTTCAGAATAACCCAAAAGTTCCTCAAAAGGCCTCCGCTAAGAATAATTCTGATCCTCATGAGAAGAGAGACCTTCATGTAAATAATGTAACAAATGTAGATAAATTAGTTTTAGAGGCTGCGAGTAAAAATCAACAAGCTTCCACCATTAGTACTCGCAGAAATGTAACTCCATTTTTGTTAACTTTTGAAATCTTTAATAGGAACGTGCACAATTGTATGGTAGATTCAGGAGCATCTTCCAACGTAATGTCGTGGTCTCTATGTTAGAAGATTAATGCTGAAGTTGAACCATCCACCTTAAAGATCATCCAACTTGATTGAACTAGTGTTAAGGTTATAGGCGAATTAAGGAATGTGCTTATAAGATTATCATCTAACCCCAAAGTTCATCAAGTAATTGATATTATTGTTGTAGATATTCCAGAAGTTTATGTTTTTTTTTTAAGAAGAGACTGGTCATAACAACTACACGACTATTTTGCGACAGATTGGTCTCACTTGTGGTTGCTCGAGAATGGAAAGCCCAACAAAATCAAGGTAGATCGTGAACGTTACCTAAAGTTCACAGTCACAGATTTAAATGATCCCAATGAACCATTTACACCTTCTGCCGATTCACCCAAAATACAAGGGATGGATACCTTCTTCGGCAATTTCATGGCCGAAACTTCCGCTATCACTAACTCGGAGCAACAGTCTGAAATTGTGACATATACGCAGCCAGCGGTTTCTACCCAATGGTCTCATGCACCCAAGAAAAATCAAATATGGTCTCTTTACTTTGACGGATCAAAATCCAAGGAAGGAGCTGGTGCAGGTTGCGTAATTATTGATTCAACAGGTAACAAAACCCTCATTGCATGCAGATTAGAGTTTGAATGTACAAACAACACAGCAGAATATGAGGCTTTATTGCAAGGCCTCAGGAAAGCATTAGATATTAACGTTCAAAATTTGACTGTCTTTGGAGATTCAGAAATCATGGTTAGACAGGTAAAAAATTCTATCCACTGTTTATCTCTGCATCTTAAAAGCTACCAATTTGAGGTATGGAATTTGATAAATAAGTTTTCTTCTTTTAACATAAATTCTATTCCTAGATTGAATAATTCAGAAGCTGACTTGTTAGCTAATGTATCTTCGAAACTCTTTCCTACAGAAGGCTTGTCCCCAAATGCATTCTCCGTCGAATTGTTGTTCAGGCCATCCATTCCCGACAACATCATGAATTGGAGAGTCTTCGACGATGATCAACAAATTATTAGTTTCCTACATATGGAAGAAACTTTCCAAGGCCCAATGATCGATGAATGCACTCATGAAGAGAATCTTCATGACTTCACGGTAATACTAGATCCAAGATCTCTTGAATCTTCATCGGACATGGTAAACTCTATCCCTAAATCTGTAGTTAGATTAGAAAAAATTTATGATCTTCAAGACAAATTCAAAAAATCAGTCAACTGTAAAACAAATAGTTCCTCTTTATCGTATGAAAAAGTAAACTTGGGAACTAATGACAATCCATAGTGCATTAATTTAGGGGTGTGGTGTTCTGAACAAGAGAAAGCGGCATTTAAAGATGTTTTTTCATGGATGTATGACGACCTAAAAACCTTTGATCCTAACATCATACAACACGTCATTCCTATGAAACCCCAAACCTTGCCGTTCCAACAAAAGTTAAGAAAAATGCACCCAAAACTCGAACCGAATTTCAAAAAAGAATTAAATAAACTCTTGAACGCTAAGATAATCTTCCCAGTTAGGCACACGCAGTGGGTCTCTAATCTTGTCCCTGTCCGGAAGAAGAGTGGTGAAATCCGACTATGCGTCGATTTCTAGAATATTAATTGAGCGTTTGATAAAGACAACTACCCTATCCCTCCCATGGAACAGATCCTTCAACAGGTATCTGGTTCTAAAAGATTATCCTTATTGGATGGTTTTTCAGGGTATAACCAAGTCTTGATGTCTCCTCCAGACCAACTTAAAACTACCTTCCACACTCCATGGGGCACCTATGCTTATAAGAAAATGCCCTTTGGACTCATTAATGCTAGTGCCACTTTCCAGAGAGTGATGGACATCACTTTTCTAGGCTTAATCAATCAATCTGTCATAGTTTACCTGGATGACGTTATTGTATTCTTGAAAAACAAAGCTGATCATCTAGCTCATTTGAGATCCATTCTACAACGATGTCGTAAGTACGACATTCCCTTGAATCCTAAAAAATCTATCTTCGCAATAGAACAAGGTAAGCTCTTATGATTTATTGTATCAAGCGAAGGGATGATTATCGACCCTGAAAGGACTCAAGTCATCTCGAAACTCCCCCCTCCCTCATCAAAAAAGTCTATGCAGTTTTTCTTAGGCCAAATAAACTTTGTCAGGAGATTCGTCCCCAGTTTTTCAGAAATGGTGAGACCTTTACAGACCTTAATAAAAAAGGATGTACAATATCATTGGGGACCCTTAGAAAACCAAGCTTTTAATTCAATAAAAAATTCCATAATAGACGCTCCTTCTCTGATGAGCCCTGACTTCTCGCAAGGTTTCACTCTCTACACATTTTCTTCTTACCGCTCCTACACTGTTGTCCTAACTCAAAAGAACGTTGAAAACAATGAAGTCCCAATTGCCTTTATGAGCTCAGCTTTCAAAGGTGCAGAACTTAATTACCCAATAGTAGATCAGCAAGACTATGTTGTTTTTAAAGCAGTAAAGCACTTATGATCTTATCTTTTGAAATCTAGGATGAAAATTATCGTTCCCTACCCGGCCGTCAGGAATCTGTTAGTGTAGAAAGAACTAGGCGAAAAGAGGGCGAACTGGGTAACCTCCTTACAAGAGTATGACATAGAAATCACCCCAGCACAAATAGTGATAGGCCAATGGCTATGCAAATTAGTCAACGACGGGACAATAAGAGGAAAATGATATGTCAAACCCAGGACAACACTACCAAAATTTAATCTGCTGTGCACAAAACTCTGTTAGCCCCTGGTATGATGATATAAAATTTTGTCTTGAACATGGGTTAGCCCCCTGCCACCTGTATCCCACTAAAAGAAGAGTGATAAGATTGAAATCTACCTCCTTTTAGTTGATTAATGGTATTTTGTTTCGTCAAAATTTTGATGGAGTACTAATGCGCTGTCTTGAGAAAGATGAAGCAGAAAAGGTATTATTAGAATTGCAAGCAGGAGAAGCTGGTGGGAATTTTGGTGGAGATACCACTACCCATAAAGTATTAAGAGAAGTTTATTACTGGCCTACACTTTTTAAATATGCTCATGCCCTATGTCGTAAGTGTGTAATTTGTCAAAAAGCGTATGGACGAATACAGAAACCAACCTTCCCTTTGCAGCCTGTTTCAATATATTCCCCTTTTAAACAGTGGGGTCTTGATATTATAGGTCCAATCAATCTGCCATCCTCATAGCAGCATAAGTTTATCATAACAGCCACATATTACTTCACTAGGTGGTCCGAATATACCCCATTAAAATCTGTAAATACCAGTCAGGTAATTGCCTTTTTGAATTCAAATATTATTACTCGTTTTGGTATCCCTGACTGTCTAGTATTCGATAATGCTTCCTATTTTTCTTCTCTTGAGATGAGTGAGTTCACTCTAGAAAAAAGAATTAAAACAAAATATTCTTCCATCTATTACCCTCAAGGCAATGGATTTACAGAATCAACTAATAAGAATCTGATTAAAATCATCAAGAGAACGGTATCTGAAAATCACAAAAATTGGCATAATGCACTGTTAAACGCAATCTGGGCTAATAGAGTAACTCCGAAAACTATTTTGGGTAACTCTCCCTTCTTTCTCATCTATGGCAGAGAGGCAATTTTTCCACCACATATTCTTCTTCCCTCAGTACAACTATCACAGAAAATACAAGAAGAGGACTGCACCCCTTTGGAGAATCGAATTAACGCATTATTAAAACTAGAAGAGGTGAGGGCTCAAGCAAAATGAAATTTGGATCAACATCAACTTGTGGTTAAAATCTGGTTTGATTCCAACTCTACCTCTGAAAGGAACTTTGAAGTAGGTGACCTTGTCCTAAAATGGGACAAACCACATGAGGGAAAGGGGGAGCATACGAAGTTTCAGAACTTATGGCTAGGACCATTTTTTATTACTGAGAAATTGGGTCCCAGTTCTTTCAGTTTACAGAGTCTAGAGGGACAGCCAGACACCTATCCGATGAACGACCAAGCTCTAAAAAGGTATTTCACTTGATGACAACCCTGTGTACACTGTGTAAATATTTTTCATTTGTTTTCTTTTCATTTTTCTTTACTGTTTTGGTTTTGATTTCTCCCTTATGCTTATCAGTTTTTACTTTTGAAATACATATACCTGCATCATGAACTGTTCAAATTAAGAGAACAGAAAAAATTCTTCTCTGAAATGACTGCTAAAAGTTTGTTTAAATATCAATTATAATATGCTTCTGAATTTTACAACCATGTTGAACAAAGCTTGTTGCTTGAAAGACATTTCTTGATTTCAATATGTAATTGAATCTTTTCATGATCATCCATTTCTTCTTACGTTGTCCCTGTTCCTTAAGAGAACAACTCAGAAGATGTCTCCCTACCTCCGAAGGTCGGTTTTTTAATAAACCAGCTCTAGATCTTAATGAAGGATAGTTAAAAAAAAATAAAAAATAAAAAATCTCTCAAGGTCTGTAATTTATTAAAATATGTCCAAAATATCACAATTTTAAGCATCACCCCGCTCGTTTATATATCTTTAAAAACCAAATAAATCATTAAAGAGCTGTGGGAAGTGCTTGTAAACCCGTTGGGATACTGAACAGGTCTGCTAGAAATGGGTAAATGCATGCATGACACCAAGATAACTTCACTGGGGTACTGAACAGGCCCGCTAGCAGCAAAGCAATGTCGGGTATATGAAAATTTTCAGATATGGAATCTCTTGACCTTAAATGTCCTTCATTCTGATCTGGAACTTCCTGGGAGGATACGGATATTGGAGTGGGTTAATTGGAAACCCTGTCGAGGCTATGGATGCCTACTGGAAGCAGTGGCTCTGTCAACAGTATTGGAGATTTTAACCTTAATATCGTGACTCTCTTTTGTTAAGATTGTTATCAGTTTTCATCTTTTAAAAATAACAAGCTGGAATTTTGTATCATTGATGATGATGTTCAAACAGTTTTCTGGTTGTTTTCGAGTTGAAGTTTTTCTCATTATCCTAATATAGAATTTCTTGTTTGGTAGAGATAACTGCTTCTACCAATGTGTCGCCATTGTTGGCAGCCATATTAATCTCTATCTTTTCTTTACAAGCTGCCTACACAAGGTTTTTGAACCCTCAATACTTGTCACAAATTTTTAAAACGACACCATTATCTTTCGCTTTTGCTACCTGCTTTTCGTTTTCATTTTTACGACTGCAAGCATGAAAACCTACAGTTGGAATACATGTTGATTGCATTAAAATGATCTTTTGGATTTTTATGAACCTATTTGTTTATGTGGTCATAACTCTTTGAATTCAAACACACCACTGGTCACATATTTATCAAAAACACCCAATATTTATGCATTTGACTATTATGGTGTCAATTCACATAAACTTCGACGCAATGGTTTGATTGAACACATTAATTTTTGGGTCAAATCATGGTTCATTTGACATGTTGTTTAAAATTCTTTTTGATACGCACTATTGTGATTTGAATGTAACATTTTACTAATGCGTCGTCGATTGTACAACCCGAAATGATATTCTTGCATGGTTCCAATTTACTCCACTACCCTCGCATGCATAAGAATTAACGCTCTGTCTTGCATTTTGGGTTGCCTTTGCTTGTTTGGGGAAGCTTCTGAAAAAATGGTTATGTGTCTACCCTGTCAAACCCTATCATCGATTACCCTATTAAGTTTGTGCTATTAGCTATGGCTCCTGTAGTGCAAATCAAGCTCAACGGTGTCCAAACTTTTTTGTTGTTTGATAACTCCCGAGAGGACCTAGAGAGGAATGGTTGGTTGGTTTTTATTGAGAAGTTAGAGGATTTCAACCTGGTAGTCGCTAATCAATTTACACTTACATTCGATGTATGCAGAGCCAAAATTGGGGATGTCCATCTCGAAGTAAACGAGGATTTCCTCAGCTCAGCCACTCGTCTGCCAGTCGAGGGACAAAGATGGTTTAAAAATTAGAAGGTTGACGAAGTACCATGGCCACTGTTGTTTACCTCAAGGAAGATCAACAGTTGCGACAAAGGTATTCCCGTTACATCTCTTAAGTCTAGATGGCATGATTTGTTGGCTATTATCAAGCAGTTTGTTACATGCGAGGGTAGATACGGTCTAGTTTTCCTATACCACCTACGACTGCTCATGAGTTTCATATATTTTCCCATAAATATGCCACATTTCCTCCTTCGAAGTTTATATAAAATGGATAAACGTTTCAAGAGCGAGAAATCCGACTCCAGCCTCTTCCACCACTTTTTAATTAAAATTATTTTGGTTCATCAGTTAAAGTTGAATGGCGATTGTTGGGATGCTTTCTTGTTGAGGAATGGTTTTGCCAGTCCTTAAATTGGACAAGTTGACAAAACTATTGTTACAGAAACCCTTGTCGGGCCTGTCATTCCCCCTCCTCTGCTCTTTCCCTCTGTTGAACCCTCAACCTACCCGAACGATGCCCAACCTGACACCCTTCCTGACTCATGTCTAAAAGGCAGTGGTAAGCTTGTTAAGAGGTCTGCAAAGAAAAAGGGTAAAAGCTACAATGATATCAATTGCAAGGGTAAGAACGTCGCGCACTAGGTATCACGGTGTGCTCGTAATAAACCTAAACAAAACACAGACCAAAAACCAATTTTGTTGAGTGAAGATTCAGATTCTGAAATCGAACGGTTTCTAACCGAGGAGTATCCATACTCACACGGACTTTGTTCAGTCAAGCCCTATGAATATGTGACGAACCTCCCACCATGTCTTAGAGATGACCCTAAATTTCCAGGGATCAAACTCGACAGTGGAACTGTTGGTAAATTAAGAAGTTCCTCACCTGTGAATACACAACTTGATCAACCATAGTGTAATGAATGCAAGTTGTGGCTCGACTGATATTATATAGACGTCCCTTTTCTCCAATCCTGAATCAAGTCCTTGGAGGACCGAGTAAATGTGATAACCAAAGAAAATGACAGATTGCAAGCTAACGATAAAAGGCAGAAGACCACAAGCTCTGTTGTTTTCAAAAATGTAGAGGCGACCACTGCCATTGTCAATTCTTAAAATAGCTTGATCAAATTGAATCCCTGAAACTGAGGTATGGTATTTCAAGAATGATTTTAAAATGATTTTGTTTGTGTTGAATTAGCATATAGGATTTGTTGGCTCAAATCACATCCATTTCTATTTTGATTGAATGAATAAAACACGATTCTGTTTATAATAATAACTAGCTACAGAATCGTGAGATTCTGTAGCTAGTTATGAAAATTTGAATTGTTTTAATTTTACAACTAAAATACAATCTGAAAATCATGTATTCTTGTGCATTTACAGGTACAAATGAATTTCAAAGGAAATAGGATCGATAGTGGCATCTTTGAACATGATTTTATTTACATAGTTTTGGATTAGGCTGTTAGTTTTAGATAGGAACAGGAATTTGGGAGATTGTATTCCCATAATTTTTGCAACAACTTTGATAATTTCCACAAGGAATGTTTTGACCCTGTGGCCTTTATATATGTATTATTTTTGTAAACAAAGATCATCGCTGTTGGGGAGAAGAAACTATGGATTTGTGATACACAGACTTGAATGAAAGTGGATATTTGCATAGCTTTAGCTTCAATATATCATATTTTTGTTCAAGTTTTGCCCATTTCGATTTGTAATCAAATTTTGACTACTTTAGATATCATAATTTGTTACAGGTTGATATGATATGATTTATATAGCGTCCATGTTTTATGTTTCTCATTTTATATACAACAATTAATCTGTCCACATTTGATGATTAGAAGGTTGGTCTTCTTCATTCAATGAATAGTAATACACAAATCTTCATACTCAAATTTATCTTAATATGATCATTTGTTAAATTATAAATTGTTGTTGCTATATCTCTTGCTTGTTCTGCCATTAGTATTCAAGTGTCACTGCTTCCTGTTTATGAGAATCATTTGGAAAATCTGGTGCGGGTTGGTCCCCATCAAACAACGAAATCAAATATTGTGCACAGGACGAATAGGAAACGCTATTACAGGTCAGTCTGTTAGTGCTATTTAATTGGTTTAATTAATAAATAAATTTCCTATAATCTAAACATGTTTCACTATTCATTCCTGTAGTTTAGATACACAGTGCAGATTGTTATTTTTATTTATCAACTAGATAGCTGTACTTTTATTTCTTGTTTATAAAAGTTATAAAAAATCAAAAAACACCGGCTTTGCTGTCATAAGTCAATTCATATATGATTTTGCAGATTTCGATCAGAAATTGCATATTGTTAATACTGTACATATAATAGAAATATAAATATATTGGTTCATTGTATATTTAATAAGTAGAACTATTATTCAGTTAGTTAGTAAAACTATAAATATATTTTAGATTGTATATAGTTTTCAACAGTTGTTTGTTTTCCATTTAGTTAGTTTCTTCATTTTTTTGTCTTTTCACTTTCGTAGGACTTAGATCGGCCAATGGAGCTGCTAAACCCTTCGGAGTGATTAATCCAAATGGCTTGGGTTACTTAGACAACCCCAGACCAGATTCACTCCTCCAGTTGACGAGCGGTCGATTTCGCCCGTCAACAGATAGTCAATCAAGAAAACTCAAAGATAATCATTCACAAGGAGGGATCAAGGATTAGAGATCAATCAGAAGGAAAATCACTGAGATAATTAAGGGATATATATCTGGGAAAAATTTATCCTTCACTTATTATCCATGCACAGGAAAGAAAGGCATTTGAATCTACAGGTCTTTAAACATCGGAGTGACGATTGTCGACTCGTCTCTTGGCCGACTGCTTTGGCATGGAATAACAACTAAATGGATAAGGGAAAAACAAAAATTTATTCGTAATAATCAATAAAAAAAACACAGAGAAGTCATAGCAATCAAAGTTTGGGTTCGCTAAGGGAATCAATCAAAAATACAATGAGCATAATGCTGGGATGATTTTAAGTTCTTTGATTATAAAAAATTGAATAAAACATATTCTTTACACAATAGAAGTACAATACTGGAATCCCAGGAAAAATATCAAACTACCATTCAAAAATATACACATGCACATCATAGCCAAAAGTGAAATATCTTAGTCATTGTCCCGTGTGCACTCTGCCCAGCTCTCACTTGTCGACCAATGTGAACTCATTGGTACCTCCCAGCCAACACTAGGGGTACTCTTCTTCCCCTTGAGCCCCCCGATCCACAAAGGGGCCATGCACACAATACCAGAGAACAACTAGCACCCATCTCGCCTTGCAAGGTTGAGCTACCACTCGTTACCCGACCTGGGTATCCCAACTCCCACAAGAGAAAGTTCAGTCAAGGAAAATTCAGCAGCGTAACGTTACGCCAAAAGATGAGATCCATACTCCTCCTCCTCCATCCTTTTTATAAATTTTTTAAGTAATTAGTTTCCCAAATTATCATTATATTCTTTTTTCATAAATTTTAATTAGGAAAAACCTCCCCCATACACATGTCACCCATCCCCTAGTTGCACCAGAAAATCAATTTTATTAATTAATTAAATATGTTTATTTCCTTCACCCACCTAAAATCATTCCTAAAAATTCTCCTTGGTGTCCCAATATTCCCTTACAAATCTTAATGACTTACGCCTTACTTAATTCCTTGTTGAATTCAAAAATTGCAAGTTCCCAAGGAAAATTCCTTACTAAGTTAGACATTCAGATTTTTCTTTACGTTTCCCCTTTTCTTTATGTTTCCTCTTTTCTTTGTGTTTCCCCTTTTTTCTTAAGTTTCCTATTTCTTTTAAGTTTCCCTCTTTTTCCTTTTTAACTAAAAATCAATTTAGCAAGTGTAGATAAAACAACCATTTACCCTTTTTCCTCTTTAATTAAAATTAATTTAGCAAGTGTAGATAAAACAACCATTTACCCTCTTTTCTTTTTAACTAAAAATTAAATTAGCATATGTAGATAAAACAACCATTTCCCTTTTTAAAATTTTAATCCTCCATTATAATTTGATTTTAATAAATTAATTTGAATTTCTTACCCCCCTTCTCATTACATGTTTAATTATTATTATTATTATTACCACATGTGCTACTTAGACCTAGGTTTTAATTTCTCAATGTTGGGCGACATTTTTATTGGGGAAATTGTTTTTAAATATTACTTATCACATCATTCATTTTAAGGTCATCTAGGTTTATTCACTCACTGGTTAAAATCATGACTTGCCCTTCAAGATGCACTAGGTGCTCCAAGGGTTCCACTCGCCTCCTTCCATTGTCCTTGTGCGATGTTCCCTTCAAGATGCAATACGTGCTCCAAGGGTGCCACTCACCTCTTTCCATTTTCCTTGTGCGGCATGCCCTTCAGGACGCACTACATGATGCAAGGGTGCCACTCACCTCTTGAATGACTTTGGTAGATGTTAAAAACCCCTGGAATCAATACTCCCCTAGGTGATCTTGTGGGAGACTAAGAGTCTCTAAGGAATAAGAACCCTACCTTATTGTGATCCCCTTAGAATCATCATGAGTGACTTTTTCATTCTTCCCTCATGGCATCGTGGGTCTTATCGAACTAGGTAACCGTTAACCTACAGTTCGAGCCATGACGAGAGTGCTAGTAGGTTGTGGCAGGGCTTCTCCCACACCTCTCCCTCAAAGTCTCTAGTTGTAATGCAATAATAATCAATCATCATAAGATCTAATCATATGTACATATGTCACATCAACAATATTCAACCCAACAGTCTACTCCTTGACTCGATCCAGAGTCCAAGGGGTTTCATCGATGCCTCTACATCCTCGAGGTCCAAAGTCATGCACACTCAAGAGAACCCATTCAATAACACCTGTCTATGTCAATACAACAAAATAACATATCATCATATCCATAATGCCTCATAGTCATAATCAAACGACCAATATGATAATAATCTTGATCACTTGCAAGAAAGTGTCCTCAAAGAATAAGTTTGCTCAAAGAGTGCAAGAGTGGGATGTTACATACACCCGCTCTTGTCTTAAACTTTGTCTCGAAGTTTCATAGTACACAAGTCCTAAAATAAATTGTATCATAGTATCATAAGTCTATCTATCAAACAAAAAAATAAACTACTGACGCATATCATATGCGTGCTTCCAGGTCGTCGAGTGCAAAACATAGTTGTCCCACTAAACCTTGACCTGATCTAATGTTCGATGTTGAAGTTGTCAAACACGATGGCCTAGGATATGGAT
This sequence comes from Picea engelmannii, assembly GCA_009831015.1. Taxonomy (NCBI): domain Eukaryota; kingdom Viridiplantae; phylum Streptophyta; class Pinopsida; order Pinales; family Pinaceae; genus Picea; species Picea engelmannii. The sequence continues at coordinate 548,068 of ML786395.1, read as the reverse complement.
CAGTTATTCCATGAGTGCAAACTCTTCCAATACCATCAAGGAACTCATGTCAACAACATGTGGAGGATCACTAACATAATGTCTCAAAACAGAGATGTGAAAGACATTGTGTGCATGCCTCAAGAATCAGGCAAGGCTAGACAATAGGCCACAAGCCCTCTCCTTTCCACAATATCGCAGGATCCCACGAACCTAGGAGAGATTTTAGCACCCTTTCCAAACTGGATCGAACTCTCATGCGGTTTCACCTGCAAGAAGACTCGATCACCAAATTCATAACTATGATTGATACGGTGTGCATCGGCATAACTCTTTTTTCGAAACTATGCTTCCTTTATCCTTTGTCTCAGGGTTTTCAATTGATATTCCATTTCTTGGATCGCTTCAGGTCCCACTAAGACCCTATCCTCAATCCAATCCCAATTCAAAGGTATCTGACACGGTCACCCGTAATGAAACTTGAAAGATGCCATCTCAATGGTGCTTTGATAAATGTTGTTATATGAAAATTCTACCAGTGGAAATAATTCTTCCAAACGCTTATGTTGGTCTATCACGTACATACACAACATGTCCTCCAAGATTTGGTTTGTTCATTTGGTCTACCCCTCTGTCTCTAGGTGATACTTGGTACTATAATTAAGTTGGGTTCCCAAGGCCTCTTGGAAGCTAGTTCAAAATCAACCAGTAAACATCGATCCTTGATCAGATGTAATCCTCTTAGGCATGCCATGCGGCCTCAAAATATCACTAATGAAAACTCTAGCAATGTCAGGTGCCTAATACTTCGTATGGACGGGAATAAAATGAGCACTCTTCCTCAAAGTTTCGACTACCAAAAAAATTTAGTCGTGTCTCCTTGTTGTCAGTGGCAATCGAACAATGAAATCCATCAAAATGACCTCCCATTTCAATTCTAGAATAGCGTCTGGCTATAGTAATCCTATCAGATGTCTTTTCTTAGCCTTCACCTGTTGACATTCTAGACATATTTCCACGTAGTTGACTATTCCTTCCTTCATTGTTTTCTAGAACAATAATGGTTTAAGGTCTACCCTCATCTTTGTGACTCCAAGATGAGCCATGTATACTACTCTATGAGTCTCATTTAGGATCAATCTCCTCAACTCGTCATTGGGAAGTACGTAAATTCAACTTTTAAATATCAATAATCCGTCGTCATCCAACGTAAATCCTTCAAATATTGGTACCATTATGGTGTTTGTTTCGATAAAATCCTTGACCTATTTGTACCAGTCATCGTCGTTCTATAAGGTTAGAATCTTTTCATGTAGATTCATCTGAAGAGGAAACACGGAAAATATGTGTGGTCTCCGAATCAATGCATCTGCCACTTGGTTAATTGTTCCTTTTATGTAAGTAATCTTGAAATCATACTCGCCAAAAAATTCTGACCAATGTCGTTGTCGCGCATTCAAGTCGCTTTGTGTAAGGATGTGTTGTAGTCCATAGTGGTCCATTTTTAGTTCTAATTTCCATCAAATAAGGTAGTGTCTCCAAAATATCATGGCATAAAAACTGGCTGACAAGTCCGAATCGTGCGTCGCATAGTTCTCTGCATGCCTTCTCAACGTCCTCGAGATGTAAGAGATCACTCGATCATATTGCATTAAGACTCCACCTAATCCTTCCTTGGATGCGTCAGTGCATACCAAGAAGTCTGCATCCATGTCAGGGAACTTCAGTATCGGTGTTGTTGTCAACAACTCCTTAAGCCTCTTAAATTCCTCCATGCATTTCTCGGTCCAAACAAACTTCTTATTCTTCTTCTGTAATTATATTTTCTATCATTTAGAATCCCTCGATGAACCGTCGATAGTATCCGGCTAAACCTATGAAGCTACACGATTCTGAGACATTCTTCAGCGTAGTCCATTCCATAATAGCCTTGACATTTTCTAGATCCACAGTGATACCTTCACTGGAGATGAAATTCCCTAAGTAGTGAATCTTTGATTGATAAAACGATCATTTAGAAAATTTCCCATATGATTTGTTCTCTCACAAAACTATAGTACCAAGCACAAGTGTTCGTCATGCTCCTCCATCATCCGAGAGTAAATCAAAATGTCATCAATGAATACTTGTACTAACCTATCCAAGTAGTCGCGAAACACCTCGTTCATCAAACTCATAAATACCCCAGGGGCGTTTGTTAATCCAAAAGGTAAAACAATAAAATCATAATGTCCAAACCTCATATTAAAGGTAGTCTTAGGGATGTCATCCTCCTTGATATGTAACTGGTGATACCCTAATCTCAATTCGGTCTTTGAAAACACCGTCGCACCCTTCATCTGATCAAACAAATAATCAATCATTGACAGCGGATACTGATTCTTGATCGTTTCCTTGTTCAATTGACAATAGTCAATGCAGAGCCTCCATGACACATCCTTCTTCCGTATGAAGATGACTGGTGCACCCCATGGTGACACACTTGTATGTATAAGTCCTAGGTCCAACAACTCCATCAGTTGCATTCTCAACTCCTGTAACTCCAGGGTCGACATCCGATAAGTTGTTCTTGCTATCGGTTCAGTCCTCGGTTTTAGTTCTATGGTAAATTCCAAATCCCTCTCTGGAGGTATCCTAGGTAACTCCTCAGGGAAGATGTTAGCAATCTCTCTCACCACCAGAAGGTGGTCTAGACCTTCCACTACTCCCTTCTCATTTAATGAAAGGATCTCATAGATCTCACATCCCTTGCGCGTGCTCTTCAATAGCTGCAAGGAAGAGATGAACCTCAATGAAACTCCCTAGTTCCAACCTACAATCACGTGTCTCTACCCCTCATCAAGGAAAAAACTCAACCGTTTTGTCTTATAGTTGAGTATCACCTCATGCAATTCTAACTAGTCCATATCGATCACGACATCATAAGATCCTAATATCATAACTCACAGGTTGGCTCTGGTGACAAAATCTTCTAGGTTAAGGCTACAATCCATAACCTTCCCTCCAAACTTATGTTTGTCTCTCGAAACCATTTCTACAAAGATAAACTCATCATGTTCGACTACCTTTACCTTAATTCTTTTTAGCGTTGCACCAGAAATGAAACTCTCAGTAACACCAAGATCTATCAAAATAATCAGGGTCTGGTCAGTGACAGTACCTGACATCTCAAGCACAGTCGACTGGTTCTCTTCCTGGTGGTTATTCACCGATGCATGAATCCGATGGGCCTTTCCAAAATCTCCCACAGTAGTGGGTCCGACTGATCCATATTATTTGGTCCTCTCTACTGGGCAGTCGCACTGGTAAGGTGGCTCCTACATTCCAACACACTTTCTTCAGTTCAGTATTCTTGGTACCTGAAGTAGAAGTTGAATCCTAACATTAAGGCCAAACACGAACTTGTTGAACTTAATTTTTTCTGTAATTTGGTGAGCATCATACCGGAGCAACTCCAAAAATGGGCCTCATACTTGGGCACTGTACGACCTCCCTATTGCAAGGTGTTGAATTCATTGATCTGACGCTCATTGAATTCCTCCGATAGATACCTCTCTCGGAACTGTTCCTTGAACATTTCCCATGACACATCTTCAATGACCATATTCAATTTAGGCAGGAGCGTCTTCCACTATAGAAGAGCACTCCCCTTCAGTTTAAATACTGCCATGTAGACCTTCATGTTGGAGCTATAGTCTCAAGGTGCAAAGCACATCACCATATTCTCCAGCAATGCCTCGACGGCTACGCCATCCGGGGCACCAAAGAACTCAATAAATTTGACCTTCTCGAGTTCGTGTTGAATACTAACGGTACTAACTAGGTGCACTATGGACTCTAAGGGGTATAGGTGTCCTGACCTAAACTCAGTATAGATGGTGAATCAAGGCCTCTAACAATCTCTGGAAGGACCTTGTCAGACAATCATCATCCCTAACAGCAATCGAATCCAATCCAAGGACTTTTCCTTCCCCTTGGGGGTTAAACTCCGAGGGCAGAGGCACTTCTGGAGGCATCACACCTCCTTCCACGACACCACTTTGTGAACCTCTATGGAATCCTCTAATCGAGATCACTAAATGGATGCATTAAGTTTTAAATAGCGCTAGGTTATTACTCAAAGGTTTACTGCAGTGGAAAGCATGGCAATGTATAGTCCCAGGGTTGAACCCACTCTGATACCATAGGTAATGACCTTGTCATTATGACTACAAGAGATGCAAGCAAGTGCACATTTTTTTTTTTTAATTAAGAAGGAAGGCAATGACGACAACAACTAAACCACAGAACTTGATGGTGAACAAAATGCATGAATATCAGGAAATGTACAACAACAAATTAGCACACTAGCACATCATGCAACTGGGCAAAACATGTGATAATCAAAGATAGATAAAAACTACAACCCACCCAACACAAGAAAGACAATGCCTACAAGATAAAGGACAAAATCAACCACTCGACACAACGACTTTGACGACCAGTAACTAGAAACCTCTATGATGTGCAAACCAAATACATTGAGATGTTACAGAATCAAGTACTAACATCAATTACAACGAACAAATGCCAACATCAAGAAGCACAAGACTCAACCTAGTTATCATTCGCATATATCCATTAGGGCGCATAATGATCCTATCATCAGGAATCATGTCATCACCAGCAGTAGGTGTGATAGTAACCATGGCGCAACATAACATATCTAGACCTTTAACCCAAGATAAATCCCTCGCACTAGGAGACCAAAAATCTATCAGTAAAAAAAAAAGACTATACCCAAGAACCCAAGAAACAAGTTGACAAGACGCAAGGTGAAAAAACTTCAAAACTAAAATGTGCATATAAGAAAAGGATGTTTGGTTCCTACAAGGAAAACCTGTGTGGAGAAACAACTATGACCAACCACCATTTTCAATTCGACTTAAGGCACAAGGCGCATAGTAACCGATTAACTATTAAACTATTAATCATTTTAGCAAATAGAACTATTAATCCCTTAACCATTAATCTGGTGCAATATATTAAACTATTACACCAATAAATCATTACATTCTAAGTCATAGACTAAAAAATCAAACATTCCTAGAAATATGATCCTAAAGTGTGAACCCATTTAACCTGTCTGTAGCAATGAAATTACATATATAACATAGCCTCCAAAAGTCCTTGAAGTTTTTATCATTTAAGAATCTATATTCTTAGTATATTTTGTTATCTTATACTACATTTTACAATAGTATAAAAAGGATATAAATCCATGGTTCATGCACTTATTCATATCAGTGCTCATCTCAGAGTTTTGAGATAGTCCAGGTTCCTCGAGGCAATCCTAATCCAACTTTTAATAGTCCGTTAGGTTTCATTTCACATCCCTTTTAAATCCACTAACATAGATTTATCTTAACCCTAATCTATCGATAACTAGAATAGATTTATCTAATAGTCAGGCTCTCTAGAATTATAAGACATCGTTGTCTATTAATCATTAATCTTCAAATCGTTGTCATACACAACAACAAATGATAAAAAGAAGTCATACAATGATAATGTGTTGTCTATTAAATATATGTGAGATTGTTGTATATTAAAAATATGCTAAGGCTATCTATCAGTTATATGATATGGCTGTTTGTTAGAGGTATGATATCGTTGATTATTAAACGTGGTATCACTGTCTAGAATCTATACACACAATTATTACAATTGTATTGCATCTATACACACACTTATTATTAAATTTGTTGCCAATAATCTATACACATCAACCATCACAATGCATTCACGCTCAACCATAGTCATTGTCATTCATATGCAAAATGTTGTCCATTAAATCAAATACATAAATTTTTGTCCATAGATATATAAAATCGAATATATATTGTCTAAGAATGCTACCAATAGAATTGTTGCCACACCAACAATACATATTAAATTGCAGTAAAAATTAAACTCTACACATTTCAATACATTCAATGGAAATTAAACTCTACAAAATTAACCCACACCAGCAATAAATAATATTTACTATCAGCAATATTAATTCGCTATCTATGATATTTATATCCAGATATTGCTATCCATAAAACTAAATCGATATTCAATAAAACTATCCATCAACATGCTATCGATATGTAAAATCATTGTCCAATGGTGCTACCAATATTCACGCTATACAATAATTAAATTCATGGAAATCGCTCTCAGAATTATGCTATCTAACAATAAACATTTAGGGAAATCACTGTGTAGACTTATGTAATCTAACAATAAACATTTAGGGAAATCGTTGTGTAGACTTCGCTATGTAATCAAGGCAAAATTAAAACTCTAAGGAAAAGGATCGTTTCCCAACAAAATCACTGTGTAAAATACATTTTAAAAGCGAATTTAAAACGCTAAGACAAATGGATCGTTGCCTAGTTCACAAGTTTATTGAATAATGTTGTCCCTTAATTCGTTGTATAAACTATTGATAAATATTTGTTGTATAAACTATTGATAAATATTCATTGTAACAACTATGTAAACATTCACTGTATAAACTATTGATAAATATTTGTCATATAAACTGTGTAAACATTCGTTGTATAAAATATCGATTAAACTATTGATAAATATAATGATAAATCGGTGGTGAATTCATGGTTCATCAAAACACAGGTAAATAACATTGAAATCGTTGGTAAATTCATGGTTCATAAAAAACACAGAGATTTTTCCCACTCAAAACGTTGGGGTTCAATGTTTAACATGAAGATATTATCAAGTGTAAGCAATTACAAAAATGCAGAGTAATAATTTGCATTGGTAAGTAATATAACGCAAAGATTAGACAATTTACCATTCAAAATGCAGTGGTACTCATTCACAGAAACACAAGATTAATAATTCAATGCAGAGTTTAACATTCCAAGAAACGTAAAGTTGATCATACAAGGAAAGGCAGAGGTAATCGTTCGAAAGAAATGCAGAGACAATCAACAAAGAAAACACAGAGATACTCATTCACAAAGAGGGCGCAAGGATTAGATATCAATCAAAAGGAAAAACTACGAGATAAGTAAGGGATAGATAGATGGGAGAAATTTATCCTTCACTTATTAGCTATGCACAGGAAAGAGGGGCATTTGAATCTATAGGTCTTTAAACACCGGAGTGATGATCGTCGATTCATCTCCTGGCCGACTACTCATGCATGGGATAATAACTAAAGGGATAAGGGAAAAAAACATATCTCTTTGTAATAATAAATAAAATAAACACATAGAAGTCATAGAAATCAGAGTTTGGGTTCGCTAAGGGAATCAATCAAAAATACAACGAGCATAAGGCTGGGATGACTTTAATTTATTTGATTATAAAACGTTGAATAAAACATATTCTTTACACAATAGAAGTACAGTACTTAAAGTGCAGGAACAATATCAAACTACCATTCAAAAATATATGCATGCATATCGTATCCAAATGCGAAAGCTCTGAGTCATTGTCCCACGTGCGCTCCACCCATCTCTCGCTTGTCGGCCGGTGTGACCTCACTGGTACCTCCCAGCCAATGCTAGGGGTACTCTTCTTCCCCTTGATCCCCTTGAGCCGCAAAGGGTCCACACACACAATACCAAAGAACAACTATCTCCTAGATCACCTCACAAGGTCGAGCTACCTCTTGTTACCCAAGCTGGGTATCCCAATTCCCACAAGAGAAAGTTCAGTCAAGGAAAAATTCAATAGCATAACGTTACACCAAAAGATAAGATCCATACTCCTCCTCCTCCATCCTTTTTATAGATTTTTTAAGTAATTAATTTCCCAAATTGTCATTAAATTCCTTTTTCATAAATTTTAATTAGGAAAAACCTCCCCTGTACACATGTCACCCATCCCCTAGTTGCACCAGAAAATCAATTTTATTAATTAATTAATTATTCTTATTTCCCTCACCCACCTAAAAGCATTCCTAAAAACGCTCCTTGGTGTCCCAATATTCCCTTACAAATCTTAATGATTTACACCTTACTTAATTCCTTGTTGAGTTCAAAAATAGCAAGTTCCCAAGGAAATATTCCTTACTAAGTTAGACATTCATCTTTTTCTTTATGTTTCCCCTTTTTCCTTAAGTTTCCTATTTATTTTAAGTTTCCCTCTTTTTCCTTTTTAACTAAAAATCAATTTAGCAAGTGTAGATAAAACAACCATTACCCTTTTTCCTCTTTAATTAAAATTAATTTAGCAAGTGTAGATAAAACAACCATTTACTCTCTTTTCTTTTTAACTAAAAATCAATTTAGCATATGTAGATAAAATAACCATTTCCCTTTTTAAAATTTCAATCCTCCATTATAATTTGACTTTAATAAATTAATTTGAATTTCTCACCCCCCTTCTTGTTACATGTTTAATTATTATTATTATTATTGACCACATGTGCTACTTAGACCTAGGTTTTAATTTCTCTAGGTTTGGCGACATTTTTATTAGAGAAATTGTTTATAAATCTTACTTATCACATCATTCATTTTAAGGCCAACTAATCTTATTCACTTACTAGTTAAAATCACGACGTGCCCTTCAGAACGCACTAGGTTCTCCAAGGGTGCCACTCGCCTCCTTCTGTTTTCCTTGCGCGACATGCCCTTCAGGATGCACTACATGCTCCAAGGGTGCCACTCGTCTCTTTCTATTTTCCTTGCGCGACATGCCCTTTGGGATGCACTACGTGCTCCAAGGGTGTCACTCACCTCTTAACTAACTTTGGTAGACGTCAAAAACCCATGGAGTCAATACTCTACTAGGTGATCTTGTGGGAGACTAAGGACCTCTAAGGAATAAGGCCTATGCCTTATTACGCACCCCTTAGAATCATCATGAGTGACTGTCGCAGTCTTCCTTCATGGCATCATGGGTCTTCTCGAACTAGGTAATCGTTAACCTACATTTCGAGCCATGGCGAGAGTGTTAGTAGAATTTGGTAGGGATGCTCCCACACCTCTCCCTCAAAGTCTCTAGTTGTCGTGCACGACCCCTCTACTCCACATGTGCATCTGGTCGACAATATATCTTCATCCTACATCCATCAACAAATCATGTTAGAAATAATAATCAATCATCATAACATCTAATCATATGTACATATGTCACATCAATAATATTCAACCCAACAGTCCACTCCCTGACTCGATCCAGAGTCCAAGGGGTTTCATCAATGCCTCTGCATCCTCGAGGTACAAAGTCCTACACACTCAGGAGAACCCAGTCAATAACACTTTTCTATGTCAATACAAAAAAATAACATATCATCATATCCATAATGAATCAAGTCATAATCAAGCGGCCAATAGTATAATAATATGGATCACTTGCAAGCAAGTTTCCTCAAAGAATAAGTTCACTCAAAGTGCACAAGAGTGGGATGTTAGAATATGTCACTATTTGGAACCTCTCAGAAAAGGAGTTATAGACAAAATGGCATACCTTGTTGAATTTTTTCTTATTCTAGAGAGCGACCTTGTAGAGCGTGCCCCTCATGGAATATTTTTTGAATCTATCTTAGAAAGCATCATCAAAATAATTTATCCTCCCTTGAATTCTGGCCTTCTTTTCTTCACCTTCCCTCTAAAATTTGGCTTAGATATCCTTTGGTTACCTTATTCACCTATATATATTCAATATTCTCAAGTGTGATATAAAATGAGAGAGCCTTGCCTCTTATTTATGCTCTCCAAGTAGCTTCCTTAGAAGCATCTTCTAGGTCACTTTGACCACTTTCCTTATTTTAGGGTTAACCCACTTCTAATTTCTCCATTAAATTTATAATTTAAATAATTTATTTTGTATTAACTTTGAATTATAGTACACTCATCACTTCACTTTATTATTTACCTTCTAAAATATCTTAAACCACTTTGACTACTTTGACCTTTTGGGGCTTCTAGATGACATATGAGGGTCCTCCAACTTCGTGAGGCCATAACTATCAAACCGTGAGGAGTTATGTGATGTTCCACATACCACCAGAAATGGAATGAAATGTAATATCCATATAGAATAGTATTACCTACAAATATATCAAAACTCATACCATTATCCATCAAACAAACCTAGGTCCATTACCCAAACCTAGGTTCTCCAACTTCTCATGGTCATAAATCTCTAACCATGAGGAGTTATGTGACGTTCCACATACCACCGGAAATAGAATGACATGTACTATCCATATAGAATAGTATTACCTTCAAATATATTAAAACGCATACCATTATACATGAAACAACCTTGGGTGCATTACCCAAACCTTTGTGCTACCATAATTCGCTACTAGACTTTCTTCAAGGGTTGAAATAAATGAAATCCAACCTTAATTAACAATATCCCCCTTTGGCATTGATGGAAACACTTTGATGCAACACTGAAATCATTTCATGCAATATTGAATTCATATCACTCATGCTTCCCCTAGAACCATGCCTTTGTCCTCTATAACTCTATGACCATTTCTCCCCCTCGAGTCATGTCTATGTCCTCTGCATCTGATAAATATATCCCCCTTTTTCATCAATGACAAAGGTATCTTTCCATCTGTTACTCCCCCTAACTTTACTGTCTCATCTCCCAACCTAAACTTTCCTCTTTATGGTGCTTCCTCGTGTACATCTAAGACATATAAGATAAGCATTCAAAAGAATTCATTTTGGAGTATAAATAACTCCGAGTTTCTGGAGAATATACTCAAAGGCTTCCCGTGGAAGAAGTTTTGTAAAGATGTCTGCCAGTTGTTCTTTTTTTCCCACATACTCAACTTTGATGTTCTTTTCTGCAACATGTTCTTGTAGAAAGTGATACTTGATTGGAATATGCTTCATCTTGGAGTGCATCACCAGATTATTTGAGATATTGATGGCACTTGTATTATGACAATAGATTGGAATGGGATCATCATGCTCAACCTGTATATCTGTCAAAGTTTGTTTCATCCATAGAACATGTGTACAAAATGTTGTTGCTGAAATATACTCTGCCTCATTTGTAGATAGAGATATTTATGATTGTTTCTTTTTTAGCCATGATACTAAACACTCACCTAAGTAGAACATTGCTCCACTAGTTCTTTTTCGGTAATCAATACAACCTGCCCAATATGCATATGTGTAGGCAATAAGTGATATATCCTTTCCTTTTGGATACCATAATCCAAACTCTTATGTTCCTTTGAGATATCTGAAAATCCTCTTCAATGCTAATACATGTGATTCCTTTGGTCCTGCTTGAAATCATGCCACCTGTACAACTTCGTACAATACATATGGTTTGGATGTTGTCAAATATAGTAGGCTACCAATCATTGACATGTATTGCCTCTGACCTATATACTTTGAATCATCATCTTTTCTTAACTTGCAACTAGTTTGGATGGGAGTGATAAATGGTTTGCAATATTCCATTCCAACCCTCTTTAGCATTTATCTGATATACTTGGTTTGATAAATAAAAATTCCTTCGTTTCTTTGACATATCTGAAGTCCGAGAAAGAAGGATAGTTCTCCAAGTAATGACATTTCAAATTCATTCTGCATGTCCTTTGCAAATTTATGTCTTAACTTGTCATCATCACTACCAGAAATATTATCATCAACATAAACTTCAATTAATAAAATAATATCTTGACTTACCTTGATGTAGAGGTTGTTGCATGCACTTCCTTTTTTGAAACCTCCCTATTGTAGATATTTATCTAGTCTAGAGTACCATGCTCTAGGAGTTTGTTTTATACCATAGAAGGCCTTATTTAATTTACACACATAATCTGCATTCTCTGACAACTGAAATCCTTCTGGTTGTTCAATGTAGACTTATTCTTCAAGTTCCCCATTCAAAAAAGATGATTTTATATCCATCTTATACACTTTAATATTTTTGGAGTATGTGTAATCTAAAAGCAATCGGATTGCTTCCATTCTGGCAACTGGGGCAAATGTCTCTTCAAATTCAATTCCTTCAACCTGTGCATATCCTTTACATACCAATATAGCTTAGTTCCTTGTAACATGTCCATCTTCATTCAATTTATTCTTGTATACCCACGTTGTGTCGATCACATTCTTATCCTTTGGTCTTGAAACCAATTCCCAAGTGTCATTTTGCTCTATTTGATCCAATTCTTCATCCATGGACTTGTTCCAAAATTCATCCTTGTTGGCCTCTTTAAAATAGGTTGGTTCAATCATAGATGTGAGTGCTAGGTGTGTTTGTTATGGTGAACGGATTCTTCTTCTAGTCTCAACTCCCGTGTCTTTGTTTCGGATAATTTGATCTAAAGGATGAATCTTATGTACTCGTTTGCTAGGTGTTTTTGGAGTTACTTGATGAAATTGATCTTCTGTTTCTATCAGATCCTCTTCACCTTCCCCTTGTTTTTCATCTTTTGTTTTTTCTTTGTAAACTTGTTCCATTGATTCATTTTTTTCTTCCTTTAATTCTTGTCTACATGTTTCATCAATTGTTACGTTGATGCTTTCCACGACTTTGTTCAATCTCAGGTTGCAACACTTGTATGATTTTCTTGTACTTGAGTAATCAACAAGTACTCCTTTGTCCACGCGAGAGTCAAACTTTCCCATTCTACCATATTCTCTTTTAATGTAGCATTTTCATCCAAAAACTTTGAAGTGCTTTACATTTGCTGGTATTCCTTTCCATAACTCGTAAGGAGTTTTGTCAGTGTTTTTTTTAGCATTAATTTGTTTTGAATGTGAATTGTTGTATGCACTGCCTTTGTCAAAAAATTTATGTCAATTTGGAATCCATTAGCATTTTTCGATTCATTTCCTGCACTGTCATGTTCTTTCTTTCAACAACTCCATTCTGTTGGGGTGTCCTAGCAATGGAGAATTTCCTTTTTATTCCATGACTATTGTAGTAGTCCATAAATTCCTTTGAAGTGAACTCTCCTCCATTATCAGATCTCAAGCATTTGATTTTTGAATCCATTTCATTTTCAACCATTTCCTTGTAGATATTGAAGTTTTCAAAAGCTTCTAACTTATTCTTGAGAAAGCAAACTGCGGTCATTCTTCTATAATCATCAACTAGTAACATAAAGTATTTCTCACCTTTTAAGCAATTTGTTGTAGTTGGTCCAACTAGATCAATATGCACAATTTTTAGTGGTCTTGTCATTGAATATTCCTTTGATTTAAACTTGTTCTTTTTCTTCTTTCCTTGTTGACAATTCTTGCATAAAGTGTTGGTTGGTTTCGTGATCTGGGACATTTCTTTGACTAGTTCTCTTTTGTTGAATTTGACAAGGTTATAAAAATGTATGTGACCCATTCTCCTGTGCAATAGCCAACTTTCATATTCCTTTCCTAGAAAACACTTTTCATTTCCAATTTCATTTAACACATATATGTTGCTTGAAGTTCTCGCAGTTGTAGCAATCAATTTTCCTAAACCTTCTTTTCTTATCTCACACTTTTGTTAATCGAAAGTAACTTTATGACCTTGGTCACACATTTGACTCACACTTAGAAGATTATGTTTCATATCTTCTACTAGTAGAACATTTTTTTCCTTTCTATTCTTGTTCCCAATTTTGACTGTGCCTTTTCTAATGATTTTGGCTGAATCATCATTTTCGTAGGAGACTGGTTCATGTCTTTCCTTTCGTAATGTAATAAACTTATGTCTATCACCTATCATGTGTTTTGAACACCCACTGTCAACATACCAACCACATTTCTTCTGCTTAGATTGTAGAGTGAGTGTACATTCTTCATTTCTATATTGATCTTTCTTTCTTATCCATGTCCTTTTTTGAGGTTCCTATCTATGAATGTTGTTATTTTGTTGTGGTTCTCTAGGAGGGACTGTCATTATGCAATCTCTGGCCATGTGTCCAAAATTGTTACGTTTGTAACATTCCACTTTAGTTCTCAAAGATTCAAACATGTTGTAACTTATTCTCTATGTTTCACTAGGCCTTCTTGGATAACTCCTTTGTGTATGATTTTCACAGTTGTTTTTGTTCATGTTGTTGGCTCTACAATTCACAGATTTATGTCCAAAATTATTACATGCATAACATAAACCAAAAAAAAGAGTTCGATACCTGGGAGTTGAAGATCTTCTGAAAGGAGGTACTCTTATGAATTCTTCTTCTTTCCGAGGCCTATATGTCGGTTGTTGATTCTGAAATTAGAATCTTCTAAGTGGAGGAGTGTCCATGTAATCTTCCTTGTAGATCTTCCTATCCCCCTTGATTGTTTCTAAAAATATTTTTGGATATGTTTCTTACTTTTTTGTTTTGGAGCTTGATCCTTTTTCTGTCTGATTTTATCCAAGTCCAAACTGTAAATGTGTTGAACATACAAATAATAGATCTAGATAGAAAATACTACACACATTTGCAGAGAGAAATTGAGAAAGAAGAAGCAAGATAGAAAGAACAAAAGAATTCTTATTAACCGTATTCCACACTCAAAGAGTGAATAATTTACAATAGATATAGGATACATGAGTAACTAATGAGCCATAGTGGTGTTCTAGAGTGATCTGGACACACACCAGCAATTACGGGAGTGAAATTCCATGTAGTCTAGTCTTTCAGGCAATTACGGGAGTGAACCACCACCTAGCTGAGTTAACTAGTCAACTAGTCTTAAATTAACTGACTAAACAAAGAATAGTGAGTTGGTGATGATCCCAATGTTGCATGGTGACAAAACCAATGCAACATCTAAACTCAACTCAACTAGTCAAACTAAAGTTTCAACTGAAAAAGAATATTCTCCAGGTGGAATATTCTCTCCTAAAATATAGGAGACTGGATAATGACTAATTATGACTAATAAACAAGGAAAAACCTTATGAAAAATAAATCCTAGGTGCGTGTAAATTAAATCCAACACAGACTTGTCATGATGAGATTTTTTACTCCTGATAATGCCATACAAAACTTTTGAGTTGCTCTGCAAAAAATGATTTTGAAGGTCCTTTCTTAATGTGACAATATTTGCTTCCAAATTTCCAATGATCTTGTCTTTTTCTTCTAGTTGTTCTTTGAGTGCTTCTTCAATTATTTTATCTTCTTCTATTTGAACCTTCAAATTTGTGATCATTTGTTCTAGTTCTTGAGTGTCCTCTTTCTTGTCTAGTTCTACTTGTAGTTTCTTTTTTTTCTTCGTTTCTCTTCCGATAACTTCTATTGCACACATTAATTCCTCTCGGTAGTCAACTTCTGCCTCTTTAGTTTCTTCTTCAACTTATTCATATTCTTCTTCGGCTTCTTCATATTCTTCTTCAGAGTCTTCTTTATCAGATTCTTATACTTCCATGAATAGAACTCTTTCTGTCTCATTGTCACTGACTTCATCTTCATCTAATGATGAGATGTCTTCTTTGATGCATAATCTTGTCTTGAAAACTTTATTTGTGGTTCTTTTTCCTTTATATGTTTGTTTGCCTTTTGATTAAGCTTCATCATTTCTCTTTTTCTTATAAGGACATTTGTTAGAAAAATGACCAATACCATCACAATTAAAACAAATTAAAGAAATCTTACCTCTATACCTATTGTCGGTTCCCTGTTGTGGGGTATTCTACCCTACGGACTAGCAAGCTAGGGCTTTAAACTTGCATGCATATCATGACCCTTCTTAAGCTTAATTTTAACCTTCTACCCAAATCTAAAACCCCTTTTCTCAGGCAAACATGGGAGGAATCAACTAACCTTTTTATCGATGGTTGAAGTAGATCCTCCGTTGAGCTTTTATCCCCTTGCTGCTACTGCTCCTTCCAAAAAGTTTTCTTGCAATCAAGACAAAACTACGCATGCATGCTATTGATCTACTAGAGGGTTAGAGATTAAACATAAATCAAATAACATAGATAAGACTCATGTATTTGGGACGGGAAAAGTATATTTTTCATTAATCTCAATATGAATCAACTTATAATGATTTTAGAGACCGACCACCGTTCCTCGATCCTGATCCTGGGCTCCTCCTCTTCTTTGTCCTCCAACTGCTTTGCTTGAATCCTCCTAAATCTTGAGGAAAGGCTAAAGGGTTGGGACAAAACGGATTCGGTAATTGGGCAGAGTTTCTTTGCTATGATTTTTCCTCTCTCTTGAATAGTACCCCTACCCCTACCGATCAAATACACTGTAGATCCATGTCATATAACTATATAAAGTGTAGCTGCGAACAGTACACAATGGATCTACATCTCGAAATAAAAAAGATATACATGCAAAGTATCCATCTTCGTAGAAGCTGATAAGGTCTTATGGCTAGATATGAGGACTTCAGAGCTCAAGCAACAACTTCAAAATATTCAAAACTCGGGTAGGAGTGTAAGATGAGTGTACGACTGCACTACCCAGAGGTCTTCGACGGCTCGTCGGGCATGGACAAAATTGATAATCTTGATGATCAGACTTGAAGGCTTCAGTGATTTCGAACAAGGACTTGATTGGACGTTCAGGATGGTCGGGTATGTGGACAAGAGACATATTGCAGAGTGGTCGACTCAGGATAAGTAACAAAATTCCCTTGGATAATAGCACGACAAGTGATAAGACTCAGGCAGCATACCTATTAATCATAAGTCTACGAAGCAGGAGGTAACGCAAACTCTCCATATGTTTGGAAGAGTAACCAAACAGTGGAGGACACAACTCAATATAGCGAGCAAAGCTTCCTAAGGTCGTACTACATCCCAAAGTCTGATGAATCAAACGGACAGATGTGCTTTATCCAAGGGTGAATCATAATGCTGCCAATAAAGAAAATACTTTTCCCATCCTCTTTTTGGGGTATATTTGATTTTTTTGTTCTTTTTGTTGATTTGGAAAAATAATAAAAGAATATTACGTTACAGTGGAGGAACGAGCATAGAAAACATACAAGCTCAAGGCACAAGGACAAGACTGATGTTCTAGGAAATAATACTCGGGAAAAATCCTCCAGTGGCCAAAGGTGTTAAGACGCAAAAGCAAACTGTTACTAGGCTGATGGGTAAAGGATGCAAATGAGGTTGATAGAACACACAATGGTAATGCCCTTCGATGTAAGTTTAACGAGCCCAGAGAAGGGAAGCTCGGTGATTTTTCATGTTTAGAGAGTCTGAAAAAGCATAAGAGGAAACTCCATTGGGATACCTTTTTCGTCAATAGTCTAGTCGGTTCGAAAAAGGGGTAAACTAGCATCGACTAGACATCAATTCAAAACCATTTTAACGATTGTGACAAGGACAAGATCACTCGACTATTTTTTCAATTTTAAGGAGTCTGAAAAAGGCTTAACTATGGACTCCGTTAGGAATGTTCTTCTGGACCATTTAATGAGTGTGAAAGAATAAGGTCACTCGACAATATTTTCAATTTTAGGGAGTCTGAAAAGAGCTTAACTATGGACTCCGGGGGGGTTTCTTTTTCGTAAATTTAGTCCCTCAGGCCTGAAAAAGGAATAAAATCTTACCTGAGGGTACTCTTCTAAAGAATGGAAATTCAATAGAGTATTCCTTTGTTCGTACAGTTGACCATCCAGACTGAAAAAGGGGTAAACTACCGTCGGACAGACGTGACTTCAAATTTCAGTTTAACGAGCGTGAAAGGTCACAAGATCGCTCGGCAATCTTTTCATGTTTAGAGGGTCTGAAAAGGGCTTAAAAGGAGACCCGTTTAAGGAACGTTCTTCTGGACCAGTTTAATGAGTGTGAAGAAACAAGGTCACTGGAAAATCTTTTCATCTTTAAGGAGTCTGAAAAGGGCTTAAAGAAGACTCCATAATGGTTACTTTTCTCAGTTAATCTGGACGAGATCGAAAAGCATAAATACAGTCTCGCCGGATGTTTCTTTTGGGTCTCAAAGTGAGATTGAAAAAAAAAAAAGGTATCCCATGATCGACACTTTGTGGGTCGATGTCAGGTATCGCTTTGTAAGACCAGGCGAAAACGTCGTGGAATTCTTTGAAAAGATCCATGTAAATCTGAATCTCTTCGAGGGAGCAATCCACTCCGACGAATACATTCTCCACGATGCCAGGGTTTTGGGAGATGTTAATAGGTATAGTTTCAGCGATAGTCACCATATTTCCCTCAGCATAAATTTCCGGTGTAGCTAAGAGGTTAATAGGACACGGCTGATCTCCCATCATGGTGATAGTGAATTCTCCTGCCTCAATTCGGTGCAACTCTGGAAGGAAATATGATCTGTGATGAAGATCTTCCCAAGTTTTGTCCGGACTAGTCATTGCTTCGATTACAGCTTCGTCAGAAGGCAAGACTAAGTCTAACGAATTGGTGGTAGCAAGAGAACCCTAAGCCCAGATAGGCTCTGGAATTGGATCCAACTCTTGTGCGGGAGTCAGATCAGGAGTAGCTGAAGTTTGCTGGACTAGAGAGTACGCTACTTCAGCGGTCGACAAGGGCATGGACATGCCAGAGTGCCCTGTCCCATCCATCGTGGCTAACGGGGAAGGAAGAATCCACGGATCCTCAAAGTAAGTCGTGCGGAACGACGAAACATGGAAAATCTTAGCCTTGTGGTGAGTCGATATAAACTTGACATCGCCTTGAGGAGGTGGGTAATCGAAGGTACCCATCAAACATGGGCACAAACCAACTCCTACATTGACGACACCAGCTTGAGGATTATCTACCATGGGAACCGTGGATGCCCCCAAGGCTGGGTCAGGTCGAGAGAAGGACAATTGATCAATAGTCACTATCCGGCCTTCATGTGGAAAAAGTAAGACGCGGAAAACTGTAGCGACCACCACTTGCATTACATAAGTCCAACTACGACCTAACAATAGATTGTAGTCGATGGGGGCATCAAAAACCTCTACTTTGACGCACACGGTCTTCCCCCCTAACTGTACTGGGAAAGAAGGAATGATTCCATGCGGTCGGAAGGAACGACCATCGAACACAGTGAGGAGAGTAGGTGAAGGAGACAACTCAGGTTGACCAATGGCTTTCCAGCATGCTAACGACATAACGCAAGTTGAAGCGCCCTCGTCTACAACCGTGCGAAATATATTTCGTGTAAAAGTTTTCGTGGGGTGAGCCACTACTATCTGAAACATGACGTGGTAAGGAAAACGAGGTTTCAAGTCATTCGTATCTAACATGATAGTCCCCGGGTTACAAGTCTCAGTAGAGCCTAAAGCAGTCAACAAGGCTTTCCTCTAAGCAGGGAAACTTTGGAGGACCTCCAAAGCAGACATAGTGCAAGGGGTTTGTGATAAATCTTCCACCACAGAGTAGTTCTAGGCGGCCCTTGCGTTTGGATTATGAGAAGCTCGTTTAAACGCACCTTTTGGGATACGTGTCATTGTCTCACCCAACGTCTTCTCGATCTGTAGAGGAAGAGATGGGATCTCGGCTTCTTTGCCCTTCTCAGAGGCGCTTGGGTTGCTATAATCGTGAGCTCTAGTCATAATAAAAGCGTCACTTTTCACCATATATACATTCGCGGAAGATGAACTGTTTGGGGGAGGGCAGTTTTCGTGGCTGCCCCCCTCCGTACTTGTAGAGGCTTGAGTTAAATTTTGCCCATGATGAAAGGGATTAGTCAACACGGCTTTTTGTTGCTATGTGACAAACTTCTGGGCCTCTACAAGTCGAGGGCATAGGTGGGTTGGGTGGTCTTCCGCACAAAGGTTGCATGGATACCTCGCCTTCCTCTTTTCTGTGGTGCCCTCACCAGCGTTTTCATTTGGTTTTTTATCCCCCTTACTCTTCTTGCGTTGTTTTTTCTTCCTTTCATGCTGCTGGTTGGCCTTTGGGTTAGTCATCTGTACGAAGTGTAATTTCGATGTTTGAGTAGGAGGAGTAGCCAAAGCAGTAGTCTGGTTGGCCGCTGAGTGTTGTATAGATAATTGCTGCAATTGTTTTGTCAATTGCTCAGCGGGCTTGGTTTGGGCCGAACCAACTATACCATTGGCATGTGGTCTGGCTCTCTGTCTGGTTTTGTCCAGAATCGATCGTGGTGCATCCGGCAGGATGGTGTACAATAGACCAGACTGAGAATAGATAAGCTCAAACTGTTGAGCCCTCATGATGGCATCTTCCTCGGAGAAAACCCCTAAAGTTGCGATGTCTTTGGATAACTGCGGAACTAAAGACTTAAGGAACCACTCAAGCAGGAATACTGGTGGGACAGGTACTTTGATAAGACTCTTTCGACGTCACCACTCTCGAATATGATCCGAGATATGGTCCGCTGACGTCTGCTCGAAATTAGCTAGCAACTTTGTGCCGACGTCGTATCTCACAGGTAACTGGAAATGGTTAAGGAAGGCCATCGCCAGTTCACCAAAAGAGGAATATCATGAACAATCAAGCTCTATGTACCATTTTGTGGCACTCCTGATCAGAGTGCGTTGAAACAATCGCAACTAGACGGAGTCATCTTTCAGTGAGTTAGATGAACACCATAAGTGGAAAGTAGTCACGTGATCACCTGGATCTTCATTAGGCTTGGCCTCGAACTTTGGGATGTCCGAAGGCAACTTCGTCGGCATAGGAGGCCAACGTGGATCGTGACAGATAGGATCATTCAACAACCGTGTTAAATCTGGCAAGTGTAACGTCGCCAAGAAAGGTAGTTTAGGTTGTTGCTGATAGCTGGGATAAGAGGGTCCTGGAGTTGGACTGGCACCAGGTTGCCAGGAAAAGTTTGGCTGCTAGCCTGGGTTTTGGTAGAAACCGTGGCCCTGACCAGCGTAAGGGTTTTACATTTGAGGAGACATCATTTGTCGATTCCCCATGAAGGACATAGGATGTTGGGCATTCATCGTGTTTGATGGACTTTGGGACGGATTACCCCATGCCGGTCCTAATGGAAGAGTCATAGAAGTTTTTTCGGGGTTCCACTGGCTATGGAAAGAGTTACCCCAGAACGACATTCTAGAGGATGGAACGGATCCTTGTGCTGAGTTCCAAGGTCCTGGTATATGTTCCTCCAGTGCAGGAATAGTACCCTGTGCTGGTGTAAACGGTCCAAAAGCAGGTGTGCCCCCAGATGGGAAAGCAGCGGATGCGAAAGTGTTATTACCAAACGTCCCGTTCCAGAGAAACGGTGACGAACCTACCGGTTGAGTTTGCGCAGGTGTTCCTTGACTCCCGACTCCAAAAGGACTTGTGTGTGCAGGTTGCCCGGCGAATTGTTGATGCGATCCACCGAGCGAAGGGGACGAAGGAGGAATATGAACTCTAGCGTAAGGAAAAGCATTGAAAGGGACAGGAATGCCCCCAAGTTGACCTTGCAGAGGAGCGTTAGAGCTCCCTGCCCCCAGACCCAAAGTCTGGAAAGTGGATGAAGTGAGTGCAGGACTAGTACCTGAACTAGGCATACCGTATGAAAACGGAGCGCCTGTCGCACTAGGTGTGTAAAGAGGTGTGGTCGCCGTGATAGATGGGGTCGGTCCACTTTGCGACGTAGTCACGGCTGAGACCGTGGTGGCCCGGACCGTCGACAAAGGCAGGTTAGGAGAATCTTCTCCTGTGGTAACAACAGTGATAGGAATGGAAGAATTCCCAGAGGAAGTGATTTGTTCCATAACTGGGTTAATCACTGACAGGCTTTTGTAAAATTGAATTGGCACAATAATGTTCGGCCAAGTATCAGTGTTGGAGGTTTCAACCAATCCAAGATTGGCGATCGATTCCTCGGGGGGTTGTTCGGGATCAAAAGCCCTGGTTTCTTCGAAAGACCCTTGATGGTCTAGCTTCCACCTCAATGGTGGTGGGGGTGGCTCTAGTATAACCAGCGGCAGGCCCAGAAGCCTTCGTGACCGGCGGAGCTCCAAATCCTCCACTTTGTGAGAAGATTCACGACACGCTAAGGTATTCTTCACGAACAAATAGTAACACGCACTAAAAGAAAGACCCTAAAAGATAAATCAAGCAAGCACTATATTAGTAGGAAGAACAGTTACAACAACCAACACTAGAGTACCTTACCGATGCAAGTGCAACTCGAATACGGAAGCACCCTCTGGTTCTACTCTGCAAAGTGTTGGTCTGATCTCCGTCCTAGGTACCGCGGTATACCCCCGCAGTCACCTGTGTATGTCCCTAGAAAAGATAGGCAACTAGTTTTCCAGCATGTGAACAACTTATCAGGCGGATACAGTCGGCAGTCGGGTAGACCACAATGAGCAGGGTATCAAGCCTGAAACCTGTCAAGGGTATCGAGAGCAAGTGTTCCGGAAGACGACTGAGGACCTCGAATGGATTCGAGATCCACGAAGCTCCGTGGCAAGTGAAAACAACGGAATCCCTTAACAGATCCTCTATATGTGTTCTCCACAACGCTCGGTCCAGCTTTGGAGGGGTTATCTCCGCTGCCTTTCCTTACGCGACCTCGTGTTCAGCCCCTGTGTTAGAGGGGGGTCCTGAATAAATTTCCGTAACTAGACTTCTACACTCCCTAAGTGACAGACTTCAATGTTTAGTTTGGGTGGCCTTGGAGAATTTACTCTCCAACCTATTCCAAGGCCCTATTCCTGAGGTAGTGGATGCACCCTACAAACAGAAAAGTCTACTTGATTTTAATTAGCGTTGCTTTTAATGGGCTTCTTAAGTCATAAGGTGCGAAATTGAAACTGATGGTGTGTAAAAAGACTCAAAGCAAAATGCACAAAAAATGCGTGGAAACAAAAACTTTTACTAAAATGCAAAACCAACAACTTTTCAATGAAAGATTTCTTTTCTTTTCGAAATTACTAAGATTTTATGCAGTAAATATGAAGGATTTTCACTCATATCTGCGAGCTAATTATACTTGACATGCACTGCAAAAACTTATGCAACAGACTTCTTTCCTAGCTACTGATGCAACAACACAATCCTCAAACCAAGAAGAAAATGAAACAGGAAATTGTTTTTTATTTCGTTGGAAAATAAAACAACAAGGAAAAATGATGAAAAGAACAAAACCAAGAGAATAAAAGAAAACTCTGGCTTAAAGCGAAGATCGCAAACAGAATCAGAGCACAAAAATGCAACAAAGCAATCACAACAACACCAATTCTAACACTTGCCTAAAAACCATAAATCTAATATTTTTTCTCTTTTGTCTTTTCTATAAAAACGTTAACTAACAAACACAGGCTAAGGATAAGATGCCCTAACCTGTTGACTGTGCAGCTCCAGACTCCAAACCCTGAAAGTATCACTTCTCACCACAGGAGGGGATAACTGCCCCACCCAGGCTGAAAGGAAACCAAACAGACCCGCGACTATCACCGAGACAGCACACGGTCAACCGCGGGCTGAGTTATAACAGCACGCGGGTACCCGCGCTCAGAACTGAAGCATCCCGCGGGTAAGTATGAAATCTGAGAAAAAATAAAACACAGGCAGCCCAGACCTGAAAGAGGCCTCTGGTATTGACAACTAGGGTCTTTGAAAGGCTTGGATGCTGGCACTTCAATAGAAAAAGAAAAATTTGCAAAAAAGAAAACAAATGCTAAGAGTAACCAAAACAACAAGGGAGACTGAAAGCAAGACAGTAAACAAATCAGAACCCAGACAGGATCCAGAAAGCCCCCTGAGAAGATAAACTTCTGACAGGGAAGAGGAGACTGCCTCTTAATCTTCCTGGGCTCTACACGCTACTGAAACCACTACAGCAAGCGGTCAACCGCGGGCTGTAGAAAGTTAGGGCGCGGGTTACCCGCGGGCAGGGCTTCTGCAGGCCRCGGGTACCTCTGTGTGTCCCGAGAATGAATGTCAAGCGTCAGTCAAGGAAAACTGGTATTGATAACYAGTTTCCCTACTATCATTGACCTAACAGGCAACAAAATAAACAAAGAAATAGAAATTGAACTTCTTTAAACTACCCAAAATATCTTTAACCAAATCCGGAAACCCTAAGAGTAAAATGTCCCCAGCGGAGTCGCCAATTCTGTTGTGGGGTATTCTACCCTACGGACTAGCAAGCTAGGGATTTAAACTTGCATGCAGATCATGACCCTTCTTAAGCTTACTTTTAACCTTCTACCCAAATCTAAAACCCCTTTTCCCAGGCAAACATGGGAGGAATCAACTAACCTTTTTATCGACAGTTGAAGTAGATCCTCCGTTGAGCTTTTATCCCCTTGCTGCTACTGCTCCTTCCAAAAAGCTTTCCTGCAATCAAGAAAAAACTACGCATGCATGCTATTGATCTACTAGAGGGTTAGAGATTAAACATAAATCAAATAACATAGATAAGACTCATGTATTTGGGACGGGAAAAGTATCTTTTTCATTAATCTCAATATGAATCAACTTACAATGATTTTAGAGACCGACCATCGTTCTTCGATCCTGATCCTGGGCTCCTCCTCTTCTTTGTCCTCCAACTGCTTTGCTTGAATTCTCCTAAATCTTGAGGAAAGGCTAAAGGGTTGGGACAAAACGGATTCGGCAATTGGGCAGAGTTTCTTTGCTATGATTTTTCCTCTCTCTTGAATAGTACCCCTACCCCTTCTTTTATAGGCTAGAAGGAGCTAGGGTTTTGGACGAACTCTCGGCCATGCATGGCCGGGAGTTCTAGTTAACTGACCCAAAGATTTTTGTCCCATCGGCAACTTTCCATTTTTTGTGATTCTGAAGGCACCCGCGGGTTGTAGTGGGCCTGCTAGCGGATGCCCCGCGGGCTGTAATGGGCCTGCTAGCATTTGCCCACGGGCTATAGTGGGCCTGCTAGAGTTTTCTTTTTAAAAATGGAGTTTTTAGAAGAGTTGTTTAGTATTTTTTTGGCAAAGAAGGG
Source organism: Picea engelmannii (assembly GCA_009831015.1). NCBI lineage: Eukaryota > Viridiplantae > Streptophyta > Pinopsida > Pinales > Pinaceae > Picea > Picea engelmannii. The sequence continues at coordinate 523,323 of ML786395.1, read as the reverse complement.
ATATGAGTTGGCCTGATGCCAAGTAAGCATGTGTGGTGCAATTTAGGGTTATAACATTCCCTTGTTCAATCTTTTGACAAAGTTTTCCACTTCTTCATAATCTTCTGAGACGTCACTGTTGCTGCTATGTTCTTATTTTTTCCTTCCCTTTTTCTTTGACTTTTTGGATGCTTTAAAGGCTGCTTCTTTTATATCTAGATTTTCCTATTTAGTTATCTTTTCATATGTTGTGAAGATTCCATGTAATTCGCCCATGCTTATTGAGTTTAGATCTGATATTTTTTCTAGTGATGATATCTTAGGGTCAAAACTAAAAGGAAGAGATCTTAGTATTTTTTGAACAATTACAGATTCTTTGATTTCTTCTCCCAATCCTATGATTGCATTTACTGTTCCATCAAATCTTAAAAAGTAAGCTGCAATATTTTCATCTTCCTTCATCTTAAGTTGTTCGAATTGACCTCTATAAGTTTGAAGCTTTGCTGCTTTGACTTTTGAATCTCCTTCATAAATATTTTGAATTTTCTCCCAAATATCTTTAGTGTATTTAAAATGTGCAAGTTTGGTGAATATTGTTTCACTAATACCATTCAGAAGTGCATTTTTGGCTTTGGAATTATTCTGAACGAGTTTCACTGCTTTGTCATTTGTTGGAAGAACTGTTGGTGCTGTGTATCCATCTACAATTGATTGCCAAATTTTAAATCCATGTGCCTCTATATATGTTTTCATCCTTATGCTCCAAAATACATACTTATGTCCATTTAACTGTGGTATTCCATTTTTATACAAGTTGTTTCTCTCCATGATCTACCTTTCAATGGTAAACTGATTCCTGAAGGAACCTGCTCTGATACCAATTGTTGGATTACTGAGAGGGGGAGTGAATCAGTAATAGAGAAATTTAATCCTTTTTAACCATATAATCCAAGTGTTATATCAATGTAGCATTATCATCCAATAACTGCAGAGTAAATAAGAAATGAACAAATGAACAATCATACACATACACAATACACCAGTGTTTTACGTGGAAACCCAAAGCAGGAGAAAACCACAGAATGATTTTTTTCATATGTCTTGAAGAATTACATTCATTGGAAGCACTAACTTCCTTTGTTTTCCAGCTACAACTGGAAGGAGGCTCCAACCCCCTTGTTTCTCAAGCTATAACCTGAGGGAAGATTCAACTCCCCTATTCTCTGGCTACAACAAGAAGGAGGCTACAACGCCCTATGTTCTCTGGCTACAACTGAAAGGTGGATACAACCACCTATCCTTTCCCCATCTAACTATCCTGAAATATAAATGCTAAATGTAGACAACCTGTCACTGTCACTAAATCAACCACTTCCACTGTCAACCTATACCAATAACCTGTAACAACCTGTACTATAAACAAGTGCATCGACTGTTGGCATAGGGGCAGACCTAGGGTTCAACACTACAACAACACACCAACAAAACCCTAACTATCAGCCCTTTCGGCAACACATGCGAAGTAGATAAAGTCTCACCCAAGGTAGAGGCAGGGATGGTTGCAGGACTCAGGTGTCTGTAACCTTAGTTGGGATACAGATCTATGATTACACACTTAACAAAGAACTTATCATCAATAGTTCACCTAGAATTAACCCTTATCTCACTCCGCAGATAACACAAAGAATTGTAGTATATACTTAGATCTAAGATGATTCAACACTTAGCATCATACAACAGACTGGATCTGGTAGACCAAGCACTTAGCAACTTCATACACATCAAATTTATCATATATACACATCTAATAAGCACAAAGCATACATAAATCTATATAAACATGTCATAGCACTTAGAAAGAGAGGGAAAACACATGTAAGTAACAACACAAAGCATGACACACAGATTTATGTGGTTCACCCCCACCCTAGGGCTACGTCCACCAACTCTTATTCTCTATTATTGATGGCCAATCAGTTACAAGAACAGAGCCTCAAAACCTACTCCACACAGGATAGGATATCTGCGCAGCTCGCTAGATCCTCCTTCTCCGAGTATCTCTAAGCATGAAACCTTCTTACAATCCATGCACTCAACACTTACACTACTTGCACTCATCTATGGAAGTATATCACATAGATCAACTCTTAGCACTAAGCCACTTCTCAAGTCTCCTAAAAAAATGTCCCTTCTTACATAGCCTATACTTCTACTTATACATTACAAAAAGGGGCCTAAACATGGGTAAACCCATGGGCTGACATCCCGATCCCGTTACATTATCCACAAAACCCAAAAAGGACCCAAAAAGGGGGTCTATCTTCCATGATCTCCTCTTCGCCTTGCACTCCATCTTTGACAGACTGTCGAAGTCCCAAAAATGGTCAAATATGACCAAGTGTTCCTTAAAACTTGGTCAAGGGCCAACAAGCCCCCAACACTCACCTGTGAATCATCCCGAGTCACTTCGGTTTGGGAAACTTTGCCTCAAAGGTCTCGATCTTGGCTCGAGCTACTTCAACTTGTCTTTGTGATACTTCTTATTTCTCATCGAATTCCTGAATAACCACTTCGCTGATAGGTCCTTCCAGTTGTTGCTCGACTGTAACAACTACTTGTTCTAGTACTGTTCCTTGGCCTTCAATTTATTAAAACAGTAGATAGGTCACCTCCAACTCAGTTGGATTTTTTGGGTGACTTCCATCACTCTATTCTGCGTGGTAAGAACGAGTTTTTGGGCAGAGTGTTGTTCCTAGGATCTCTTCATCCTCTTGATGGGTGATAGGATCTTGAGATGTACTTGTATTGTATCTGCATGTTGATTTTCTTCCTGGAGTTGGGACTCCAATTTCTTCAACTCTAGGTCTTCGGATAGTTGCTCATATATCTACGCGCTTCTACTACTTAACTATTTTCATTCTGTAGCAAGTGTTTTAATCCTCTCGACTGCACTCTGAGCATTCAATTCTCATTGGTCGCACACTTCTTGTGGGGTACTTGGTATAGTTTGAAGCTCTAATTCCATGACCATTTGCTGAAGCTGCTGAATAACTTCAGTAAGCTTCATCACTTGATGTTTGAAGAGTTATTCCCTCTTTTGTTCTAAGCCGGTGACAGAGAGGAATGCTCAGTTAACTACTTCTTCCATCTCGATCTGCTTTGCGAGCAGTTTCTCTTTCTCCTTTTGGATCTTCGCTTTATCTTCTTCAATTTTTTCTTGGAGAGCATCCTTCTCTTGTTGTGTGGATCGACATTGTTCTATGATTTCCTCTTATAATTTATTTAAGGCCTAAGTAACCTATGCTTTTTATTCTTATTCATGTCGAAGGCGTACTTTTACTGTATCAACAATCTTGCGGAGTTGAACTGATTCTTCTCCCACTTATGTTGTTCCTTATGGAAGAGGCATAGTAGAGATTGCATAGCTAGACTGGAGTGCCTGTTGCACTTCTTAGAGTCCAATTTCAATCCTATTATATATCTTCTCTTTCTTCACTTCCATCTTTTCTATTATCTCTTCTATGTCTTCATTCATAGTTGTGAGGAGGAAACTGAAGTCATCTGGAGTGATCATGGTCTGCATCTTAGTTACGGTTGCTTTCGATTTCTTCCAAGAGGGAGACTTCAGAGGTGACCCGTTTCTCTTCTTTATAACTTCGACTTTGTCTTCTAGTCTTTGTTCGACTTCCTATAGTTCTTTGCCATTACCTCCTCGATCTGGTGTGACAGAAGTCGTCCTTACATATCTGCTATCTACATCCTGAACCTTTTCAGGCTTCTTCATCTTCTTTGTCTTACTAGGCCCAGGTGTGTCCTGTGCAACTTCTGGGATCTTGATGTCTGAAATGTCCACTGGATCTACTGCAACAAGGAGGTCCATCGACCATTCCTTGGTGATCTCTTCTAGGTCTTCTTCTATCATCTTATAATAGGACTGAATATGTTTCTGGTGCTCATCGACACGTGGAGTTAGGTATATAAAGTGGCGGTCTGCACTAAACTTTATCAAAGGTCAAAACCTTTGTAAAGTGTTTGGGTTTATGTGAGGTTCACCCCCTATGGATTCTTTCAATTGGTTATAATACGTGTGGAAAATGACATTCAATTGTCATTGCATGTTCATGTCAGTCGAGTACCAAAATGTACTGAACTTCGTGGCTAGTGGCTCAAAGGGGTCAAGGTCTGGGAAGGTTGCACCTTTCGGTAAATTCCATGAAACAAAAGCAATTAGTATTAGAAGCCAGCTAAAATGGAATTCATGCCCTTGATCCTGGGCTTCTCTACAGTCAATATCTAGCTGGTTTACAAGGTACTTCACCTAGTTCATCTATAGTCCCTCTGCAGATTTTCCTGCGAGGTCAACTACGAATCCTGATACTTGTGTAGGTCGATTCTAATGTACCATATTTCTTGCGATCAGTTGACATGTGAGGTGCACTGCACCACTTTCGATAGAGGCTACCTTATAGCCTCGTGTTCCCTTCTCGACATTGCCATAAGCTTCTTTAATATTCTATGAAAGAGCGTGGTTCGCAGTCTTTCTAGGGTAGTAATATTGGGGATCAGGGACCTGCATGCCAAGCCCGGTGATCCTATTGATCAATGTCAGATAAAAAGTTATGCGATAGTTTAACCATAGGTATCCTCCATGGTAACTTGCTAGCAACAATTTTACACAAGCATTCACCTCCTGGTGACTTCTGAAATGCAGTATTTTCATAAAGTTGAGCAAAGTAGACTGTGTGAGGTTCATCGTCCATTGTTGAGGGAGGATATTTGAATTATTTCTCTTAGTTCTTGTCAAGTACTTATACGGGGCGAGCATGCTGTAAACTTTATGATCCCCCAGGTTGACTTCACAAAATTTCAACACTGTAACCTTGTCTTGATCTGCGTGGTAGGTGCGTACTCATTTCAGTAGATATGTAGTGACTAGGGTGAATTCAAAGTCTCTAGGGACACTGTCCCTGTTAATCACACCGCTCAGAGGGGGTATGTAAGCTGGTAGGATGGATGGCACTAACTTTGCATTGGCTATGTCATCTTTATGCTTAGTTCTCCTTTCCACGCTAGCTTGAGATGTTCCTACTCAAGAAGTTGACGGGGAGGCTTTCACTCCTCTCGTCGATGATGCTTCGACTCTGGTGGACATTCCTCTTTTTGACATGACTCTCTCAGTCATTAAATCTAGAAGGACCTCTATGATGAATTCCTCAACTGCGGTGAGCTTGTTGAAAATACACACTCGAAAAAGATAATTGGGGCACGATGATCTCAGATACTACACTAGGATGACCAATATTCTTGCAATGATCACTGTATACAATCACTATTTCTGTGAGCTTCAAATTTTCAATTGGTAAAAGTGTTCTTTTGGCATGGCGCAACGAGATAAATAAGAAATTCGTCAATGGTCTACTTGCAACGAGTATGAAGCTTCCATTATCATAGATTTATCCGTTATGGTGAGGTCCAATGGTCTAGTGGTGATCCTTTAATGCTTTTCTATCTGTTCGGGGTGGAATTCGAATGGATATATCAGTCCAATGGATAGATTGCTTTGCCATGATGAAGTGCCATATGTCATTGTTCTGATATCTCATCGAAGGTCAATTCTTGTGATTTTTCCTTCTGTAGTATTCCACCTGGGATCTCTTGTAACTTTCCAATCTTCTCCTTTTTCTTACTTAATTTTATAGCCTTCTTCCTGGTAGTCTTCAACTCGATCTGTCTTTTCCCGTTCTGATTCCTATCTTCTCTCGACATAGTCACTTTGCACTGCTGAGATTCTTTCTTCAGATCCGAAGGTAATACTCCTTCAACATATGGATTATGTATTTCATTCTTTTGTGGTTCCTCTAATTCTGTTATAGCTTCAACGTCCAAGTCCCTAGTGTCCAATAGCTTAGATCTATTCTCTTATTCTTCCATCAAGTAGGTGATCCTTCTAGTCATAAATTCCATGAGTTCTTGCTTCTTCTGTTCTAGGGAATCCTTTTCTTCTTTTCTTCAGATCTAGTATTTTTCAATCCAGATCTTGCCTAACAAAGCTAGAAATGGGGCACGATCCTCAATAAATTTAATAAACTTTGAATTCTTCCTCTGTCGAATCTCCATGGGTACTCATAGCTATCTGGGTAATCCTGCCACATAGGGTTACCATTTTTCCTTTAAACAACCCTATTTTTCCTAATGAAGGAACTATATCAGGCCTTCCTAGGGTTTCCCAAGTGCTTTGTTTCATAAAGTTCATTTGTGTTTCCTCATCCAAAGAACATTCAATGTCAAAGTCTCCTATTCTTACTTTGATTTTCCCCTTTTCTTTGAAGATCTTTGAAAAACTGGCATCTTTATGTTCATTCAGGGTTTCTTTCATTTTCAGTAACATAATCTATGATTATTTTTGGGTTTCTTCTATAATCTTAGTCTCTTGATATCCTTTAGGGTTTTCTTGCTCCATATTCATCTTTTCAAGTCTAGTAATCATTCTAGGGAAATCCAGTACTTCATGGTCCATAGCCTTACAACAGAGGCAACTAGGTTTTCTCCCGAGGCATTCCTTAGCAAGATGTCCTGGTCTTCTACAACTATAACAAAGAGTTAATCCTTTGTTTCTCTTCAATGATCCCCAACTTTTCCTGTACTGCGTGCTAGGATCATAATGGGTAGCCTGCAAAAATTTCTTTATAGGATCCTGCATCCACTCGTTAGTCCAAACATTCTTTCTATGCATAGGTATAACATATATTTCATTATTCTTATCGGATCTATTCATATCAAATGTTCTTTCATCTAAAAATACCCTAGTTTTCAAGCTAGGACAAAATCTATCAAGAATACCTAAATTCATGCTTCAGAAACAAAAATTTCCACTTATTGAGCACAAAGCTTCCAGATCTAAATCCTTTCACTATTCTTACCTTTATAAGAGAACAAAGCTTACAGATATTACCTCTTTTCTTTAGATCTGGCTTCTTTTCTTTAGCACAAAGCTTTGTAGGTCAAGTAGAGTACCGTGCATCAGAGTGATAGATCTATGCACAAATTTTCCACAAGTTCAAGATGAATCTGTGCACAAAGCTTCTTCTTCCTTAGTTCCCAGCAATCCCAGTTTCAGGTCCCGGCAATGGACCCATTTGTTGGCACATGGGAATACCCAGGGTTCAACACTACAACAACGCACCAACAAAACCCTAACTACTGACCCTTTCGACAACACCTGCGAAGTAGATGAAGTCTCACCTGAGGTAGAGGTAGGGATGGTTGCAGGACTCAGGTGTCTGCAACCTTAGCTGTAATACATATCTATGATTACACACTTAGCATCAATAGTTCACCTAGAATTAACCCTTATCTCACTCCACAGATAACACATAGCATTGTAGTATATACTTAGATCTAAGATGATTCAGCACTTAGCAGCATACAACAGACCGGATCTAGTAGACCAAGCACTTAACAACTTCATACACATCAAATCTATCATCTATACACATCTAATAAGAAAAAATCATAAGTAAATATATATAAACATGTCATAGCACTTAGCAAGAGAGGGAAAACACATGTAAGTAACAACACAAAGCATGACACGCAGATTTACATGGTTCACCCCCACCCTGGGGCTATGCCCACCAACTCTTCTTCTCTATTATTGATGGCCAATCGGTTACAAGAACAGAGCCTCAAAACCTACTTCGTGCAAGACAGGAGATCTGTGCACCTCGCTAGATCCTCCTTCCTCAAGTAGATCTAAGCATAAAACCTTCTTACAATCCATGCACTCAACACTTACACTACTTGCACTCAGCTTTGCAAGTATATCACACGTATCATCTCTTATCACTAAGCCACTTCTCAAGTGTCCTAAAAAAAGGTCCCTTCGTACATAGCCTAGACTTCTACTTATACATTACAAAAAGGGGCCTAAACATGGGTAAACCCATGGGACAACATCCCGGTCCCATTACATTATCCCCAAAAACCCAAAAAGGACCCAAAAAAGGGGTATAGCTTCCACAATCTTTGCTTCACCTTGTGATCCATCTTTGACAGGTTGTTGAAGTCCCAAAAACGGTCAAATATGACCAAGTGTTTCTTAAAAATTGGTCAAGGGCCAACATCAACCATGCACCAACCTGTACCAAACAACCTGTAATCAACTTGTACCATAAACAAGTGCATCCAACCATGTACCAAGTATGTACCAATCATGTGTCAACTACTTTTCAACTATGACTCATCAATATGTACCAACAACATCAACTATACACCTCATGTATGTGCCAACGCATCAACTACTTGTCTCAACCATGTACCCATCATGTACCTTAACCAAAAGCCCTCATCAATTTCATCATCCAAATATGATTTTTAACTCTGTAATAGACCTAATGTATATGATCATATACTTGCAAACCTTCCTTAACTTTCACAACAAGAGACTAGCATTTTCATCAAACTTTTCTTTAGTCTCACATGACTAGTTTGGGATTAGTCAACAACCCTAACTTGAAATAATCATAACTATGTACCTGTAATGAATAAAGATCTAAAAATAGTACACAATGTTCTTGAGTTTGTTTTATGCAATTCCTCTAGGTGTCACTACTTGGAACCTCTCAGAAAAGGAGTTATAGCAAAAATGACATACGTTGTTGAATTTTGGCTTATTCTAGAGAGAGACCTTGTAGAGCATGCCCCTCACAGAATATTTCTTGAATCGATCTTAGAAATCATCATCAAAAGAATCTATCCTCCCTTGAATTCCAACCTTCTTTTCTTCACCTTCCCTTTGAAATTCAGCTTAGATATCCTTTGGTTACCTCAGTCAGCTATAGATATTCAATATTCTCAAGTGTGATATAAAATGAGAGATTCTTGCCTCTTATTTATACTCTCCAAGTAGCTTCCTTAGAAGCATCTTCTAGGTCACTTTGCCCACTTTCCTTATTTTAGGGTTAACCCACTTCTAATTTCTCCATTAAATTTATTATTTAAATAATTTATTTTGTATTCACTTTGAATTATAGTACACTCATCACTTCACTTTATTATTTACCTTCTAAAATGTCTTAAACCACTTTGACTACTTTGACCTTTTGGGCTTCTATATGACATATCAGGGTCCTCCAACTTCGTAAGGCCATAACTCTCAAATCGTGAGGAGTTATGTGACATTCCACATACCACCATAAATGGCATGACATGTACTATCCATATAGAATAGTCTTACCTGAAAATATATTAAAACTCATACCATTATCCATCAAACAAACTTGGGTCCATCACCCAAACTTGGGTTCTCCAACTTCTCATGGCCATAACTCTCTAACCGTGAGAAGTTATGTGGCATTCCACATACCACCAGAAATGGAATGACATGTACTATACATATAGAATAGTATTACCTTAAGATATATTAAAACTCATACCATTATGCATCAAACAACCTTTGGTCCATTACCCAAACCTTTGTGCTACCAGAATTCACTACAGGACTTTCTTCAAGGGTTGACATCAATGAAAACCAACCTTAATCAACATACCTTTACATTGTCCCATTTTGTATGGAAATGAGTTTATTATTCATATATAAAAAAATGGTTTTCTTATTTTATTTTATTGTCGAATGTTGTAAAATGTTGCATTGTTGATTAATTAATATGTTGATGACTTACATTGTTACAAATAATAGGCACGCAATTCATTGGATAATGTATTAATGCAATCATTATATCAAAATGTAATAACAAAAATATAGAAAACAATATTGTAATAAAAAATATTTGATTTTGAGATGATTAATTGAAAATTTGTTAAAACAAGTAAATAAAAAATTTATACATATCGGTGCATTGTATTCTTATGAATTCATTAAATGGTGTGTGCAATAATATAGAAAACAATGTGTTTTAAGGGTTTATATGCACTAGTGCCTATTGATTCTATTGACGCACTGGTTCCAAATATTGAAAAAAAACATCATTCCTTAAATGACATAACTTATGATTATATCTATCATTTCAAAATTTTACGATGTTGTATGGGATAGTCGGCTCTACCGACTAGACCAACCAGTCGAACAGACAGTTAAAGTAGAACGATCATGTACTTAAAAAGTTTAACTAATTGATAAATGTATAAGATGCATATATATGTGTGTTTGTGTGTGTGTGGCTATGTAATGGAGAGACATGGGTTGTTTTATCTATCTAATAAAATCCATTGATGGTTCTCCCACTACTTGTGTATGCTTTTATGTGTATCTATGTGTACTTGGATATCATGCTATAATATATGTGGCTTTGTGCAAGGATCTACTGGTAACTTCTTGTACTTTCCCATAGACTACAACATTGTTTTTGTTGTTGGTAGTTATGAACTTGGGCATGCATAAAGAAAAAGTCACATAGATTTTAACCTCGGAAGACATCCATGAATGGTGGGAGCACAAAATTACCAATTAAATAAAAAAATATGCAAGAAAAAACTGACTAATGCTAGTCTAAGCACGTACCTATCTCTTTTCGAAGATGCACGAGTGATTCTCGGAAGCCATTCTATAAGAATTGTACAAATATCTCAATCATAATAATGTGTAAAATCACTCTCGATGAATAATTGATGCACAAAATTATAAACTAAGGAAGAAAAAATATGAAGGAGTCATTTGACGAATCAATGGAGACTATATTGAAGAACAATTGATTGAAGATAGAGATTTAGTTAAAAACATTAAAATAAAATCTACACAGAATTGCTTCATAAGTTCCTATTAGAAAAGGGAATCGGGGACATTGTTGAATACCGACCCCTTCTGAAAAATCCTCCCCAAATTCCAATTGGCAAGTAAATCAGGAAGAGTGGGAATAATTTCTTGAAGCCAACTACAAAGACACAACAAAAGCTTGAGATTATTTTCTGAAGAAATGAAATCAACCAAAATGAGTAACACTAGAGACCACGAGTAAGTTGGGTTGATGATGGTGGGTTGGAGAACCTGTGAGAATAAGTCGAGTCGAGAAAACCCAACTCAAAAATTTCTGAAGTCGGGATGAAGATAATTAAATCAAGTGAGAATTATACATGATGAACACGAACCCATAAATCTTCAACAAATATTCAAAAAATGGAGTGGGGAAAGAGGAAAAAGCAGTGAGAAGAGTTTAAAAACAAAACCGATCCCAGAAACTCACATAGTAAACCTACACATGTGTGACAGATCATTGGATAAGCCCTTGAGAGTTCCCCGAGATCTCATGGGAGGATTAAAAGATTGCAAATAAGTATGGCAGTTGGTGGTGCCTAGCAAGCACTTGATCAAGTCAATAGTATGGAGATCAACGATTCAAAATGATTTGACCTTCCCCCAAAAGAATCCCTATCCCACACATTACATAATTCCTCCATCAGAGACTTATTTTGGACACTCAATCCCCAAAGGTGTGGTGTCAAACTGATAACATAGTAAAATAAGAGACACTTTGTTAATTGAAGTGCAATAAATCATCCAAAATTGACCAGAGGACATAATCCTCCATATAAGAGATCTCATGAAATTTCCCCCTTTTTGAATCTATTACTTAAGGATTCCAACTTAACAGATAACTAAAAGGAATGTATGCAAACCAAAAAATGAAAATTCGTGGAATATATAGATAAATCTTGTCAGACAAATGATCTAATCCCAATCAAAGAAAAAGCACAATTTTCTATCGAATACATTGTGCTTCAATAGTACTAACAGATTGTATTGGTTGAGTCAAATACTTAGACTTCAACTCCAGGAAGTAAAACCACATCGACTTCCCAGTCAACTTCCAATCAAACTCTTGCAATAGTTGCAGCCTAAAAAAACTACAATTAAACGACATGGGCCTCAATCATATCCCCATCTATGAAGGTGATGAATATCCCAAACGACACTCATTTGTTTGTGAAAAATTATGGGATGTAGTCAATATAACCAACAAGGATAAACAAATGGCACAATTTGGTGCTACACTTTGAGCCAAATCCCTTACCTAGTTCATTAATTTCATCGATAGTCAGCATTGCTCAAAGGAATAAATAAAATAAAACTTCCTCACATTTTTCAAAACACAAGATATAGGTCATCTGGCAGTGAAAAAATTAAAATAAATTAGGTAGAGTCTCGAAGAAATTGTTCACGATTATGATAAAATATTCAAAGATATTTTGAGCCAAATTCCCTATGTAATCAATGAAAAAATGGTTGTATAATGCTATGTGGCAGGTTCCTTACAAAAAAGTATAGCACCACTATGTATGTATGATATTTGATCATGTGAAGAAGCACTAAAAAAATAACAATGCATATAAATGGATGATGAAGGAACATCGACATAATCAATAATCAAGAAAATATTGGAAGAAAAATTTGTTGAACTAAAATAGTCAATTAAAAATATGCCAGTCTTGAATTTGGTGCACAATCTTCTCTAGTGAAGGACACACAAAACACTATTGTAAATTCAGTGATGCAATGCATCTAGTAGTCTGGAAAATTCAAATTGAAACATTATGTGACATCTGCAAAGGCATAGAAAATCATGTGACAAGATACTTCCCAGATAATATAAGGAATTCTTGACCAAAATGGTTCCACATATGTGAGGAAAAAAACCATTCAACACAATAATTTAGGTTGAACAGGAAAAACAAAACAAATATCCATTCATCATACCATACACAGACAATCGACTAGAATGTTGACCAAGGAAATGGAAACAACTATAGACGTAAACGTCATGGGGGTTATCAAGGACGAAGTGGAGGAGGAAGAGAACCATTCAGAAAATGATGTGGCTAAGGTCATTACTACTGCTTCAACTTTTGGAAGGATGACCGCATAAGTATGGATTGCCCAATAAAGGAAAAAATTGATCTCAAGTTATGTAAGATATGCAGAGTGGGGGGTCACTCCCTTTAACACTATCCAAGCATATTATATAAAGTAATGAATAAGAAGAATGTGAACCTCTTACATACAGTGCCAAAGAAAGATATATTAAACTAAAAAAATCTCCATGTAGTAACATGATCAGGAGCTAGTGAAGACATTTACCTAGAACCACTAAGTCGACAAAGGGGAGGTCAAAATTCATATCCCGAACCACAACATGAAGAAATAATAATGTGAGAAGCAATGAAGTTCTTCAAAAACATTAACCAAGATAAATTAAATGGAAACAAGGTACGACATGGAAATATTCCATACACGACGCTAGATGAATTTCTCTAATTAATGAAATAAAAAGAGTCGGTCAGTCACCTTATAGATTTGTTAAGCATCTTAAGAGAATAAAAATAATATCAAATACCATTTGAAAGTATTCAATAGTTGTCTCAAGAAATACATACAAATTAATTCGACCCATAAGTCAACCTGGAAATCGACGACCATATGATCAAACAATTCATATTCTACTTTGGATCCCAAGTAAATATCCCCCCTAGAGAAACGTGGGTTTGAAATGAGAAATTCGTACTACAACCAACAATGAATTTCTTAAAATTATAAGATCAAAGGTTCAATGAGCCATATGGAACACTTAAAAGTGTTATAACATTCATAATGGGAATTCCAACAAGAGTCAACTTTGAAATGATTAATTTGGTTGAAGGTATCCCTACTTACCTTGCATTAGTCAGAAGAGCATGGGGTCGAAACATGAAGGATACAATCTCCCTCGAAAGAGACATAATTAAATTGAAAGGTAGCGCTAGGAATATCATCATACCATTGGACCCAAAAGAAGACAAACCTTGGGTCGAGACATGGGAGGAATTCCATGAAACACGAAGGTTTTATCAAGTAATGAATGAACAAAAAGACAACATCGAGCCTAATAGTGAAGGATAAGTTTTAGTCAGATCATCGTTGTCAATAGGAAAAAACTAGGATACAAAAATTTATAATTGTAAAATCAAGAATTACGAAGCTTAAGATAAGTTGTGTTGATCATAGAGGTAATACCAATAAAGAAATCAAAATGATGCTTTTCAGTACAAGTAGTCCCTATCGTGTATGAGAAAAATCTAAAACAGACACCAACACTCATCTTGACTAACACACAGACAATATCCCCCCTATGTTTTAGCGAAATAAACTCCCTAAAAAATCATGTTGATAAAGTATATAAATCAGTTGGAGAACAAGGGAGAGTGCAAAGATTAGTAGAATCCTTCACAGACCATCCAACCCGATGGTAGGAAATGCATGCACCACAACTCAAAACATGGAATTCTGCTACTTTATACTTCATGGAAATATTTGGTGGGAAGAAATTGGCAACAAGTGTTGACATTTCAACTTTTAAAACTGGGTTCAACCTAGTTGTTCACATTCACAAATGTGAGAATGAATGGAGAAAAGTAGGATACTGGGATGAAAGGGTGTGGCCACACATGTTTCCAAATACTTTGGATGATATACCACATAAGTGGTATAAAATTGAAGAATCATGTGGCCATGCATTCAATTGGAATTAAATCAAAGAGAAATTCATCAAATACTTTGAATTCATACCTGAGGAGGAACTCTTGCAAGAGACAGAAAAACAAATCAAAAACTTTCTATAAAAAACAAATCTTGATGAGATTCAGAGGAGAGGAAAATCCAAATTGGACATGGAATTGAATTTGACTTGAAATTTGGTGTCGGTACAAAGTCTAGATAGTGTAACAACTTGATGAATATACATGGAAAACATAGGTTTTTGAAGGGAAATATTTCTATGGAAGAAAATTCATCCCATAGTAAAAAAAATTGTAAAAACAGTTTACTCGGTGTCCAAGGAAAAAAAATAAAATAAGGAATACATAGAAAATCCCTTCTTCCCCTTAAGATATAACAAGTTTTTATAAGGATAATGAAAAATAGATGAATCTAAAGAACCCAAGTGGATGGATGGAAAAATTAAAACTAAGGAGTTCGACATCTCAATAGATGGTCGACCAAAAATGGCTAGAATAGGAGACTATTGGTCTGACAAGAAAACCACAAAATCAGTCAACCTACTGACAAAATATCAAGATGTTTTTTCATAAGACTATAAAGACCTAAAAGGGTTGGTGCAAGATATGGGGATATGAAAATCAACATCATCCATGGGGTCAAACCCATCAAAAAACGACCATACAAGTTGACACATAAATATCAATCTATAATCCAAAAGGATATAGAAGCAATGCCAGCTACTGGAATTATATATCCTATCGACAAGTTGGAATGGGAAATTTTGATGGTTATGAAGCCCAAAATCACGACCTGAAGAAAATTAGAATATGTGTCGACTTTAGAGGGTTGAACAATATTACAGTAACTTATCTGTTCTTGACACCATTCATTGGAGAAATCACCAATGAAGTCGTGGGACACAAATTCTATTATTTTAGTAATGGATTCTTAGGATACAACCAAGTACTTATCACAAAATAATATCAGGAGAAAACTACATTTTGTTTTACAGTTTGGGTCATTTTTATATAGAGTAATGTTATTTGATCTCAAGAATTCCCCAGTAGTATTTTCTCAGATAACGGTTAAAGAATTTCAAGAATACATTTGCAAAACATTGGTTGTATATTTTGATGATTGGACCATCTACAACTTGTTAAAATATCACATCTAATGGTTAAGAATGGCGTTGGAAATATGTAAACAAATTCACTTGTCTTTAGATATCAAAAAATGCATATTTTCCACAACTATATCCATTCTATTGTGCCACATTTTATGTAAAGATGGAATCGAAGTTGACATGGCCAATATCAAGGTTATTCTTGACTTGAAACCACCAATTAATCAGAATAAAATCAAAATCTTCCTTGAGCATATTGGGTATTAAATAAAATTCATTTGAAATTACTCTGACATCACTTTCCCCATCGATGACCTATTAAATAAAGAAGTCGAGTTCCAATTGAGCCAATAATGCATGAATTTTTTGAGATCTTAAAAACAAAATTTGTAGAAGAACCTATACTAATATTTCCAGACTTGTCATGAAATTTTGTGTCCATGTGGATGCCTCTAACGTTGTTGTTAGCTCAGTCTTAGACCATCCATATGATGACATGGTCGATCACCCAAATTCATATGCCAATTGGAAATTGAATAAATATGAAAGAAATTATTTGATAACAGAGCGAGAGGCTCTAGAAATGATTTTTGTGCTTTAAAAATCCTGATACTATTTATTGGAAAATCCATTTATCTTCTTCACAGACCATCAAGCACTCAAATATTTAGTAAATAAACTGGTTCATTAAGTAAAAAATTGTTGATGGATATTATTGTTCCAAGAATTCAAATTTGAAGTAGTCTTCCAACCTGGAAAGAAGAGTGTCAACCTATACCATCTATCTTGACTTGATACAAGAGAAGATAGGATTGAGATAGAGGAAGACTTACCAAATGAAAATTTATTCAAGGTTGAAGCAACCACAAAGGAACTTGAAGAAATTGTAAAATTTATAGAATAAGGGAAAGCCTCTGAAGATCTATTGAAAAACAAAATAAAGATCCTTGCGTTAGAAGAAACACCATTCACTCGCATGAGTGGATACCTTTACAAACTAGGAATTTATAATATTCTACAAATATGTGCACTTGAACATGAACGCGAGGATATAATTAATGAATCACATGCATGCCCAGCGGAAGGTTATTTCCAAGCCGACGCGACAGAAAAAAATATCTTGCAATCCAGTCTTTGGTGGTCGAACTTACACAAGGATTGTCGAGAGAAGGTTAAGAAGCATGACAAATTTGAGAGGATGGTTCAACCTCTATGGAAAAATGAAATGCCTCTACATTTAGGAAATCCTAGCTTACCATTTAAAATATAGGCTATTGACTTTCTTGGTCCCTTACCAAAAAGAGAAAAAAGAATTGGGGAAAAATACATCATCATAGCAGTTGAATATCTAACAAGATGGGAAGAGGCTAAACTAGTCAAAAATTGCACAAAATAAATAGATGCCAAATTCATTTATGGAAATATAGTAACCATATTTGGTTGTCTGTTAACACTAATCAATGATTAAGGAATGGATTTTATCAATGGAACAATTGAATTACTGCTTGAAAATTTCATGATCGACCACAAGAAGGAGATTTATTATCATCCATGTGCCAATGGATCTATCACACCATTCAATAAGACATTACATAAAGTCTTAGAAAAAATATGTGGACTCAACATGGATGATTGGGATGATAAGATTCTAGTAGTATTTTGGGCCTATAGAAAAACATATAAAAGATCGATTGTCTAGACGACATTTAAGTTAGTCTATGGTTAAGAAGTCGTAATCCCATTACACTTATGTGATAATGCAGGAAGGATAGTCTCCACCTTGAATTTGAACGTATTCTTAACACAAGACAATGCTTCTACCAACTGAATCAATTAGAGGAAGAAATGATGCTTTCACATTAACACTAGGAGACTCAAAAGAACCAACAAAAATCTTGGCACAACTAACATATTAAAAATAAGGATATCAACACAAGAGATTTGGTACTTCTATATGTCAGTCTCATAAAGGGAAAGACTTGAAAGATAGAAACTTCTTGGTTGGGTGCTTCCATGGTCGAGGGTATCCTACCATCGGGAGAAGTACAACTAAGGACCTTGCAAGGGAACCCTTTTCAGAAATTAGTCAATGGGGAACGCTTGAATAAGTACAATACGTAACAGTCTCATGATCTACTGGTGAAAACCTCTTTGGGGTCACCAACAGGATTTGACTAGGTTGAAAATCCTTTGGGGCGATCTAGGTCAAAGTTGAAAAGAAAAGAAAAAAGAAAAGAAAAGAAAAGAAAAAGAGGATAAGTAATAAAATTTTAAGGAATGAATTAAGAAAATAAATAAACAAGTCGGTTACCAGAATTAGGTACAAAAATGTTTGGGAACTACAAGCTATATGACCAACCTGACCCACCAAAAGAATTCATTCAAGCCTTCCATATTCAAGAATGAGAAGCGAATGAGGTCCTTGGTCATCACTAAATTCATTCAGAGAAGAAAAATAGAAACCTAGCACAAATTTAGCACTAAAGAAACATCTATTACATCTACTAAATAAATGTACCAGTGAATCAACTAAAATAAAAATACCTCATCCAGTCGAATATAATATCGATCAATCAATCAAGTGTGAACTCTACAAAGAAAGTGAGAAATAAAATTACAACTCAAGCGAGCATGGAAATCATAATTGAAGCAAGAGATATCACATTCAAACAATTCAACGAAGAGAACATGGATTTAGAAAATCAAATAACCATCGAGTCGAAAAAAGAGATACAATCAAATTGAATGGATGATTCAACCAGAGATCTTTGATCCACTAGAAGAAACAAACCAACCAGATCCTCCATAGAACATAATAGACTAAAGAAATAGAACATAATCATTCAATAGATCAAGAAAACAATGGAAAGAATGATAGGAAGGACCCTAACACAAATCCAGATGTAGGGGAGACTAATGAGAAAAATCAAGGAAACAATGATACAAATAAAGGAAATGACACAGTTAAATAAAAGGATAAAGACCCCAGAAAAAATAAAGAGAAACATATTGTAGAAAAGGTAACAAAGAAGAATAAGAAATAGACAATCCATTGAAAAGATAGTTCTTCAAAAACATCTTCTTTTACATCCTTCAAGCCAATCAGGTCAATAGATCCACCTATAGAAAGAGTATTCGACCCCGCAGTCGCATTAGACGAGTAAATGCTTGACCTATACAATGAACTCAAAAAATAATAATCCAATATATGGAAGTGAGCCATGAGAGATGGTGTTTGACATATAGGAAGGAGAAACAAGGACAAATAAATACTGAAATATTGTGCACTACTCACAAAGGATCAATTGGGCATAGATCAACCAATGAAGGGAATCAACCCATTGGAAATGATTACAAGGATAGTCAAATAAATCACCAACACAAGTGCAAACAATCAA
This sequence comes from Picea engelmannii, assembly GCA_009831015.1. NCBI lineage: Eukaryota > Viridiplantae > Streptophyta > Pinopsida > Pinales > Pinaceae > Picea > Picea engelmannii. Next base: position 504,338 of record ML786395.1, on the reverse strand, counting down.
CTGGAAATTCAACACCTGAAGAGAACAAACAAATAAATCATGCCGCTACATAATCAAACAGTTAGACATAATCAGGATATAATGGCCCAACAAATAGTAACAATATTACATGTTGAGTATGGAAAGTTCAAATAAGTACAACAATAGCTACAAGTTGACACTTCATAGGAATCCATTTAAACACATTTCTTAGTGATTGACCCTCATATTTTGACCTCACTTAAATAAAATTGAAAGCATAGAAGTCAATAATTGTTGACTTGAGAACAACACAATTGCACACGACTGACCAAAAATCGAAACTGGTCATCTCCAATCACATCGCAAAAGAAAAGGAATTCGAAGAAGAGTTAGCTAAAAAAGATAAGGTGTGGATAAAATAAGAAACCAAAGATCAAATGGAAACTGAAAATCCATCAAACATATTGAACAAGTCAAAGGGAAAACACATGAAACAAAGTAGAACTTCGACCCAAAGTAAAATATAGTTCATGAAGCTCCTTTGATAGACAAGCTTGAATTTTTAGGGAAAATAAAATTAGTGGGGATAGAAGCACAATACTCCATTGAAGAATGGTAGATGTTCTCACAAAATTTGCACTAAACAAGTTTTAACATATGTCAAATAAAATTCTAGGGGTTGCTGCAACAACAATCAGGGGCCACATTGGCATATCATCCACAATTCCAATTTTTCAATCCTACACCATTTGAGTCGAACATCCCGACCTCCAGTCACTAGCCAAGGACCCCATAGGTAGTACTTAATGGATAATAAGAGTCACATGTGAAAATAAAAAAAACCTCGATACCACCTAATGTACAATTGCACAAATGGGTAATCCCAAAAGAAACTAATGAACAGACAGTGCAGATGAAAAGATTCCATAATCAAGAAATCAACACTTACACAAATTTTGAAGTACCAGTCGACAACATAATATTCTTCTTACTTCTTCTCATTCTCAAGACTATAATTCTCTCTATTTTTCAAAATGATGTAAACCATTAGTGAAAACCTCTTCAAGGGCACCAATAAAAGTTTTCAAAAAATTTCAATTGTAATAGCCACACTTCCCACTTTCTCGGGAGGAGAAAGGAATTGAGTTGGGGAGGAGATGTTGTAGGGGCTAGTCGGCTCTTTCAACTAGACGCGTCAGTCAAAGAGCCAAGTTGACTACAAAATTTAGTTAGGGAAGTCGGTCGAACAGACAATTAGAGTCAATCGACCAGCCTGTAGTTAAGAAGTGTAACCAATATATATATATACATATGGCTATGTAATGGAGGGAAAGAGGTTGTTTTATCTATACAATAAAATGCATTTATGGTTCTCCCATTTCTTGTATATGATTTCATGTGTCTCTATGTGTACTTTTATATGATGCTATAATATATGTTGTTATGTCTAAGGATCTACCAGTAACTTCTTGTACTTTCCCATAGACTACAACATATGCTCATATTTAAAATATCCATTGGTTCTTCAAATACAATATATGCATCAGTGTTTTAAATATAATATACATGTTGATTCTTAGTAACAAAGAATGGCTCCAACATATCACCTTGAATATTCAAAATTTCACTACTCTTTGGTGCATAGGGTAATACAAGCATCGTCATGTACAAATGATACAATCAGTGGGGATCACATAAACTCGCAACTCACTGGTCTATACATATACTTAAAAATCACTTGTTCTTCATACAAAAACAATGTGTAACCATTGTGTAAAATTTTAAGAGCATTGGTTCTACATACAATGAAAAATCTATACAAGTGTGTAATAACTATAAGAGAACCAGTTCTTTTTAGTTTTATGTTGGCACTAATGAATTTTGTATAAGAGAGTGTCGATGCATTTTAACAATACAAGCACCAAAATAAAAAAGCTTTTCTACAACCTCCACCTACCCATTGTTTTTAGTTATATGGAACATCAACAAAAACCTCTGCTTCAAATAGCGAACATTGTAGAGAAGGGTTTTCTAAAAAAAAATCCAAATCTTGTAACACTAAAAACTTTTGCAAAAATATCCTATGCAATGGTTTTTCCTTATGGTTCTAGTGTGAATACGTCCTATAGTTAATACATATGCACTGGCTCATTCTTTCAACTTTTTTTCTCCACACGGGTCCGCAGTCACCATGTTACAGTGCCACTTTTTCTCTTCCCACTTCGCCACCAACTCTAGGAAATCTTACATGACATGTTCTACACTATGGAAATATCCACATAGTGTGTGGGGCTTGGTACAGAAATACGTCGATTTTCCCATCTCACCATAGTTGAAACAAGTGAGTTTTATGCCTCCTTCCCCACCATATCTGTTGGCATAGGGGAAGACCTAGGGTTCAACGCTCAAGAGAGCACCAACAAAACCCTAACTACCGACCCTTTCGGCAACACCTACGAAGCAGATGAAATCTCACTCGAGGTAGAGGCATGGGTGGTTGCAGGATTCAGATGTCTGCAACCTTAGCTGGGACACAGATCTGTGATTATAGCAATTAGCAATTATCTAGCATGGTTTATCCATCAATATACAACCCTTACAACACTTTATAGATAGCACATAGCATCGCATTATATACTTAGATTCGATAAGGCTTAGCACTTAGATACAACAAGATAGATTGGATTCACTAGATCAGACTCTAATCATCTTATATATCAGATCTAACATTTGTTCCTATTTCAGAAGTACAAAGCATAACTAAATCTATTTAATCACATCAAGCACTTAGCCAAGAAGGAGATAAACACATTAGGTCAAAGCACATAGCACAATACACAAAGTTATCATGGTTCAACCCCACCCTGGGGCTACATCCACAAAGTCTTCTTCTTTATATTATCTCGGTCAAGCGATTAGAACACAGAGCTTCAATGACCCTTACTTCGCACAGGACAAAATATCTATGTAGCTCGCTAGATCCTTCTTCCTTGCACTTCAGCACAAAACTACAACAAATTGCACTTATCTTTTCAATCTTCTTACAATCATGCACAGAGCACTTGCAATATACATCTGATCACACAGTTCCAATTACTAGCACTAAGCCTTCAGCTATACATCACATAGATGTATTACCGTCTTCTACTTACATTGCCTAAGTATCTATTTATAGATTACAAAATGGGCCTAAGTGTGGGTAAAACCCACGGGCCGACATCCCTTTCCTGTTACATTAACCCAAACCCTAAAAGGGACCCAAAAGTAGGTCTAGTTTCCCTAATTTCCGCTTCGCGTTGCGCTCCATCTTTGGCAAGTTGTCGCAGTCCCAAAAACAGTCAAATATGACCAAGTATTCTTCAAATCTTGGTCAAGGACCAACAATATCCTTTACCTCTTCATATTCCATATCCTCCTCTTTGGCCTACCTAAAAGACTCCATGTTGAAATCCTCCACAATATCCACCCCTATTATCCTCTTGGACCCTATATGCATTTACAATATGCTCCTTCATCAACTACAAATATCAACATTTGTTTACATCATGTCCCATGGATTTTTAGAACTCACAAAATGGAATGTGGGTAGTCTTTTGATATTTCTACAATGTTGGGAAATGGGGAGCTACATGGTCCCATTATCTGCAAATATTGCACAATTCACTCTGCGGCCTAATAGGAAATAGTTTTGGTGCACTAGTTTCCATGTAATTTTCTAGTACAGGACTCTTGTTCCAATGATGACCATTTGTGTGACATAGGGTACACCATAAATTAATGTGCATTGCCTTCCCCTATTCCATATGTGTAACAACCCCTCTGTTACGTCACATAAATACATGATAATAGTCTGATTCTTTTTTAAACATTGATAAGCATCATTAGAACAGGAGAAACATGACATTAACATACTTCACTCAATTGCAGGTAGATTCATGATAATAACATATATTAGTAAAACACATTCTTCTTCTCTCAATTCATTTGCAAACTAGATTTAGATACTACTTAATGCATGAAGGATTTTCCACATCACATGAGATGACATTCAGACTACCCACCCAACCTATCCTGGAAGGTTAGGAATTCCAAGACACATAATCAATGATCAATTCTAGAATTATTTTGATTGATGTTGACCATTTAAGGTCTCAAGACTGGAGTTTGTTCTCATGAACAAGGAAGTATCTAATTCCCTTACCTTTATATTCAAATTCCACTATAAATATCAACATTCCTTTCTAAAAATTCTTCAATTAACACACATAATATAACATCTTAGTCATCATATCATAACACCAAGTATTATATTAAAAAATAAATCATCATCTTACTAATTAAAGGTAAGGGATTATTTCAATAAAAACATGACAGAAACTTAACAGTAAAATAGAGTCCCTTAATATCCATCTATAATTTATGACATTTTCAAATTACTTATGTTTCACTCAATGTGTGACACCCTATAGGGTACAACCAAGCAGATAGGTATCTAATCCACATCAAAAATTTAAAAGGAAAAAAATAGATAAAGACTCTCAGCACAAGGTAGAAACCATAGGCCTAATCTGTATCCTTATGAACTAGATAAGACTGTGAAGGAAATAAACCAGTAACCGAAGAAGGTTTTATCTAAGAACGAGTTAAAAGTTCTATAAGAAGCCCAAATCTTGTCTTATAGTAACACAATGCAACACCTCCAAAGTCAATTCCATAAGTGTGTATATGGATTCTTGAAGGCCCAAGGTTCAGAGGATACAACAACTGAAGTGCACAGAGACCCTCTCAATTCGCACAGAGGTCAAAACCCTCAGAGTACAAGATCAGGAGAGATAGTGTGAGCATACACAGGGTAGACACAAAATACGTACTCAACAATTAGAATATAAAGCTCAGGAGGGATGCACTAATGAGCGTTGGCATTATTTTAAAGGAAAATCTCAATAAAGGAAGCATCTGGTAATGTCATGGATGAAATATTCGATAACTATCAAGGATCGAAGATATTGTAACAATTAAAAATTCCCAAGATCAGAAGAGATAACGCTTCTGAGGTTGCGCGGGCGATTAGATTTCAGAAATAAAATTTGATAGGTGGGAACCTTTAATAATTGAGCATATGGAGCCGAAGATGAAGTCCCGAAATGGACATGCATAGTTATATATAAGAAACCAATCGGGAGTTAAAATGACCATTTGATCAAAAAAGGGATGCGCACATGATAAATCCTTATGACCTTCGGTCTTCGCCAATTCGACGGATCCTTGTCACTTGTTTTAAGAGATCCCCAAATCCTGAAGTCACGATTTTATCTACACTATAGATCAGTGAAGGAATACTAGTTGTTGGTTCCACAAGGGTTCGACTAATCAGCTTAATAGTTTCATAAAGGTAAAAGGTGAAGGAAACCCTGAATCTCCAAAGTCTCGGAGTGGAGAATAGTCGTAGATCTATCATTGGAATAAGGGACATTGGATATACCAGCCTTCATATTCGGAGGTTCGACAATTTGGAAAAAGAGTCATAGTGTGAAGGATAAGGGACAATCGGAGTCCCAGAGTCTACAATACATCAATATCGTCAAATGATGGGTACATGTGTCGATAGATCCGAGTATTCATATTTTGGCCATTCGAGAGGTGATTTGAAGTTTTGAAGGTGGGAAAGGTCTCGAAGTTTTGACATTAATCTGGACCATTGATTTAGTAAAACCAAGACTATCATATCTCAGTTTTCAGCCTTCGCGAATTCATAAGGAACATGAATGCAATAACTAGAACTTCTGATACCTAGAGCTTGAAGTGCTGAAGAGTCAGAACCCCATTCTCGTAAAATATATCTCAGTTGATGTGTCATAGGCCACCTTTCAAATAATTGTTGATGACACGTGGCACTCATTTTGGATACCTTGGTTACGTCATCTACGACAATTCAAGTGACATGTGTCACTCTAAATGTGGTGACATGTCATCTATTATGGAAACATGGTTTCCATGTCACTCTAGAAGGTTGTTACTCTGGGAGAAAGGAATCCAAAGAAACACAGTTCTCTGAAGCACCAGAGCTCTAAATTTACTTCTAGTCTTAGATCTGAGAGGGGTGTGCCAACCATCGATCCCCTAGTCATTTAGAGTATGACTCTTCGGTGAGGTTAAGAGGTAAGGTATAGGTTTCTGTTGTAGGAAAATCTCCCTGCGAATAGGTAGACCACCTCTAAGGCTTGACCTTAACCCTAGACAGAAAAATGATTAACGTGGACACTCACTTCCTTTCAAATCTATCTAAACTAATGCATGAGATGGAAGGATAACAAAAGTACCTCTTAATCGACGTTTGTCCCTGCATGCTCCGAGTTGCGTTCCAATCCTTTGCTCCTCACTGAGCTCTGTGGACAAAACAAGATACGACCACTTCCTACTCTATTGACATTAGCTTGAAAACAGATCTATTAACAAATGATAAGTTCATGTAACATCAGACACAAACTAGAAAGAAACAGGTCAAGCGTGTCATATTAATGAGAATAATGACAGCAATACCTACAATTGTAGATGCGAATGCGACAGCTTCGTCAAGTCCCCTTCGTCTAACCCTTGCCTGAAAGATCCACAACCTATATAACAGCAGCTTCACTGATCACTCTCCTTTGGCTGACTGTAAGTTTCCTCCAAGATCATAAGTTTCATATGTTCAATTCTTCCCCCCCTTTCCACCATCATAGAGCCTGTTTATATAGGCTAAGAGGAGCTTAACCTCTTGAGTTATCTTTAGAACAAGTTGTGAACCTTCTCCTTAGATCAGGGATCTCTTGATGAAACCAAGAATTCGAGCACAACTGCCTCCTAATCTCGAATGATCCTCCCCTTATTCTTCTCAACGGGCTAACAACTGACCCAGAATAGGGAGCGCTCCCTCAGAAGGGGTATCAGAGCGTTGTAGCGCTCCTTGGTAAGCCTTGGGGAAGCGCCAATGCTCTTAATATGAGCAGTGCTCCTCCAAAAGGGGCTGAGGGGCGTTATAACGCTCCCTGAACCATTATAAGGGAGCGCCAGTGCTTCTGCAACTGAATTAGGGGAGCGTTCCCCCTCCAAACCTTTGTTTCAGGGTCTCTTTCAGGTGTCAAGAGTTATTTGATTCCAGTAAGCCAATTTTCCTCCTTCAAATCAGTCATGTGAGATGTTATAAGTGACTCCTTAGTGTCGTTATCATAGCATGATGTCTGATCATTGTTTGCGACACTAGTGACCAACTTGCGACACTTGCGAAAGTTGTAGGGAAGATGCGACACTTACGACGATTGATAGGGACAATGCGACACTTATCCAGTCGAGCAATTTTGACATGTAACAAAATGCCCCCCAAAGTATGAAGTCAGAAGATGCGACCTGATGACTGAAATACTTTGTAGACGTTCAAGCAAGGGTATAGACTTGCAGAACCTGGCGGAAGCTGCACACAAACATCCAACAAATATCATGACATATTTCAAAACCCAAGGCAGACATACCTATGCTTGGATGATCAAGATTTGATATATGGCCGCCATAATATACATTGGGGATCCATAATTGTATTGATAAAAGGGTATATCCACCGAAGATACAATATGGATCTATACTCTGATGACTCGGACTGATCGTAGCCATGAAGAATACACGGTGGATATACGAGATGATAAGACATAGCCACGATCAATACAAAGTGGATCTATGTAACAATGTATGTGTTCTTTGTCTAGAACTCCTTTGCAACCTAGGAAAAACATATATCAAAGTGGATTACTCAACCCAGGGTCTTCTTACCAATCCCAATATGGTACGAATCTGACCATGTGAATAGATGTCTTGGTGTCGAACATGGCAGAAACCACTTGATTACTGGTCAATGAGGTAAACCATTAAAAAGTGCGAGGGAGATCACCATTAATGTCAATGATTCCCAAAGTACCTTAGTAAATTCCACCGAACGTGAATAGATGAGCTGAGGTCGAACATTCGTGGAATCATTCGATCAGAGGTCAATGATGTAAACCTACTGTCGAATGTGAGGAGGCCTGACATTGAGGCATGCAGGTCCCAAAGTACTAGCTAGTTTCTAAGTCTAATTCCTGGATAATGTGTTGAAGTCGACAGGAATAGACTCATCGAGGGAGGGCCTTGATGTATTCCCCCATCAACGATGTGAAACGTGTATAAAGATGTAATTGGTAGATCAAATGGACATGGACTAACACGGGTTCTGAGACAAGATATTTGGGATGGTTGACTCTCAAGGCGGATACTTCCCTTGAACACTAAGGCACAATAGCAAAAAATGACATGGACCAAAACTATGCAATGGATACTGTGACTTGCGTCGGGTGACCCAAAGGAGTGAAAGGAAACTCAGAGGATTGGCTCAGTGCAGAGGTTCAGTAGATTATGATATATGCAAAGTGACAAAGTGTCGTGTTCAAGGGAGACTCTAAGAAGTGTTGGATGATGTTCTCAAGAGACTGCTTGGCTTGCTCCTTCCAATTTTTCCCCCATCTAGATAGATGAGTACCTCTTTTTTATTTAACGAGCTCGAGGAGGGTAACACATGCTCGATATAACTCACCTTCGGTAAGTTCATCTTCCTTTGTTTAACGAACCGGAAGAAGTAAGGGTTCGTTCCCATATGGGTCTGTCGATGTATGTTTTTAACGAGTCCAAGGACAGAAAACTCGAAGGTTTTTCGGGATTATAGAGTTTGGAAAAACACTTAAAAGAGAACTCTCTGAATTCATTTTTCGTACAGTAGTCCAACGAGACCGAAAAAGGGTTAAACTATTGCTCGAAAGATGCCCTTTCTGACCTTTTAACGAGTGTGAAAGGAAGCAAGATCACTCAACAATCTTTTCATATTTAGAGAGTCTGAAAAGGGTTTAAAGGAGACTCCAGGGGGGTTCCTTTTTCGTGTGATCGTATCCGTACGGGTCCGAAAAAGAGATAAAATTTTACCCGGTTACGTTCTCATATTGTCGAGCTCGAGAACGAACTAAGACTATGCTCATAAATACGACAAGGTGAAAGATTCATTAGAACTGCCAATAAACCTGCGATGCCAGAAACTATAAACCAGAGATTAGTGAAGCCATTTACACCATTAGAGAAACCCAAAATGACCATACCTTATAAAAAAATGAAATTATATAAATAACAATTGATTTGGAAATTTATTTACCATTTCATTTGCAAGGATTTGTGGAGTGTTGGAGAATCTCAATCGGAGCAAATCTTGTTTTTCTCACTGTCGGAGCTACGATTGATCATTGCGCACACCGTTCGAACCAGGTAGGTGTTCATTCTTTGCTCTTTAAATTGCATGGTTTCAAGTTGATTTTCATGGCATTATTAATTTAAAACACAAAGCCCTAGGTCTCCCCTTTTGAACCAAATCGGCCTCCTTTTGAAAGTTAATGAAATGGGGGGAATCTTTCACAAAAATGCATTGGAGAAGGGTTGTTAGGACGTCTACACCCTTGCAATTGATTAGACCAACCATTTTAGCAAAAGAAATTCATGAAAACTCCCCTCATGGGCCCACGCACCCCCTCAAATCGTTTTGCATTTTTACCATGTTTTAATCATTGTTTGGTAAATATTAAAGGGTGTGGTGGTTAAAAAGGATGATTGGTTGTTTTTAGATGTCATAGGCATTTGATTTTATGTCTTAAAATGCTTTTTGAAAATCGTCGAAATCACAAAAACGTGAGGAATGATGAAAATCTTGATTTTTTTGTTTTGTAGGTGTGTTCGGCAATCATGATTGAATGGAAAGAGCGGGAACACGAGATGGATGATTTATCCGCTCTATGGAGTCCCCGTACGCGGGCCTCTTTGAGGGCCTGTGGCTTGCTCAAGTTTTTTAAATTGCAAAAAATGAAGAGAGAGATTCTACTGCTTGAGCACATGATTGGCCTTTGGGATGTTATGGAACAGGGATTCCATATTGGTACACAAATCCTAACCATTGAGTTGAAAGATGTGTACTTTCTGACCAGCCTCTCAAAAAGAGGGGTCCCCATAGCTTTTACAGGGCAGAGGGCATTACCTGAGCAGGTGGACGTGTATCTGGCACGTCACTGTATTCCGGGAGCAAGGTTGGTAGGGGGCAGGATCCCTATCAAGGATATACGAGATCTGCCTCTTCAATCTATATTATTCGCTATCACAAGTGTGACTGGTAGCACTAGTGCTCATTTGGCATCGAGATGACAGGTAGCCTATGGTGTTCAGTGTTTAGAGCCAACACTGTTCAATTGGAGTGCAGCGTTTCTTCGGAATGTGAAGGAACAGATCTCACGGTGCAGGAATGGCCAAAAGCAGTTCGGTTATGGCTTGTTCTTAGTCTCATTCTTCCTAGAGTGCATCCCTTAGATGCAGCCTCAGATAGCACTGGCAGTACGACCAACGGATGAGCCTCGGATGGAGAGGTGGACTAGTCTGTCTCCAAGGCTAGTCTCAGAGTCAGAGTTCCACTTTACTGGTGATTTATTTGCCTGGTTGAGACGGCAGTACCTATGGATAGAGGACTTCCCATACGCTGATGTAGACTTCCATGGGAGTATGGAATTGATTTTTCCCGCGGGGGAAGATTGGGACGAGTCAGGTAAGAGACTAAGTCGTACCTTGTCTAGTTTTGTTTTTTAAGTCTTTGATATATATGTATTTTTTTGGGTATGTAAAAGAGTTTTAACAGATGTTTTGTTTTCGACATGCAGACAAGGGAGCAGTGTGCCCAACGGATATACCAGTACCAGGACATCGTGGCGGTGCCCCAGTTGTAGCAGACCCGACAGTACCGGTGGTGGGCCTCCGGGAGGTTGAGAGGAACCTCCAAGGCCTTACGATGGGTATCCCTCCTCTGCGGAGGGGGGACGTGCCTTTGCGTCTGCAGCGGAACACTGTAGGGGTGCCAGAGAATATCAATTCTCTGTTGAGGCGTGTAGTACGTGCAGTAGTATGCTACTCACAACATAACGTAGTGCGGGGATATTAGAGTCTCCCCGTGATCATGTTTTTTGTATGCGTTGTCTGGCGATGTTGTATGGGTGGATGGACCCAATATTTTGTTCTCTTACACACTTTTTGATGTAATGTAAACATTTCAGTCACACCATATATATATATATATATATATATATATATATATATATATACAGTTTCGAGTTTTTATGATGTCGATGATTTGTACATGATGATGTTTGTGATGTGTTTTAATTTACATGTAATGTACAGTTTTTGCTTTCCTTGAATCTTATTTGTGGGCTAAATACTGATCCATGATATAATTAGCTAACGAATCTGAAACACTATTAAGCTCTCTCGGAATGTGTCTATATTCAATGTAATCGAACTTTCGTTCAAGACGGCGAACTTGCAAGTGTAGACATAGCAGGATAGGACTACGGATAGCGTAGATGCGATTGAGTTGATAAACCACGAGTTGGGAGTCTAAGTAAATAATGATACGAGAAATACCTAGGGAGGAGGCTTGGGTTAATAGTCCAATGACATCGTGGTATTATTCCATATTGTTGGTTGCTGGTCCTAAACAGATGCCTCCTGAACTCACCAACTTGTCAAACCGATAAATAACCCATGCTGCCGAAGCAAAGTTCTGGGTATGTTGGTTGGTGCCATCCACGAACCCAAAAAAGATAGGAAAGGCAGACATCATCTGCGCATGAAAACACAGGCACAGTCATGAGTGGCAACGGTAAAGACTCGAGCACGTGAAAGAAAAGACACACCAAACTAAAATACAATAATGTACAAAGTACAGATGCTAGGTGATCTAGGCATAGTACTTTTTA
>ML786395.1:464381-477295 GCA_009831015.1 Picea engelmannii | reverse complement strand
AATGATCCTCCCCTTTTCTTCTCAACGGGCTAACAACTGACCCAGAATAGGGAGCACTCCCTCAGAAGGGGTATCAGAGCGTTGTAGCACTCCTTGGTAAGCCTTGGGGAAGCGCCAATGCTCTTAAGATGAGCAGCGCTCCTCCAAAAGGGGATGAGGGGTGTTATAACGCTCCCTGAACCATTATGAGGGAGTGCCAACGCTTCTGCAACTGAAGTAGGGGAGCGTTCCCCCTCCAAACCTTTGTTTCAGGGTCTCTTTTAGGTGTCAAGAGTTATTTGATTCCAGTAAACTAGTTTTCCTCCTTCAAATCAGTCATGTGAGATGTTATAAGTGCCTCCTTAGTGTCATTATCATAGCATGATGTCTGATCATCGTTTGCGACACTAGTGACCAACTTGCGACACTTGCGAAAGTTGTAGGGAAGATGCGACACTTATGACGATTGATAGGGACAATGCGACACTTATCCAGTCGAACAATTTTGACGTGTAACAGTTTTTAAATACCCTAAATTTCTGAGCTTCCAAAGTAAAGGAGATCTGTAGATCTGGAGAACAACAAGGATCATGAGATCTTCATGTCTGAGTCCTTTGAAGGGTCAAAAATTTGAGGCTCTAGAGGAAATGGGTTGTTGAGAAAAAAAAAAAAGATCCCCGGAGTTCCGAACATCGAAGTGAACTACAACCGTTAAATGTGATAAAGTGTAAACCATCATATATCCGATATCTATGGTGGTTCGGTTACTCAGATGGAATGGTTTCAAGTTGTACCAAAGGAAAACCTAGAAGTCTAGATGTTTTGTAGTGGATATCCACCGTAGAATTGATAAGAGGAAATTCACCACCAACTGTTAGATTTTACGTCAAGGCTATAAAGTAAGGGGGTAGGGTAGGGTAACCTGCAACTTTCGGTCAGCTCATCAATGACCGAATTTAGTCGGTTAGCAATTCGGGAGAAAAGGAGTGTTAGTTGAAGAAATATCTCAAACTTCGGAGTTCTACAACCCCGATTAGCACCCCTTAGGACTACCACTAGGTTCTGGCTCTCGATCACATGCATAACTTGTTTTAGGAAAAAGGGCTAACACCTGGATTGTAAGTAAGTAAATTTTTTCCTGAAAACCCAAGAATGGGCATCCCACAAATCTCAAATTAAATAGATTAAGTAACAAATTTTACAAAACTCCACGACCCTTGAGACTTCGGGCAAAACAAAACCTAATCTGAGAAAAACAATAACCTAGGGTTTAACAAAATTCACAAAAATCCACCATTCGACACAATTTGATTTATCGTAAACTTAATAGGAAATTAGGGTATTGGTTCGGGCCTCTCAGCAACGAACCCATAATTGATTTGGATTTTAAATGAAATTCAACAAGGAATTACGATATAAAATGGAAATAACCCTCAAATAAATAGGGGGACATACATTTATAATGTACTAACATAAACCCCTTCAAAAATCTAATCATCATACTCAGGTAAGATTGAAAATACAAACTTAAATGTCAGCTATATATACACTAAAATTCACATTATATAATAAGGATAAGGTCGCTCTATTAGAGCACTAAAACATTTGAAAACACATAGAGGGTTAAATATATCCTTGTAACTATTAAATTCTCGAAAGCAAACACAAAACCTGGAACTCATACCTTCACATGATTATGTAGTGACTCAATCAATATATTATACTAATACACTCGTAACATAAATTAAACTAGAATATAAATACCAGAAACCAATGAAACATGTGTGTAGAAGATGTCCTTCTAGACCTTACGCTCCTTACTTTCCTTAGCTTGATAATCATAGATACTTCACTAGTACCTCCCAACCAACGCTATGGGTACTCTTCTTGCCTCTTATCCCCCCGAGCCACAAAGGAGCCAAGCACACAAAAACCAAAACACAATAGCTTCTAGGTTTGCCTCGCAAGGAAGAGCTTCCACTATTTTTCTGAGCCTGGATATCCCAACTCTGACAAGTAAAAACACATTCAATCAAAAATTCAGTTGCATAGCAGTCACTTCCCAAGGTCCAATGCCCTTCCCCTCTACACCCATTTCTTTATATCATTCCTCCTTATGGACATCTGTCCCTCATGCATAATTCATTAATTTTTAGAAATTTAGTTCAAGGATTATTCATCCAGTATAGGTGTCACATCCTCCTCTGGTTGCACAAGTAAATTATCTTTTATTTTATTTTTCTTTAAAATCCAACTCTCCTTACATTTCCCCATGTGTTCCTAAATTTCCTCTTAGTTATCTCTTAGTTTCCCCAATCCCCTTAATTAGTGGGTGTATCCTAACTAGGTTTTAGTTAGGTTTTGATTAGGAGTCTGTTAGGGTCCTAACCCGCACATAGGTAGATCAATATATTCAGATGTAATAAAGGTCAATATTAATAAGGCATTTCAATAAAAATAGAATAAGGCAGATGTAAGAAGACCTAATAGAAGCTTCCACTTCTAGAAGGATCTTCCTCTAGATGCTTCTCTTGATAGAAATATTTAGTATAAATAAGGGTCGAGGGTATGAAAACCCTAGCTTGGAGATTATTGTAACAGATCATTGCTCGATTGGAGGTTTCCCCCTCGAAGAGGCCTCTGAACATTGCTTTCTGAATCAAAGTGTTATTTCTGTTGTTGTTCTTATATCATTTATGTGTTATTGTGGAGATTATGCTAGATATATTATTGTTATTCTATCATTTCTAACATTTTATTTTTGTTCTACATATTTATTATATCTGGTATCTTGCAAGTGGTATTAGAGCACTTTCCTTGGTAGAAGTTGTGGGAATTTTTCTTTCAGGGTAGAGACGTATTTCGACGTCTTTAAACCACAGATATCTATTGTTACACACATAAACTCACGGTTGAGGGATTCATACATGCAAGAAATACAAGGGGTTATTAAGAGCACATTTGTTGGCCACCCTTATAACCCTGGTTGGTACCCCTTCGAGTGGTAGCGCATCAGACAACACCTATGTATGGATCAGCCTAGATTTCCTAAAGCCCTCTTTAGATAAACCTATCAGTCGTTGGACTGCTATAGTGTCACTAAGAATAGCACTTGGGAAAATACTTTCTAGTACCTGGGTAGTCAGGTAGTACAGCTAAGGGTACGGTCTATCCTCCTTAATTAGTGCCCTGAGATATTGGTCCAAGTACTACTGTTGGAACCCGCATGTATATCAGAGAGATATAGCACAGGGAAAACCCTTGTATGTAGAACCCTTGAATATCTAAACCTTGGGGGATAGAAACGTAAACAAATTAAAATAGACCAGATCTATTGACACGCAACTGTGTTCAGGTTGCCAAGTAAATACACATCTCTTTCTAGTTAAGCATTTGGGGATTTCATCACAACAATATTCTTTAGACCGGAGTATAATTCCGCAGGTGTAAAAAAAAAAAAAAAAAAGTCTGGAAATTGTTTCACCATTATTTGAGACCTATTCCATTGGATTCATATCTCTTCCCTTATCACATTAATCCATATCATTTTTTCGGCAAAATTTTTTACCCCGCCCACCCCTTTTCAGTTCACCCATCCTCATGGCCCATACCCGTAGCCAAGACCTAGAATCTCACTTCAACACCATGCAATCTGGTTTCCTCGAAACCCAAAAAGAAGTGAAACAACTCAGTGCTATTGTTGCCTCCATCGATTCATCCATCAATGCTACCATAAATACAACCATCCAGTCCTCAATGGAGGAATTCAAACAAGAAATGACCACCCATATTGAATCTTTCTTTGCATCACTTTGCACCAAACTAAAGATCCCTATAGATGACCATTTCTCTGAAGCACCTCCAAAGAATGAAGGCGAAATTTCCTCCCATTCCCATACCTTTCAGTCCCATCACTTTCAATGTGACATTCGCCTTCCGTGGGTGGACATGACCAAATTTGATGGCTCAGACCCCACTGGTTGGGAAACCCAAATGGAACATTTCTTTTCTTTATACGGCATTACATATGACTTGGCCAAACTCCGGTATGGTGTTCTCCATCTAGATCAAGAACGTTGGCAATGGTGGCAATGGAGAAAAACTTCCCGTCAAGGGTATATTGCTTGGACCCAATTTGTGACTGAGATTTATGAACGCTTTGATACGGACACCAACCATTTGGTCCATTTGACAAAGTTTAAACAATCCGGAATAGTAGAAGACCTCATAGATGCATTTGAGCGCCTGGATTTTCGAACAGAGGGCATGAATGATGCTTTCTTTCGAGAGTGTTTTATTAGTGGAATCAAGGAGGAGATTCGGGCCCATGTACTCATGGCTCGACCCTCGACTTGGGTGGAGGCTACTAAAAGAGATAAAGAAGCACAACAGGTTGTATCATCTCAAAACCGAAAACCCTCCTTTATCCCTCACCCTAAACCCGTCACTCCCACTACTCCCTCTGCTCCATTAAAAATCCAAAATTGACCAGGGATGAAATGGATGAATGCCAACTCAAAGGCCTTTGTTATAATAGTGATGACAAATATTTCATGGGCCACAAGTGTAAGGAAAAAAATCTTTTTATGGCCATCTCTGAGGATATTTCAGAAGAGGATGTTGAAACTCCCCTTGTGTCTGAGTCACCTAAAATCACTAACATAACCCCTCCCTCAGACCCTCCCGAAGTAGAACCCATCATTTCCCTCAATTCTCTCACTGGATTTTCCGCTCCCCAAACCCTCAAGTTAATTGGTTGCATCAAGCATCAGAAGGTCATCATTCTGGTTGATAGTGGAAGCACCCATAATTTTATTCATCGTCGCATTGCCCAAGAAACTCATTGCTACATCCATGTTGCCAACAATTTCCAAATCATGATTGCCAATGGTGGTTCCATGAAATTTGGAGGGCGCTATGAAAATGTGTGTCTCCAAATCGGTGACTACCACCTAAAATCCCATATGTTTGCTATCGACATGGGTGGTTGTGACATTGTGTTGGGTGAAGACTAGATAAGAACTTTGGGTCCCATTCTCATGGATTTTAAGGCATTAACCATGCAATTCAACCATGAAGGCCACCAATATAAATTCCAAGGCATTAATGTTGGTTCACCTGAGGTCATTAGTTCCCATCGCATGGAAAAGCTGCTCAAAAAAGGCCATTCTAGTGTCATTGCCCAAATCCATGCCATTCAAGAAACATAGACACCCCCGGTGCCACATGACCTCCATGCTCTCCTTTATAAACATCAAATGGTATTTTCCACTCCCCAAGGCCTCCCTCCTTCCCGTGGTGTTCATGATCATTCCATTCCCCTTGTACCTGAAATCCTTCCTCCCAATATCCATCCATATCGCCACCCCTTCTCACAAAAAAATGAAATTGAGAAAATGGTCCAGGAACTCCTTAATGCAAGCGTTATCCGCCCTAGTATGAGCCCTTACTCTTCTCCTATATTCATGGTCCTGAAGAAATAAGGTTCTTGGAGAATGTGTCCTAACTTCTGTGCCCTCAAAAAACTGACCATTAAAAACAAGTTTCCCATTCCTTTCATTGATGACCTCCTGGATGAATTGAGTGGCACCCAATTCTTTACTAAACTTGATCTTCACTCGGGCTATCACCAGATACATATGAAAGAGGCAGACATTCCCAAGATGGATTTTTGCACTCATGAGGGCCACTATGAGTTTTTGGTCATGTCCTTTGGCTTGTGTAATGCCCCCTCCACCTTCCAAAGCCTCATGAATCATGTCTTCCGTCCCTTTCTATATCATTTTGTCTTAGTTTTCTTTGATGATATCCTCATCTATAGAAAACTTGGACATACCATCTTACTCATGTGGATCAAGTTCTCCATCTCCTCTCCCAGCACCAACTTTTCCTAAAATAGTCTAAATGTGCTTTTGGTGCCTCAGAAGTAGAATACTTGGGTCATCTGGTTGGAAAGGATGGCGTCAGGGTGGATCCAAAAAAGATTGAAGCTATGCAAGATTGGCCACACCCAAAGACTCTCAAAATATTGCGTGGATTTCTGGGCTTAATAGGGTATTATCCCAAGTTTGTTAAGAACTAAAGAAATATTGCAGTACCTCTCACTTCTCTCCTCAAAAATAACTCTTTCACTTGGACTCTAGTCACTGCTCAATCTTTTCAAACCTTGAAGATGACCATGTGCACCACTCTGATTCTAGCCCTTCCTGATTTCACAAAGACTTTTGTGTTGGAATGTGATGCCTCAGGGAAATGAATTGGCTTTGTCCTTATGCAAGAGGGTTGATCTTTGGCCTTCACCAACAAGCAATTGTCTGAAAGGAATCTGGGCAAACCCATTTATGAAAAGAAAATGTTGGCTATTTTTCATGCCATTAATCTGTGGCACCCTTATCTCTTGGGGCAACGCTTCCAAATCAAGACCAACCATAAAAGCCTCAAGTACTTTTCGAAACAACACATTTCCTCCCAGGAGAAACAAAAATGGGTGACTAAGCTCTTTGGTTATGATTATGAGATCATTTACAAGAAGGGAAAAGACAATGTAGTGGTAGATGCATTGTCCCAAAAATATGAAGAAGAAGGATCCCTTTTTTCTCTTTCCTTCATTGTACCCAACTGGCTCCAAGCTATGTGCCAAGAATGGCTTCAAGATCCCAAAAGTTCACATTTGATCCAACAATTGCAAACCAAGGCTCCGGCTCCCCCAGGGTACTCTTGGCTCCAAGATGAGCTTCGATACAAAGGCCATTTGTATTTAAGTAAACAATCAAAGCTTAAATCCATGGTACTTTCTGAGCTTCATGCTACACCCACAACAGGCCACTCAGGGTTCACCAAAACATATGACAGAGTCAAACGTTCTTTTTTCTGGGATGGTATGAAACATGACATTCGTATTTTTTTTGCTGAATGTGAGGTGTGTCAATGCAACAAGGGACAAACAGTCAAATCTCCAGGCACACTACAACTGCTTCCGATTCCACCGACTATTTGGAAGGATATCTCTATGGACTTTATTACCGGCTTACCCAAATCAGGGAATAAATCAGTCATAATGGTGGTTGTGGATTTCCTTTCTAATTATTCTCATTTTTGCGCTCTTCAACACCCATTTACTGCATCCACGGTGGCTCAACTTTTCATGGACCAGGTCTTCAAGTTTCATGGCATGCTGCACTCTATTGTTTCTAATCATGACCCAACTTTCACAAGCAATTTTTGGTAAGAACTGTTTAAGCTCCAGGGCACCCAATTGCATCTAAACACAGCTTATCATCCCTAGACTGATGGTCAAACAAAAGTTGTCAACAAGTGTTTGGAAACATATCTGCGGTGTTTTGCCTCTGAAAAACAACATCAGTGGGCTCAATGGCTACCCCTAGCTGAATGGTGGTACAACACTTCCTACCATATAGCTACTCGCATGACTCCTTTTGAAGAGGTATATGGATAGAAGCCACCTTCAGTTCTCTCATACTTATCGGGTACCTCGAAGGTCCAGGAAGTTGACCAAACACTTACAGTTCAAGAGGATATTCTTTTTACCCTTAAAGATAACTTGGTCATGGCACAAAATCACATGAAGCAACAAGAAGATCAAGGTCACTCTGAACATTAATTTGCAGAAGGGGATCAAGTGTTTTTGCGACTGCAACCATACAAGCAAATTTCCCTCAAGGCTGAGCATTGTTAGAAGCTAGTGCCCAAATTTTATGGTCCTTATACAATTCTCAAGCATATGGGACAAGTCACATATCAGTTATCTCTGCCCAGTCAATCGAAGCTACATCCAATTTTTCATGTTTCATGCTTAAAGAAGGTGATTGGAACTAGGTGAAAAATTCAAACCAACCTTCCTGAGTTAGCTGAAGAAGGATCCATTTGGCTACAGCTAGAAGCAGTTTTGGACTAGCATGAGCGTCGCTTGTGTTAGAGAACCATCAAGGAAGTGCTAGTCCAGTGGAAAGATACGAATCCAGAAGATGTCACTTGGGAACCAACTACCATTCTGCAGCAGTTTCCACATCTCAAGCCTTGAGGACAAGGTTGTTTTTTAGGGGGCGGACATGTTAGGGTCCTAACCCGCACATAGGTAGATCAATATATTCAGATGTAATAAAGGTCAATATTAATAAGGCCTTTTAATAAAATATAATAAGGCAGATGTAAGAAGACCTAATATAATCTTCTGCTTCTAGAAGGATCTTCCTCTAGATGCTTCTCTTGATAGACATATTTAGTATAAATATGGGTCGAGGGTATGAAAACCCTAGCTTGGAGATTATTGTAACAAAGCACTGCTTGATTGGAGGTTGCCCCCTCGAAGAGGCCTCTGAACATTGCTTTCTAAATCAAAGTGTTATTTATGTTGTTGTTCTTATATCATTTCTGTGTTATTGTGGAGATTATGTTGGATATATTACTATTATTTTGCCATTTCTATCATTTTATTTATGTTCTGCATATTTATTATATCTGGTATTTTGCAAGAGGTCTCAAATAATAGTGAAAAAAATTGCAGACATTTTTTTTTTTTTACACCTGTGAAGTTATACTTTGGTATGAAGAATACTGCAGTGATGAAATCCCCAAATGCTTAACCAGAAAGAGATGTGTATTTACTTGGCAACCCAAACACAGTTGCGCGGCAATAGATCTGGTCTATTTTAATTTGCTTATGTTTCTGTCCCCCAAGGGTTAGGTATTCAAGGGTTCTACAAACAAGGGTTTTCCCTATGCTATAGCTCTCTGATATTCTCTTTTATTTTATTTTTCTTTAAAATCCAACTCTCCTCACATTTCCCCATGTGTTCCTAAATTGCCTCTTAGTTATCTCTTAGTTTCCCCAATCCCCTTAATTAATGGGTGTCTCCTAACTAGGTTTTAGTTAGGTTTTGATTAGGAGTCTTATTAGTTAGGTTAGGGTTGGTTGACTCAAATTCTATTTTATGCACAACCCATTCTCTCAAGTTGTAATTATTTTTAAACAAGGATTTTTTTTTTTTAACAATTTCATGCACCCTTCTGTATTTTATCACTTCTTTAGGTTCTTATTTACTATTTCCTTAGCCATTGATTTTGTTCAAATATTTACCCATGCCACAATTTCAATTATCCCCCTTTATTTAAAAATCATGGTTTCCTTTGATAATTAATAATCTATTGTTTAATAAAATTTTAAATCCATCAAGCTCAAATCATTCCAAATGTTTTCTAAGTCACCAATATTTATTGACTTAGGTTTTAATTTTGCGATGTTCCCTTCAAGATGAATATCGTGCTCCAAGGGTGCCACACGCATTGACTTGTTTTTGGAAGTTGTCCAATCCATTTGAGTCAAAATTCCATTCGGTTGAACTTTTGAGAGACTAAGGGATTCTAAGGAATAAGGACTCTTCCTTATTGCGTGCCCCTTAGAAATATATGTGAGCAACTATCTCATTCTTCCCTCACGACATCATGGACCACCCAAAACTAGGTAATCGGTAACCTTTAGTTCTTGCCACGATGGGAGTGCTAGTAGGCTTTGACAGGGATGTTTCCACACCTCTCCCTCAATATCTGGTTTTCTGTGCAAGGCCCCTTTACTCCTTATGTGAGTTAGTTTATCAAGCATCGTCAATCCTACATCCACTGAAAAAACAGTGTCAAAATCCCTATATATAAATCATGCTAGAATCCATCATACATCATATGTGTAGTGACCATATTAATTTAAGTCTATTAATTCCATAAATTGAAACAGTAACTTCTACTTTTACGCAAAAAACTCAGTAATTTCTTTTAATTCATCATATACGCATGTTAAATTAATCAATGAACAACAATTTCATAACCGAATAAAAATTACTTAACAGAATAATACAAATTTAACTCTTCCTGATGTTAATTTCTCCATTGACCCGGTTGTCCAGCCCACTGCTTTGCTGCTGCTTGATGCGCTGACCAACTCTTCCCAAACCGTGTTTCCTCCCTGCCAGCTAGGAGAAGCTTGTCCGGCTTCCTAGCTCCATGATACTGTAAGGCTATCCTGGCCCCCATTCCAAAAACCCCCAACAAACCAGTTCCCCCCGTAAAGATCTTCCCAGACTGTAAAACTCCAACTCAGAACCAGAAAATCCAAAAAACCCTGAATCCATAACTCTCTCCCCCTCCATAATGCCTCCTCCTCCCGTCATATCCCTCCTTCACTAACCCTTTCCTCCTCATTAATTTACTTATCCTTACATTCATTATCTTATCTCTTTATTTAATGTCTTATCCCCTTATTAATATCTTATCCTTATATTTAATGTCTTATCCCCTCCGTATACGTAAATCATTTAAACAATTAAAATTATTAACCCTCTTAAATTTATCACCCATGACATTGAATGTGATAGGTAATTAATTAATTAATTAATTAATTAATCAAAATATAACAATTAATTAATTAATAAATATTTAATTAATATTATTATGCCAATCTTTGTTTAATTAAAACCATGTTAGGACAATTAATTACCTAATTAATTTTCTTAATAATCCCTAAGCATATATTCAACTAGGGTTGTTACATACACCCACCCTTCAAGAAACTTCATCCCAAAGTTAAGGTATCTTATGGTACAAAGGAAAAGAAACATGGTTCACACATTCATAACAATTAACTGACATTATCAGTAAGTAAGTTAAGAAAACTCATACATACTAGTGTATATGTACAAGAAATGCATGTGTAGCTAGTACATACAAGTCCCATGCAGGTACTAATAATCAAAACTATCATCCTTTAGTAGTTTATGTATGCATCCAATCCAGTCAGAAAGGCTAGTATTTTACAAAAGACAACAAACCAATCAATTGTTTGAGAAATCCTTTATTTACAATTATCTGGTTCAACAATTTTATTTAGACAACTGTGGTTTAGTTACGTAATTATGAATATTCATATATACACATTTTCTTTTTTTTCTTTTTTTGAGAAGGGAAAACATTAAATTCCACCATAAGACAAATCTCCATACTTTCTCAACTATTTCTACTCATCCTTCCTCCCTAAATTACTTCCATCTCCATTCCTATCCTTCCTTTTCTAGACTATCTTGGAGCGTCAACTATATTGACCTAACTCCAAATAGAACCTGTAAGAGGAAGTGTCACTATCTCGACCAAGCTTCCCTAGCAAGCAACTGATAGTCATCATCACACGTCTTAGGGAGCATGAGCTAACACCATCCTCCCATGACTTCATGTTTCGGAGGATACATGGTGGGAAAATGCCTCCACCCCTCCTAATCATAACTAGGGTCCACACCCTACAATGGAATATACACTGGCACCGTGTTGCTGGGGTTTTCGTCATCGTTTATTCGGTTTTGGGCAATGTCATCACCTAAAATCCTGCACTGGTCCACATATCATAGAAATGCATCCAAACCAATATAATTTCACATACAATATTCATACCATAATGTTTCTCGGCTAGTGGTTATGATATCCACTTTCATCATCTTTATCCCTTGGCTCTTTCATAGCCCATAACCTGCAGATTAGTCTATAACACAAACTCATACATTTCTATGCATTATCATCATGTAATTGCATACTATCATCATTTCAATTTGGTATCCCTGTATCGACAATTTAACATCAAGGTTTTCCAGTTAGAAATAGATCTCATAATATTCCATTTTTTTAATTTCGACACCCATTCCTAAGATTATCATTTACCAAAATAGATTGCATCATATCCAACATCATTCTAATAGTATTTAAACATTTATAAAAATTCACATTCTCACAATATGTTGCATCATATACATCGTCATCAATAACATTTAAACATTCGTAAAATTTACATTCACCTAGTAGATCGCATTATATACATCATCATCAATAACATTTAAACATTCATAAAAGTTCATACATTTTAAAGTTTAAGTGTATCACTTAATAGTTTCATTTTGACTAGAAAATAAAGTATATAGGCCTCAGGTAATCATGTCTGTCTAAGTCAAAAGGTGGTGTTACATACACCCAACCTTCGAGAAACATATTCTTGAGGTGGTCAAAAAAGTGAGGGATAGTCTCGTCGTAGTGTCTCGGTGTCTTCCCAAGTAGTAAATCCTGGACTATACTTGTCCCAATGGACCTTAACTTGGCCTACCAGACGGTTCCTGAGTTGTCAGACTCTACGGTCCAATATGCGTAATGGTTCTACTGTGAGGGTTCTCACATCCGATACCTGCAATTCCTTCCAATTTAGTTTATGTGATTCATCAGCAACATAATGACATAAAACAGATACGTGAAAAACATTGTGAGTTTTATGCAAGTGGGGTGGCAGTACGAGACGATAGGCAACGGGTCCAATTTTCTCTTCGATTCTGAACGGTCCTATAAATCGAGGTGACAACTTTGTCCCCTTCCTGAACCATATGGTACTCTTATTAGGCCTAATACGAATGAAAACTTGGTCTCCCACTTCATAACTTCAGTCGGTCCTGTGTGCATCTGCATAACTTTTCTGCCTATCCTGTGCTTCCTTTAGTCTCTACCTATTCTAAATCACCTGTTCCTCCATCTCTTGAATCAATTCTGGCCCAACTGTTACTCGGTCTTCTAGTCTATCCCAACTCAATGGCATTATGCATGGCCTTCCATACAAAGCTTCATAGGGTGGCATTCCAATGGAGCTATGAAAACTGTTATTGTAGGCAAACTCTACCAAAGGTAGGTACTTCTCCCACTGGGTTTGATTATCCATGACATACATCCTGAGCATGTCTTCCATGACTTGATTTACTCTCTCATTTTTCCCATTTGTTTAAGGATGATAAGTTGTGCTTAAGTTCAACTGATTCCCCAACGCTAACTACAAACTTGTCCAAAACCTAGAAGTGAATCTGGAGTCCCAATCCAAAATGATCTTCTTAGGTATCCCATGCAAA
>ML786395.1:432801-448004 GCA_009831015.1 Picea engelmannii | reverse complement strand
AATCAGTTGAGGGCCTCAAGAGCCTTCCATTGGAGAGGGAAGGGACCCAAGTCCTCTTTCTCCTTTGTGTATCTTTGGATTTCATCTATCAGAACAGCTAATACATTGGTGATATTGGTCCATTGTCATTTGTTTTTATTTTTGTTCCTATGCTCATAGTTTTATTTAGTTTTTGTTTAATTCTTGTTAGTAGCTTTGTTGTTTTCTTTATAACCTTTTACCATACAACTGTCATGACTAGCAGAGCCCAACTAGGCATGTAAGCACTCACTTTTTTCTCATCAAACGATGAAAAGAGTGCAAACACCAGGTGCGTGGACTCCTTATGGCTTGGTCGTTGCTGTGAATAGTGGATCTGCTGTGGGATATTGAAGCCTTGGTTCCTGTTCTCTAGAAGTTGTGGTCAAACATTCATTTTAGTGTTGTGAATAGGAAAAACTCCGCAACTTTATTTCATTAATAAAATATTCCAATAGACAAGGCCAGGGTATTTACCTTACAGGTTTAGCATAGTAAACATAGGTAAATAAGTGCAAAAAGGTCAAAAAGGGTAATGGAAATGCAGCAGAAAGATAGCCTGATTTCATGCCCAATAGTCCCCATGACCCATCCTTATTCCTTACCAAAATAAATGGTGCACCCCAAGGTGACACACTTGGATAAATAAGTCCCCAAATCCAACAATTCCTTCAATTTCATTTTCAAATCCTACATTTCAGGCATTTACATTCGGTAAGGATCTCTTGTAATAGGTTCATTTCTCGGTTTCAAGTCTATTGTAAACTCCATATCTCTTTCGAGCGGTAAACCAGGTAACTCTTTTGGCAAAAAAAGTATGCAAATTATTGCACTATAGGAAGGTTTTCTAGTCCTTCTTCCTCACCCTTTTCATTCAGTGCTAAGATTACATACAATTTTCATCCCTTGTGCATACTCTTCCGAAATTGTAGGGAAGAAATGAACCTCAAGGACACTCCCTTATTTCTTCTTAAACTCACTCTACTTTGTCCCAAATCATCTGTCAAACTTAACCATTTTGTCTCATAGTTAAGTATCACATCGTGTGATTCCAACCAATCCATACCAATCACTATGCCATAAGATCCTAGTATCATGATATAAAGATCTATCTTTGTTACAAAGTCTCCCATTTTAAGGCTACAGCCTGTAACTCTTCCTCCAACCTTTTGTTTGGCACCCTATACCATTTCTATGTACTTGAACTCATCATGCTCAAATGCCTTTAGCTTGATTCTCTTTAGCACTGCACTAGAGATGAAGCTCTCGATAGCATCTATATCTAACAATATATTGTAGTTTTGGTTTGTGATCATACCTGACATCTCTAGCACAGTGGATTGATGCTCAACCTGGAATTTGTTCACCAATGGATGTATCTTGTGGGTCTTTCCCAAATATCCAACTATAGTGGGTCCTAATCATCCGGCCGCTCTAGCCTTCTCAATTGGATAGTCTCATTGGTAGTGTGGTTCACCACATGTCCAACATCCATTCTTTGGTCTAGTTCTCCTAGTCCCCAAAGTAGAAGTTGTTGGACTCCTGATGCCATATGTCCATCTGGTCCAAAAGGAGTCTTTCCATGACCCTCGATGGATATCTCTTCCTTAGATATGGGGGCTTACTGGGTTGCATCATGCAATGTCTTAGGTATTGGGATATTTACCTTGGCATGAATGTTGAAGTTAAGCCAAATAAAAACTTGTTGACCTTCAACTTCTCTGTGTTCAAATGTGGAGCATATCTAAGTAGCTCCATGAATCTGGCCTTAAAATTTGTCACCATACAACCACCCTATCGTAATGCATTGAAATCATTAAGTTGGAAATCAATGAATTCCTCGGACAAGTACCTCTCCCGGGACTGTTCCTTGAACAATTCCCATGAAACTTCCTCGATGACCATGTTTAGTTGAGGTAGGAGAGCCTTCCACCATTAAAGAGAACTCCCCTTCAGCTGAAATACCACCATGTGGACTTTCATGTTGGAGGTGAAATCACAAAGTGTGAAGCACATCGCCATGCTCTCTAGCCATGCATCAGTGGTTCAGTCGTTTGTGGCTCCTATGAACTTGGGAAACTTAAATTTCTCGAGTTCCCTGAGTACACTATTGCTAACCACTGGAGGGCATTGTGAATACTCATTGGCTATAAATTTCCTTCCCTCATCCTGATGAAGATGATTGATCAAAGCCTCTAACATCTTCTGAAAGGATCTCATCATACCTACCACATATCCCACATTGAATTTCTCCTCCTTAGTAATCTTCTCATATCCATGAGGATTAAATTCCTCTAGCATGGATACACTCGAAGGAGGCATACCTCACCTCCCTGCACCATGATGTTTATTCATCCAATGTCATCTAACCATGATTGTCGCATAGAAAATTTTCAATAATTATTAGTGATATATCTATAGTCATTTAATTTTAACATGGTGGAAGGTGTAACGGTCCAATGTTGTAGGGTTGAACCTCGCTCTAATACCATATGTAACAACCCCTCTGTTACGTCACATAAGTACATGAGAAACAGTCTGATTTTTTTTTTGAAACATTGATAAGAATCATTAGAACAGGAGAACCATGACATTAACATAAGTCAATCAATTACATTCAAATTCATGATAATAACATATATTAGTAAAACACATTCGTCTTCTCTCAATTCATTTGAAAACTAGATTTAGATACTACTTAACGCATGAAGGATTTTCCACATCACATGAGATGACATTCAAACTACCCACGCAACCTATGCTACAAGGTTAGGACTTCCAAGAAACATAATCCATGCTCAAGTCTAGAATTCATCTGATTGATCTTGACCATTTAATGTCTCAAGACTGGTGACTGTTATGAGGAACAAGGAAGTATCTAATTCCCTTACCTTTATATTCAAATTCCACTATAAATATCAACATTCCTTTCTGCAAATTATTCAATTAACACAGATAATCTAGCATCTTAGTCATCATCGCATAACACCAGGTATTATATTACAAAATAACTCATCATATTATTGATTAAAGGTCAAGTAGTATTTCAATAAAATCATGACATAAACTTAATAGTAAAACAAAGTCGCTTAATATCCATCTATCATTTGTGGCAGTTTCAAATTACTTATGTTTCCCTCAATGTGTGACACCCTATAGGGTACAACCAAGGAGATAGGTATCCAATCCACATCACAAATTTAAAAGGAAAACAATAAATAAATACTCTCAGCACAAGGTAGGAACCATAGGCCTACTCTGTATCCTTATGAACTAGCTAATACTATGAAGGAAATAAACCTTTAACTAAAGAAGGTCTTATCTAAGAAAAAGTTAAAAGTTATATAAGAAGCCCAAAGCTTCTCTTCTAGTAACCTAATGCAACACCTCGAGAGTCAATTCCATAAGTGTGTAGATGGTTTCTTGAAGGCCCAAGGTTTAGAGGATACAACACCCGAAGTGAACAGAGACCCTTTCAAGTTTGGCAAAGGTCAAAACCTTCAGAGTACAAGCTAAGGAGAGACATTGTGAACATACACAGGGGAGATGCAAAATACACACTCAATAATTAGAATCTAGAGCTCAGGAGGGATGCACTGATGAGAGTTGACATTCTTTCAAAGGAAAAGATTAATAAATGAAGCATCCGGTAATGCCATGGATGAAATGTTTGATCACTATCAAGGATCAAAGATCTTGTTAAAGATGAAAATTGCCAAGCTGAAAAGAGATAGAGCTTTTGAAGTTGCGTAGGCAATCATATTTCAGGAAGAAAATTTGATAGGTGGGAAACTTCAAGAATAAAGCATCTAGGGCCTAAGACGAAATACCAAAACGGACATGCGTTGTTTGATCTAATAAACCAATTGAGAGTTAAAATGATCGTTCGATCAGACAAAATATGTGCACTTGATAAAGCCTTATGCTCTTCGGGCTTCACCACTTCGGTGGATCTGAGTCACTTGTTTTAAGAGAACCCTGAAGCCTGTAGTCATGATATGATCTACACCATAGAGAAGTGAAGGAGAATTAGCCATTGGATCCCCAAGGGTTCGGCTAATTGGCTTAAGAGTTTCATAAAGGTAAAGAGTGAAGGAAATCTCAAATCTCTGAAGTCTTTGATTGGAGAACAGTTGTAGATCTGTCGATCAAATAAGACTCATTAGATCTACAAGCCTTCATATTCGGAGGTTCATCAATTCAGAAAAAGAGTCATGGTGTTAAGGATAAGGGAGTCCCAGAGTCCAAAGTACATCAGTATTGTCAAATGTTGGGTACATGTGTCTGTAGATCCGATTATTCAAATTTTGGTCGTTCGAGAGGTGAGTTGAAGGTGTGAACGTGGGAAAGTTCCCAAAATTTTGAATTTAATGTAAACTGTTGTTTTAGTAAAACCAAGACCGTCAGATATGGGGTTTAGGCCTGTTAGTATCTAGATACTAAATTTTCAATTTTATCCTTGTTGCAGGAATGGGGTTATTCTCGTAGCATCGAGAAGTGTTGTTCCTGAGAACCAATATTGCATATGTCAGAAATAGTGTTGAGATTTTAAATTTCCTCGTTGGAGAGAGCAAACGTTATTGGCCGGGAGCTAATCTCCAGCACCTACAATCAAAACACATATCAGTATTAGCACAATCGTTGAAATTTCATTTTCTCATATTCATGGTTCCTTGGCAGAGATGTCTCAAGATACGATGGCCAAAAAATAAAAATAAAAGGAGCCTAAGAAGTATTAAAATTCTATGTTCATTGCATTGATAATATTATTTCTTTTAAGTTACTATAAGCTTTTTATCTTTTTTATATAAGGAATAAAAATGCATTTCTTTCATAAGAACAATAGCATTGAAAGAGAATGCCAATTGGTAAGGTGGCCACAGGTGTCAAAGGGTTTGATCACAAAGAATCTAGGTGTTAAGGTAAAAGGGCAACGCAACTAGATATTCATCTCACTGTGTATTTGATTAATTTATGTATTCACACATCGACAACATCACACCAAGCCATGATCAGGATGGGACCAAGTCCCATGCACTACAAATTGATATTTATAAGAACTAATGGAATATTTAAACATATGTGGTTGTTCTTCACCCAATACATGCGAGATAAATCCCAAAAGCAGAGTTAAAGTGCACCATCGCAACCCAGGGTGGAGGTGCCTTCTCATGGATCTGTTCATGGTCTTAAAATTAACCTCAGCACCGAGTCACATGAATTAGGTATCAAGAAAGTGCACCACCAAGCATCATCCAATTCCAGTAATCTCCCATGGGTTCACACCTGTTAGTTACAATAGTACAAACACATAGCATAGTTAATATTTTTTCTTGCAAAGTATGGTTAAGGAAGTCACCCTTGTATCTTTATAGGGTAGAGGAAAACTATGAAGGAGAAACTGAAATGTGCCAATCTAAATCTTTAAAAATAGAGATAAGAAACCCTTGGTAATATTCCCACTATTTCTTTTTGTGACATCGATTCTCCAATGAAACATGTTGACATTGGTATTCCTGTGAATAATAAGGGAAAGCACAATATTGGTTGTTTGTTTTGGATGTTGAGTTTTATAGATGCGAGGAACAATTTCCCCGGGTCATAAATGGGATGTCATGGTTGACTTGTTATTTTACAAGGAGCCAGAGGAAGCTAAGGGAGCACGAAGAGCATTCTGCCAGGCTTGTTGAAGGCTTCAAGGAAGCAACTATCATGTCTGAAATTTGAAAGTTAGATGAAGCTCTGAAGAAGGAAAACATTTCTTAATATGATTTATGTGGAAAACCTAAGAGCATGTGCAACATTCACTTGAATATGTTGAAGAATATGCAGAGAGTTGATGAAATCCATGACCTATGTGGTCTTTGACTAATTGTCTTGGATGATAAGGATTCCTATGCTACTCTGCAGATTGTTCACCATTATGGCCAAATATTCCTAGGAAGATTTTATGTGATTCATTATGTATGGGCTGCAGCAGAAGATTATTCATCTCCGTCAATTGTGATTTCATCTCATACACCTGATGGAGTTTATGTTTTTGATGATTTTCAAGAAACATATGCATGGATGAGCCACAATAGGGATGAAAATGACAGGGTTGCAATCTTGAAGAAACAATCAAGATGTTATTTGAGTGTGTGCACTACAAGCAGGAAAATATATGAACTTTGGATTTCATGATAATACACATGGGTGCCATGCAAAGAGGAAATACTTGACTTGACAACCTTGAGAAGATTTTAATTTATTACAAAAAATGCCTCTCGGTAGAAAGATGAAGATTTCTTCTTCCTGGAAAGAAAAAAAATTTGATAAAGTTTATATGAAGGTACAGAATATGAAAGTTTTCCAGGCTTCTTTTATCAGTTTTTACAGTGGAAAATAGGTGGCAGCATATCAATTTGACGAGCATTTCTAGGAGGGAAGTCATACGCAGTAAAAGTTTCAGTCAAAGGATTATTTCTAGGACATGTGGCAAACAGTCAGAGAGATGGAAATCAGTTTCTATTTCTAGGTGGCAGTTTAAGAGTTCAGTTAAGTTTTGATAAATGTTTTATTCCTTGCATTTAGGATTTAATTCCTAGTTTTAAATAAGACAGTTTTGATTTAGTTGGACAGATGGATTTTCAGATCCATCTCTTTAGGATCTAATCTCACCTTTTGTAACTGGATTAGATTTAATAGATATTTGATCCCTTCTTCAAGGGTCAAAATTAATCATTGTAAGACTATAAAGCCAAAACATTTCGATAGTAGGAAAAAAACGGGGAGACCCAAGAGGGTGAGGCCTAAGAAGGAATTTGATGAGATATCATCCAATGAGTGTTATTGTAAGCCTAAGGGAATTTTATTAAGTATTCATTTCTGACATTGAACATCCCTATGAATTGTGCTATCAGATTGTGATATTTTCATTTTCCATTCTGCTTTTCCTCTTGCTTGAATGAGTTACAGACATTGAGAATCAATGACTGTCCATAAACAATAGATTCTTGAGCAGCAAGATTTGTTGTGATCTGCCTTTTTCTTGTGTGATTTTTTCAAGTATCTGTCAAATCCATTTTGTAGAGAGAATCTTTGTTTGGTGGATGCTCTACTATTTGTCACATTCTCCATTCTTCCTTCCACCATCATATAAGTATTTTGTCTGATATGTAGTTCACTGGCCTTCAATATAACACGGTGTTTACTTGACTCCATGCCCAATGGTAAATCTCTAATCTAAAGTTAGTTTATTGTCCTCTTCCTTCCTCATTCATTCTCGTTGATCCATAAAACCAAACCATAATCAAATTTCCATATAAAAAAACTATTGCAATAACTAAGATGTGATAGGCTTGACCCTATAGCATTCTAGGGGAAAATTCTATCACTAACATATTTTGGCATCATTGTTGGGGACGAATCAACGAAGATATCTTCCCTGGGAGAACGACAATGATCAGATCCACTTCTTGATGGTGAACTGGAAGAGGGAAGATATATGACTGCACATGTTTCACTAGGGCAACTCCATTGTTCTGAGATTCATAGGCGACTCCACTGGTTGAAGATCCAGGATGGCCATGGAAGCTATCTTGGCTTCGAGGCTTTCACCTCTCAATTTTTCAGCTATTCCTAGTTTTCCTAATCCTGTGCCTTCTTTCTTAGAATGCACAGACTTTCTTCCTATATTGCATGGAGATGAAGGGGATAATCCTTCCCAACATCTCATAGATTTTCATCAGTGCATAGATCGGTTGAATATATGTCTTGAATATGATCTCATGAAGATGTTTGTATACTCATTAAATGGTGATGCTCAGATATGGTATTGGTAGCTCTCTATTGCCATCATATCTTCTTTGTAGGAATTTCATGGAGACTTCCATAAGTATTGCAAGAGGTATTATTCTTCTGATATACTTCTTGAAGGATGTTGTGAAAACTTCAAATATGATATTCATCAGAGAATATATTGTTCCTCGTATGATGAGTATGATAAGCCTTGTGAAGACTAAGATCAGGTTGTTTCCCTTTTCTCTAAAGTTTTGGAATATGTTGAAGCAGAGAAGATAGAATTTTTGGCAAATTCTACTCTTCCTGTACCTTTCATTTCAAATCCTATTGAACAACAGTATGCTGGAAATATTGAAGTACTGGAAGAAAAGGTGATACTACTTTCATCACTAGTGGTTGAGAAGCCATCTCTACAAATCAACAAGCCTGCATTTACCATACCTGAACCTAAATATGCAGACAATATTAAACAACCGATCATCAGCAAAGAAATCATTCCACAGTCATGTTCAGATTTGCAAACAACTGAAGATCGAAGCCATTATTAGGAAGAAGATATGCAGCGACCTTCTACTTTTCAGCTGAAACAACAACAAAAGGTTTTTCTTCATAGCTTCATTGATCCATTTTTTTATTATATGGAATATTTGAGCAGTTCAAGTGTCATATTGTTTTTGTCAAAATAAGGTTGGTTTTGTTGTCCTTTCGAATTGCATTCATGTATTCTATGGGCTCTTGCATTTTTTATTTTCATACAAGAAGTTTTTTCAATCAGCTAGATGTTATCATGGCTTCATTGGAAGCATGATTTCACATGATTAGCCATTTTTTACTGGTTAAAAGTAGGAATAGATAAGAGAAATAAGCTCGCCATCGAGCATGAAAATTCTTGTCAGTCCGATAGTTTGCAGCAGAAAGTTTGGTTTCATCATTTTGTTAGAGTTTGAATAAGTTGCAGAAGTTTGGGCCTAATTTGAAATGTTATTGATGAACTCCATAACCCAATGGACTGGTCCAACACAGAAGAACACAAATGTATGTAGAGACAAATTTTTGCAGGTTGCATTCCACATATGCATGGAGGAAAAGTCACAGTGGTATGCTTGTTCTTGATGCCTCATAGGGAGAGTATCATCCCCCAGAAGGAGCCAATGTTAGTATCCATATACTAAATTTTCAATTTATCCTTGTTGCAGGAATGGGTTTATTACTGTAGCACCAAGAAGTGTTGTTCCTGAGCACCAGTATTGCATATGCCAGAAATAGTGTTGAGCTTTTAACTTGCCTTGTTGGAGAGAGTAAAAGTTATTGCCGGGAGCCAATCTCCAACACCTACAATCAAAACACATATCAATATTAGCAAAATCATTGAAATTTCATTTGCTCATATTCATGGTTCCTTAGCAGAGATGTCTCAATATACGATGGCCACAAAAAAAAAAAAAAGGAGCCTACGAAGTATCAAAATTCTATGTTCATTGCATTGATAATATTATTGCTTTTAAGTTACTATAAGGTTTTTATCTTTTTTATATATGGAATAAAAATGCATTTCTACCATAAGAACAATAGCATTGAAAGAGAACGCCAATTGGTAAGGTGACCACAGGTATCAAAGGGTTTGATCACAAAGAATCCAGGTGTTAAGGTAAAAGGGCAGCACAACTAGATATTCATCTTGTTGTGTATTTGATTAATTTATGTATTCACACATCGACAGCATCACACCAAGCCACGATGAGGAGGGGACCAAGTCCTATGCACTACAAGTCGATATTTATAAGAACTACTGGCATATTTAAACATATGTGGTTGTTCTTCACCCTCTACATGCAAGATAGATCCCAAAAGAAGAGTTAAAGTGCTTCATCGTAACCCGGGGTTGAGGTTCCTTCTCATGGATTTGTTTATGGTCTTAAAAATAATCTCATCACTGAGTCACATGGATTAGGTATCAAGAAAGTGTGCCACCAAGCATCATCCAGTGCCAATAATCTCTCGTGGGTTCACACCTGTTAGTTACAACAGTACAAACGCATAGCATAGTTAATAATTTTGCTTGCAAAGTATGATTAAAAAATTTGCCCTTGTAACTTTACGGGGTAGAGGAAAACTATGAAGGATAAAATGAAATGTGCCAACCTAAAGATTTAAAAATAGAGAGAAGAAACCCTTGGTAATATTCCCACTATTTTTTTTTGTGACACCGATTCTCCAATGAAACATGTTGACATTGGTATTCATGTGAATAATAAGGGCAAGCACAGTATTGGTTGTCTATTTTGGATGTTGGCAAGGATAGTTTTACAGATGTGAGGAACAATTTCCCTAGGTCGTAAATGGGATTTCATGGTCGAATTGTTCTTTTACATGGATCCAGAGGAAGCCAAGGGAGCATGAAGAGCACTTTGTCAAGCTTGTTGAAGGCTTCAAGGAAGAAACTATCATGTCTGCAATTTGAAAGTTAGATGAAGCTCTGAAGAAGGAAAACATTTCTTAATATGATTTATGTGGCATAACTAAGAGCATGTACAACATTCACCTGAATATGTTGAAGAATATGAAGAGAGTTGATGAATCCATGACCTATGTGGTGTTCGAATAATTGTCTTTGATGATAAGGATTGCTATGCTACTTTGCAGATTGTTCACCATTGTGGCCAAATATTTCTGGGAAGCTTTTATGTGATTTATTCTATCTGGGTTGTAGAAGAATCTTATTCAGCTGCATCAATTGTTCTTTCATCTCATACACCTAATGGAGTTTATGTTTTCGACGATTTTCAAGAAACATATGCATGGCTGAGCCACAATAATGATGAAAATGACAGGGTTGCAATCTTGGAGCAGCAATTAGGATGTTATTTGAGTGTGTGAACTGCAAGAGGAAAATATATGAAATTTGGAGTTCATGATAATACACATGGGTGCCATGCAAAGAGGAACTCCTCGACTTGACAACCTTGGGAAGATTTTAATATATTACAGAAAATCCCACTCACTAGAAAGATGAAGATTTATTCTTCCTGGAAAGAAACAAAATTTGATAAAGTTTATATGAAGGTATAGAATATGAAAGTTTTACAGGCTTCTTTTATTAGTTTTTACAGTGGCAAACAGGTGGCAGCATATCAATTCGATGAGAATTTCCAGGAGGGAAGTCATAGGTGGTAAAATTTTC
Source organism: Picea engelmannii (assembly GCA_009831015.1). Classification (NCBI taxonomy): domain Eukaryota; kingdom Viridiplantae; phylum Streptophyta; class Pinopsida; order Pinales; family Pinaceae; genus Picea; species Picea engelmannii. The sequence goes on along the minus strand of ML786395.1, from coordinate 437,023 downwards.
AGTCAAAGGATTATTTCTAGGACATGTGGCAGACAATCAAAGAGATGGAAATCAGTTTCTATTTCTGGGTGGCAGTTTAAGAGTTGAGTTAAGTTTTGATAAAGATTTTATTCCTTGCATTTAGGATTTAATTCCTAGTTTTAAAAAAGAAAAATTTAATTTAGTTGGACAAATGGCTTTTCAGATCCATCTCTTTAGGATCTAATCTCACCTTTTGTAACTATATTAGATTTAATAGATATTTGATCCCTTCTTCAAGGATCAAAATTAATCATTGTAAGACTATAAATCCAAAACATTTTGACAGTAGGAAAAAAATGGGGAGACCCGAGAAGGTGAGGCCTGAGAAGGAATTTGATGAGATAACATCCAGTGAGTGTTATTGTAAGCCCGAGGGCATTTTATTAAGTATTCATTTCTAACCTTGAACATCCCTATGAATTGTGCTATCAGGTTGTGATCGTTTCATTTTCCATTCTGCTTTTCCTCTTTCTTGAATGAGTTACAAACATTGAGAAACAATGAATATCCATAAACAATAGATTCTTGAGCAACAAGATTTGTTGTGATCTGCCTGTTGCTTGTGTTCTATGTTCAAGTATCTGTCAAATCCATTTTGCAGAGAGAATAGATGTTTGGTGGATGTTCTACTATTTTTCACATTCTCCATTCTTCCATCCACCATCATATAAGTATTTTGTCTGATATGCAGTTCATTGGCATTCAATCTAATAGGGTGTTTACTTGACTCCATGCCCAATGGTAAATCTCTGATATAAAGTTAGTTTATTGTCCTCTTCCTTCCTCATTCAGTCTCGTTGATCCATCAAACCAAACCATAATCAAATTTCCATCTACAAAAATTATTGCAATAGCTAAGATGTGCTTGGCTTGACCCTATAGCAGTCTAGGGGCAACTTCTTCAGATGGTCTAACTACGGATAGTCTAACCAACTTCTTTAGATAGTCTAATTGTTGGAATATAGATTGGGAGGATATGCTCAGTTATAGTTGCAGTCAAGGTTTCATTGCAGAAACCAAACCCTAACGTTGTTATTAAGGCACCATAAGTGGAGAGATTGACCTAATTTCTAGATAGCCTAGTGCACCCTATCCTAGCGCACCTCCTGGTACTCTCAACATGACAAGAAGTCAAGTTTGAGTTTTTGGTCAGAGTAAAAGGTTGACCAAGTAAAATGCAAAGCTTGACCAAGTAAAAGTAGTGATGACTTACTCTATGAAGACAGAAAACAAGTTAGAAGGTGCTTCTAACTTCAGAGCATGGAAGAAAAGGACTGACCTTATCCTTTCCAAGAATAAAGTGTTGGATATCATGAAAGGGAAGATCATGGAACCACAGTTTGAAGCGAGAAAAGAGAAGGAACCTCAGAAATTTGTAGTTATGGAGAAGTTCAAGGACAATGAAATCAACGCTATGACTATCTTAATGGAATTTGTAAAATACCACTTGATACCCTACATCTCTCATCTTGACTCATATAATTTGTACGATGCCCTAACTAACCTCTTCTCAGTCAGAAACATTGAACAAGTAACATCATACTCTGTGAGAATATCTTAGTTAAAAGATCAACTACAAACCATTGAAAAAATCATTTCAGAAAAGGAAAGAGTAAAAATAGTACTCAATGGCCTTCCCAAGACATGAGATGCATTTTTTTCAAGCATGAACACAAGAAAGGAGTATACCACATTTGAAGAACCTTGGAATTTCTGTGCACAAGAAGAATCAAGGATTAAAGAGAAATCCCAAAAGAAATACGATGGTCAATCCTTCACAACAAAATTCAAGAATTTCATGATCAAAATGAAGTTTTTCCTAAGGAACAGATGAAGCAATACTTGCCAAAGAAAGGGAACCATCAAAGAAATCCAAGCATGGATAAAACAAGCTTCTTCTTCTAAGTCAAGGTAACAATATTATTCATAGTTCTTGTTCATACCATGTTTGCATAGTTCATGTACATCTATTTCTTAGAAGATAAGATGATCAGTGAAACAATACTTATGGAAGAATAACAAGATAAGTATTTCTATTACGATGACTACAAGTCAAGCAATACACATGAAAAAGATGAAGTAAGCTGACAATATTTGGTATTAATTCCTGTGGAATCCCTTATATAAGTAAAAACTGCCAGATAGGTCGAAATAAGAATCAATCTTGAAGAGACCCAAAAGAAGTCAAATCAGAAAGAAGTCAGTAATCAAAAGGAAAATAGAATAATAATTGTGACACCTTGCAGAAGGAAATAAGGATGCAAACGAAAGCATGGACTCTCTTAGATGGAGGGAGATGATTATAGAATTCCAAAAGAAGAGAACACAGTCATGCATGAAGTGAGGATTAGGAGGGAGCTAATCCTAAATGATATGATCTATTGAAGAATCCATGAATATTACAAAGTATATGTCCATGCTCCCATTTAAAGTAGTAGCCATGATAAGAATCATGTGTTCATATTCATTCTAGAAGAAGTATTCTTTGAAAAAAAGTCTTAGGTATCCTTGGTTGACCATATACATCCATGTTCCTATGATGAAAGGAATAAGTTGGAATCTTCAGGAAGGAATGGCATGGAATCTATAGAAGACTCCATGGACCCAAAAGCTAAGGAGGAACATGAGGAAGAACATGAAGATTCCAAGAAAGAAATAAAATCTAGAACAACCAGTTACTATACCAAGAATCATAAGACCACCATCTTGGTTTGAACCCATTGGAAGAAATTAACCAAGAAGAAATGGAATTTGTGATGAAGAATAGGGTATGTAAGAAAAATACTTATGAATGGAAACATTGTGAGATTCAAAGGTTCTTCTAGAAGGAGGGAGAAGACTATGAAAACAACTTGTTCCAGTGAACTAGATATACCTCTTACAGTATTCATGGATCTGAATTTACATGTAAAATATTGTTCTTCCCAATAAAGAAAAAATGAGAAAGAAGCTTAAGAACCATGTATGCATATATAAGAATACCTTGTATGGATTCAAGCAACTTGATGCAGAGTATCTCATATACAACAGAAGCATGGTGAAAACTTTAGTGTATCAGAATGATTACTTAGAATACTAGGATGATGGATTGTTAATCCATGGAAAACTCCCATGTGTTGACGGGCGAAATTGACCGTCCGTCAACTGGGAGAGTGGAACCAGTCCGGGGTTGTCTAAATAACCCAAGCCATTTGGAATGGACCACCCTGATGAGTTTAACGGCTTCGTTGACCGCTCTAAGGTCTCCTAAGAAAACCAAAGAGAGAATTGATCTGAGCTAAGTAATCTAACTAAACTAATAAACAAATTAAACTATAACTAAATACAAGAAACTAACTAAAATAGTGGAAACTAGAAACTAATAAAACAAAGAAAAGGAAGTAATAAACTAAATACTAATTATTCTATACAATCCACTAATTAATATTGTAATAACTCAAATCAACTATCTAATTATCAGCTACAATATTTCTTATTCACAAATGTACACTATGAACAATCTACATATTTGATTAAAACCTGCAAAACTCATGTATATTCTGCCCTAAGACAACCAAGAATCTCTTTTTGATTTTTATATTTATGAAAAGGAAATAACATTACTGAAATTAAACAATCTAATATATTTACTGAAATTAAACAATCTAATATAAATCTAACTAAGATTATATCTAAATTAAACTACTCAATCGAAACAGTAAACAACAAACTAATTGACCTGGAAACGCTCCAAGTCCGCCCTGTGTATGATGACTTCTAAGTTGGTTGGAGGAAGAAATTCACACCGTTTAGTCCTTAAGCTTCTCGTAAACGATAGGCTGTGCTACTTCTTGAAGTGTTTTACAGGACAAACAAGACATAAAATAAAATCATAACAATCTTATGATGATAAATCTCTGCAATAAGGGAAACCTATTATGCAGAAGACTTATATATAACAATTCAATCTATGAAGAAGACAAAGCTATCATTCACAAAATGAATTAACAATTGTTATGTCTTTTATCTATTTGGAAGCAACAAGATATGGATAACAGTAATAAAATTATATCATTTGAATTTGATTTAGATAGCTAAAGTAATCATAAACCATAAACAAATTGATATACAAAACTTGAAACAAAATGTTGATATATTGAGAAGCTAAAGCTATGACAAAACATCAATTCTGCTCCAGTTTGTATCAGAATTACATATCCTT
>ML786395.1:341448-417589 GCA_009831015.1 Picea engelmannii | reverse complement strand
CTGCTCCAGTTTGTATCAGAATTACATATCCTTGTTCTCCCACGAATGAGGATGATGATTATTACAAAAATCATAAGTATATATAGGTTTCTCCACAGGGTAAAACATCCCTGTGGATAATTATCAAACAGTTTTACACAATCTGGGAAAAAGATCCCAAAATCTCTTAAACTAAGTAACTAAAAATGCAAGTGAAATCCTTGAGATATCCTCCAACTGCTCATAAACTCAATTTCAATTCGAATTTACCTACAATAGAACACAAAGATCCAATTAGAAAGACATTTGAGTGATAAAATACAAAAAAAATGATCTTACGGACTTAGCTACAGAATCATCTGATTCTGTAGCTAGTCAAAAATAGCATATGGAATCAGATAGCAATCAAATAAAATCTTAAAAGAAATCAAATCCAATTTAATTTTCTTTTCATCATCAAAACGAATTACTAATAATTCAAGTGAAATTATCATTTAGATTAAACAATATAAAAAAAAATGCAATCAAAACWGAGTAAGGAATGCTCTGTTTTTAGTCACCATAAAACATGGTCCAACTTTGACAGGCCTGTTTCGTATCAAACAAAATTAAGCATTGATTCGAGTCATATTAGATACGATGTAATCGTAATCAATAAAACCATAATCGACCAGAATAGTAATCAATACAATCAGAATCGAAATCATAATTATAATCGATATCAATTGAAGAGATTTGTTACAGCTGTAACAATATACATAAAACTCATGTCGTTTCAATCAACAGTAAAGATAGGCGAGCTGTAGATTATGCATAAGATTCATTCTGTTGTAATCAAATATGGAAAGGTTGTTACGATACACTCAAACCGAAACATGCGTAACAGTATTGACCAAAAATCACCATCGATTTCAATTGCTGGGTGTGACACAGTCAAAATCGAACAACATTGATAACCGTAACCTGGGCAACAATCAAATAAAATCAGGTCTGGGCCAATTATAGAACAATTCATCATCCTGGGCATGATCATTTTTGTTTTGCAAATCCATTCGTAACTGAAAATACACTATCATTCCAATTCAAAATAGAACAGGGTCGATTTAATCAATGGGCCACAGCGAATTGACTGGCTGGGCTTCACATGACTGTTACGATTTGTATCAACTCACGATTTGGAAAATATAAAACAAAACCCTTTTTTAAACATGATCCAAATCGTATCTGGGTTGGTCAAAGTCATATGTAAATAAAATTGTAACAGACAACCATTGTTTAGGTGCATCATAACCAATTTGAATTAAAACATAGATCGTGTTTCAAAATTTGAAATGCAAAACGGCTTGCCTATAATAGATGCAACAGAGCATTCAATCGTAACTAATTTAAAACAATCAAATCTAGAATATGATTACTAGAATCAAAACCAAATCCAACTAAAACTTAAACGATAACAAAATTCGATTTATCAAAACAAATCATATACAGCAGTGCATCTTTATGTGACAGAGCGAGTCAATAATGTACACAGAGTTTATGAATGTGCCATATAAATGGGTGAAAGTTATACCAGCGAGGTTGCTGAGGCTATGTCAATTTCGAATTGACAATTGTTGTAGCCGACTCGACATTTTTGAATAGAATTGAACCAGTAGTTCGCTGCTTCTTGTTAGTGGGTTTCCCTTTGACATTCTGACCAGTGAGTTTTGCCACTTGGTCTTCCAAAGCATGGATTCTGGATTGCAACATCGACATGTCTAGGTAGTATCTCTCCAACCATAAACCACAATGATCGCATGGTGGAACAGTTGGTTGAGCAGAAGAGGGTTTCGATGAGTCACCGAGGGTTCCATGAGGTATTTCAATGCCAAGAAAATCAAGATCATCCCGCAGACAAGGTGGTAAATTCTTGACAAAGTCATAAGGAGGTTTGTCACACAATCCTTCTGAGTAAGGATACTCGTTTGTGAGAAAACGTTCAATCTCTGAATCGGAATCTTCACTGACCACGATAGGCTCAGGGTTTGCAGGGGTTCTAGGTTTATTTCTCGCCATGCAAGAGATTAACCAAGCATTTTTCTTGCCTTTAGAATTAGCACCAGTTTTAGTTTTAGGCTTATTGACTGTGGGTTTAGCAATTTCGACCTGTTTGGTCACAGACATGGCCAAGTTCGTAGGAGAGTTGGGTAGAGGTTTGGGTAGCAAAATGTTGTAAGGCATAGGGGGGATAGGTTTTCTTTCGCTCACCACAGGTTTATCAACCTGTGGTGGGTTTGAGTCTTCAAAGCCATTATGACTGAGAAAATCACCCCAACAGTCATGACGTAACCCCAACTCATAAACTATAATTATTTTAATCAACCCCAAATGGAAGAGACTGGTATCGGCCTGGCTGCGTTTGAACCTTTTAGCCATCTTAAACAAACTTCTATGCAGGTAATGTGGCATATTGAGGTCGTAGCCTATAAAAACCATTAATAGACGAAGGTGAAACAAGAAAACAAACATGTACCTGCCTTCGCAAGTAATGAATTGCTTGATTATCATTAGCAGGTCATGCCAGCGTTGTTTCAACATTTTTGAGGGAAAACCTTTGTCGCAGGAGTTCACCATTCGGGATTGGAAGAGCAATGTCCACGGGACATCTTCCACCTTGTAACTCTTCGACCACTTCTATCCCGTAGCAGGCAGACTGGTTTTCGAGCTAAGAAATTGTTCATTAATTTCAAGTTGCACATCTCCAATTTTGGCTCGGCAGCCATCGAATGATAATGCAAATTGTCGAGCCACGATAGGGTTATAACCATCGAATTTTCTTATAAACGGGAGCCATCCAAATTTCTCCAGATCTCTATGAGTGCCATCAAACATGAGCAGTTCTTGGCAACCATTGGGCTTGGCCCTTATGACAGGAGCCATGGCTTCTCTGCATAGTGGGGTTTGAATTGATCAAAACAATGCACATGGTCTAAAATGGTTACGGCTAATAGTTGCAGCGCCCAAAGGGGAAAGGATTAATGGTATGCGTGCGAAGGTGGCGGGATTACCACCGCCATGCAAAACATTAATGGCATAGTACCAACCATGTTCAATCAATCATAACCAATATTAACATTATTCAGCCAACCAAAGGTTTAAACGGTGGACAATCATATAAATGTGCCAATGTATAGTTTGAAACTATGATCGTTCAATGTAAAATCAAACCCACAAAATAATGCACCAGTCAACGATTCAAACTATAAAATCAAAATCCAAAAGATTAATCAATGCACCTTTGTAAAACTCAAACCATTGCCATTCCATATCAAATCAAACTTATAATATTACCAATGCGCTTGTTGCATAGTCAAATGTTTATATTTCAAAGTTTTTAGAAAATTGCAACAAAAGATCTCATATAATCAATAAGTCAAGAGATCATAGAAATAAGGATCATAGCATATAAAACCAAAATCAATCATAACCCTTATAGGATCAAATGTAGCCAATAAATTTTCATGCTCAATGGCTTATTAATCGACTTGCGCAATAAAAGTGAAATGGACATAGTTTGAAAAGATCACTCCAGCCACTTAATAACAAACCAAGGGTAGGTGCTTTCCAGAATATCGATGAGAAGATGATAATAGTCCAAATAATGATGGAGGGGTTTTCACACTTTCAGTTGTGAAAACTGAATCGAAAACAAATTGTCGCAAGAAATAAATAAATGTCTAGTTGCAAAATGCGACGATGATTTTTCTTTTAGAAGACAATAGGTGTAGGCAGCTTTTTAGGGTAATTAAAAAAAAATGAACTGGCTGCCAACACCATGATGACAGACCTGAAGAAGTTGAGAGACTCTAATCCAATAGACCTGTCTCTGTATCGAAAATTGATTGGCTCGTTAATGTATTTGGAGAATACTCAACCAGATATTTACCTTGTGGGATGTTTGAGTTATGATATACATCTGCATGGATTTATTGATTGTGCAGGGAGTACAGATGACATAAGAAGTTCTACTTTGATATGTTTCAGTTTGATCTTTGTCATGATGTCATGAGCTAGCAGGAAAAAAAAGTGTTGAATTTGACCATGATATATTTAGAGCTATGTGAAGATTTCAGAGAAACTAGTGTTCCATGATAGACAGAAGTACATTGATATCAAAAATTATATTCTCCATGATAAATTCTATAAGAGAGAAGTGATTCTCCAGTATATATCCACAGATGAGAAGATAGAATATATTTTGGCAAAGCCTTTGTACAAGATGAAAAGTTTGCAGACTTAAGAGACAAGTTGGGGATCGTGGAGACGAATTCCTTGTTGGAAAAGGAATTGATTACTCCCAAGTTGGGAGGGAGAACTGGTATGATATTGATTTATGGACAGTCATTTTTCAGTTCAAAAAATGGTCCAGGATGGGCAGTTCCTTTCCAGTTTGGAAAGTGGTTTAAGATTTCTGACGACGGGAATTTTCCAGTTCAGAAAATGGTCCATATCAGACAGTCATTTTCGTAATGAAAATGTTCTGATAGATTGTTGATGTACCATAGACAGGGATTCCCCTTGTGGCCAGTGTGGGGAAATGGTCTAGGATAGTCATTCTTCTTGGCAGTCACTTTGAGTAGTGGTCAAGTAGAATGGTCCACCTTGTCGGGCAGTCATTGTTATCAAGCTAAATGTCAAGTGTAGACACAAATCAATCCCCCTAGATTCACCATGAAACTAGAAAAAAACAAGGTAGTACACTACTCTTTCCCTAGATTTGATTAACAAATGAGAGATGGAGATCTAGAACATACCTTTTAAATATCGAAGATCTGACTTTGCCAATGCAATCCAATCTCTGGCGCGAGGCTTATGGAGAAATCTTTGCAAAAGAACACAAGCCAATGAAGACAACTATAATAGAGCCTACTTGATATGAAACTATGTACATGATGAAGGAATCATACAATATACACAAATAACATTCATATAGGAAAGAAAAGTATTTATGTATTAAAGAATGTGGAAGAAAGATACAACCAGATGCCTTGATGTTGTCAGGTTCCTTCCAACAGTTTCTTGCTTCCCAGAAATTTATACTCCATGGATTCTGAGACTGTATATATGATAGCTACTTACAATTTATCTTGACAAAGCAAAGCTCAAATCCAACATAGGATCAAAAACTCCAAGCTACAAAAATTACTCAAACCCAATCAAGCTAACTTTCTCCATGAGAGATCCTCTCCCTTTATAAGATGAAGAGGTTAAGGTGAGGAGGTTAGGATGTTCCCACTAAATCATAAAATTGAGCAAGATCTAAACCGTTTAGAGGCCACCTCACCATAGAATCTTATCCTTCTAGAAGCATCGAGAAGATGCTCGTTTTTCCCACATATGAAAATCGTCACACCCTAAGTATAGTGAAGCATGTGATGACGTCATGGCCTATATTTAGAGTAGGCTACGATGACCAAGTATCATCGCACCTTGATTATGATTCAACCTATGACGACCTTCCTTAATAGGGATTTTTGGAAAAGTAAAATACAATTTATTCTCCCATGCAAAGTTCTTCTCCCTTCATTCTTTCGGAATTTGGGCCACTGATCCTTATAAAGATAAAGCATAGGTTTAAATCATTAATGGTCATAGGGGTGAAAAAAATAATGTGTAACAACGAGCCCCTCAAAGTATGAATTTAGAACAGAGTGATAACTAAAATACTTTGTCGACTGTGTGTAGGGAACAAGGAACATGCCGATCGAAAACCTGCCAACAAACAAGGAAATACAGTACAATAATATATCATCACGGAGGTAGGCATTCCCATACTCATAATACAAATGAATCAAAGAATAAATGATGACATGCAAACATCCATGTCAAGTAAGACAGGTCATGTCCACCAAACATGCACTGTGGATCCATGCCATTATGACTCAAATCTGAACATAGCCACCAAAAAATACATTGTGGATGTATGTGTTAAAGACTTAGATTTGAACATAGCCATGAGACATACAATGTGGATCTATGCAATAGTACAAACTGAATATACTCCAATGCAACCTAAATCTGTCAAAAACGATCTAGGGTCTTCATCTCCACCACTCTATAGTACGAATCTAACCATGGGAATACATGTGTTGAAGTCGAACATGGTAGAAACCACTTGATTACCAGTCATTAATGAATATTGTTAACAAGTGTGAGGTAAATCACCATTAATGTCAATGACTCCCAAGGTACTCTAGTACAATCCAACGAATGTGAATTAATGAGCTTAAGTCAAACACTCAGTGGAATCTCTTGATCAAGGGTCAATAATGAAAACCCACTGTCGAAAGTGAGGAAACCTGCCATTAAGGCATGCAAGTTACATGGTACTAATTAGTTTCTAAGACTAATTCCTAGAGAATTATTTGAATTCGACAAGAAAAGACTCGTCATAGGAGGGCCTTAATGTATCCCCCATCAATGACACAAAACGGGTAAAAATATTTGAAGTAGATTAGAGTAACAAGTGATTTAGGATCGACTCAAGGATGGTTGATGCAATAGAAGGATTAAGGACTACAGAAATGGCCGACACAATAGAAATCTTTCTGGGTTGAACTTATCTTTGAACATATTGACGACACAACAATTGTCTTGGAAACACTGACCCAACAACAGGGATCATAGACCAAGATGTAATCTTATAAAGGAGTATGATCAAGAGACTAGTAGATTTTCCAACCTAGACACAAAGTAAGTGAAAGGGTGTCATGTTCAAAGGTGACTCTTTCATAGAATATAGGTTTAGACATATTTCTTTCCCAATTTTTCCCGCACCATTTCTAGCGAGTACCTCTTTATTTTTACACAAGCTTGAGGAGGATAACATATGCTTGTAATGTAAGCTCATCCTTCGGATGAGTCCCTCAGAGTATTTTTAACAAACCCTATGAAGGAGTGGTTCAGTCCCATATGGGCCTTTCGATGTTTGTTTAATGAGTCCAAAGAGAGAAAACTCGGGGGTTTTTCATGTTTAGAGAGTCTGAAAAACACTTAAAGAAAACTTCAAAATGTCCTTTTTCATAAGTTAGTCTAAAGAGACCGAAAAAGAGATAAACTACCACTCAACAGACCTTTTCTTCAAATACTTTAAAGAGCGTGAAAAGAACAAGATCTCTCGACAATCTTTTCATGTTTAGAGAGTCTGAAAAGAGCTTAAAGGGAACTCCAAGGGGTTATATTTTTGTATAACCTTTACGAGTCCAAAAAAGTGATAAAATTCTACTCGGTTACATTCTCATTGATTTATGAGCATGCGAAAGAAAAAATACTAAGCTCGGGATTGTTTTCATTTCTACGAAAACTTGAAACAAAACAAAACTATGCTTGGGATAGATTTTATTTTTTCACAAGATTAGCACTAGTCAAAACTATGCTTGGACCTAGTTTAATTTTTATACAATATTGAACCAGAGGAAACTATTCTTGAGGTAGGCCATTTTATTTTTACACAAGCTTGAACCATAGAAAAATATGCTTGGGATTCCCAACGCATAACATAGGGATGGTTGGTATCTAGCCCCCAGCTTAAGAAGCTAGTGACTCAACTTTAGCATGAATTCTAGAGGCTATAAGAAAATTCCCCCCAAGCTTCATTTCGTCCAACTGCAAAGGTGAATGAAATGAAGCTTCAAATACTAGATGAAGGACTTGACTCAAACAGATAGGGGGGAAACTATTTCATTTTTTAACGAGCTTGACACAGGAACAAAAACTATGCTCGAGAATCCAGGTTCAATCCCTAGACCTCTATTTCATTTTTAAATGAGCTTGACACAGAAACATGAACTATGCTTGTACCCTTTGTTTCAGTTTTTAACAAGGTTTCCATAGAGACACAAAACTATCCTCACAACTGGTTTCATTTTTTAATGAGCTTGAAATCAGAAAACCATGCTCAAAGCTGGTTTCATTTTTTAATGAAATTGAAATCAGAAAACCATGCTCAAAGTTGGTTTCATTTTTTAATGAGTTTGAAATAAAAAAATCATGCTCAAAACTGGATTCATTTTTTAATGAGCTTGAAATCAGAAAACCATGCTCAAAGCTAGTTTCATTTTGTAATGAGCTTGAAATCAGAAAACCATGCTCAAAGTTGGTTTCATTTTTTAATGAGCTTGAAATCAGAAAACCATGCTCAATGGGTTCTCTTCTTGATCACGGCTTCCAAGAGGACAGTGATTTGGAAGGACACCATGTCAAGGGACAAAACTCGGTCATGGTCTCTAAGAGATCTTTACTCGATGGAAGAAACACACTTTGGAAGGAACACATGTCAAGTGTCACGATAGGGGTAAGGAGATCAAGCTCCAATAACCCTACCGAAGAGATGACCATGTCAAATACCAAATCCAAGTCATAAGAGACTGAGCTTACAGTGAGAGGCTCATCTTCATCGGCAGTTGAAGGCATGGGAGACAACACAACATAATTGACTTGTGGCGGGGGCGATACCATCTACATATAAGAATTATTTAGGGATTTCATTGAGTTGATGGTCAATTCAAGGCCAACAAATTAAAGTTGATCAATAGTCACCATTCTTCCATCATGCGGGAAATATATCACACTAAAAAGAGTGGACACAATATCTTTCATGGCATAGACATAATCTCACCCAAGGAGTAAATCGAAATCCAAGGGGTCTTGGACTACCATGACATCAACAAAGAAAGTTTTCACTCCCAAAGTTATGGGAAACTGAAGAAGGATCCCTAAATGGTGATTGGTTCTTCTATTTAAAGAAAACTGAGTCTAGGTAACTGGCACAAGCTAGGATAACCCAAATCTTGCCAAGCAAGAGAGGAAAAAATACTAACGGATGAAGCTTCGTCTATCAATGTTTGAGGAACGTCCCGACCAAAAACTTGTATTGTAATCTTGAAAGGAATGTGAGAGGGAAGATGAGGTCCACTTAGCACACCCCAATTAAAAAGAATAGCCTTATTACTTGTAGGGGGTTCTATGAGAGAAAGAGGAAATCCCCCTAGCATGGTAGATTCTGTATCAATGAGAAAAACATGGGAAACATTGTGTTTACTCTCTAGCGGGAGAGTAGGATCGACTGATAATGACATCAAATCGACCACTTGGGTGTCATTCTCCAAGGGGAGAATGGGGTTAACGGGTGGAAACAGATCAACCACTTGGGTTGCACTCTCTAACGCGAGAGTGGGATCGACCAAATATGGGATCATATCAATCACTTTGTCAACTAGTTCAACTAAGAACGTGACCAAATTAACTACATGATCAACCAGACTGACCGATGAAGGGACCATATTGATCATTCCATGAACTACAAGTGGGTTGAGATTAAGCTTGCGATAGGCAGCTGGAAGTTGAGGCTGGGAAATAGTCATGTCTTCCAGTAATTTCAAGGCTTCATCGATACGAGGGAAAAGGTGAGTTAGATGAATCCCTTTGCATAACATACATGGGAAATTGACTCTACTTTTATTCTTCCCAAATATATCATGACTTGTTGATAGGAGGTCATCAGCATGTTGTTCTGAGGATGATGATGGGGACTGGCAAGGAGATGTAGACCATGCTTCTAATACCTTGGATAGACCAGGGAAATATTTAAGAAGATGGATACCCTTACAAAGCCTACAAGGGTACTTGGGATTACAGGTTTGGGTTGTCTTGGCACCATTAACACTCCCAGCATGATTATCAATAGTTGGTTTTATTCCAACATGTCTAGTAGTGGTTGGAAGCTTGGACCCTTGTTTATTTTTATTCTTCTTATTCATCGAGTTACTAGCTTCAAATATTTCACTCGACGAAGAAGACAAAACAAACGAAGACCTTTCAAGTGAAGAAGGCGAAGGAGATCTTACTGGTGAAGAAGGTGAAGGATCAACAAGAGGTTGATGTTCTTGGGGGGAAGTGTTTACAACCAAAGCACTAGCTGCATTCATAATTACCTGAGTGGAAAAAAACCATATCAGTAATCCAAATGTGAGACCTGGAAGGCTCAACGTAGCAATATGAGGTGGACCAATGTTTCCAAAAGAAGGAAAAACAAAAGGTTCCCCTGGAAAAGGGGTTCCTTCATTGGTCATTCCAGGAAATGACACCATTAAATAAAGATCCAATCTAGATTCTTCTAGGGAAAACAAATAGCACACGCTAAAAATATAGGAAGAAAACAAGAAAACAAAACCTTCTTATAATGAATGCACTAGTTGGTGATGAAATCCAACGTCATGGGAACAATGTAAGAAGGGGTTGAGATAGAGCGGGTGGAAAATTTACATTGATGACCCGATTAATGGACTTATGCCTTGGTGCAAGCTCCCACACATAATCGTGGGTATACCCTCCAAGGAGCTCGAGTGAGTTTGGACAATGTTGATTCTAGGTACCATGAAGACGTTCTCTTCCAAAGTCACCTCGTGTAAATACCATAAAGAGATAGGCCACTAAGTTTACCAATTACTACAGTGATTCCTGGAGAAACAGTCAACAGTTTGATCCATGCACAAAGGCAAGGTATCTAGCCTGAAATCAACTCGAAAGGCTTCCACTCATCATTGTGGGTATACCTTCAAGTGACCCCCATAATATGTGCAATATCTACACTAAGACCAACAAAGTAGGGTAAGTAACTCTACCAGTCTTAATGCGACCTCAAGTTTGACCCTTGTGTTAGAAGAGCTTCCCAATACAAAATGTAGCAAGTGGATTTGAACTCTCCCTATCATAAGATACTATGGTTGTTTGCAGCTTCGGAAATTTATCTTTCAAAGCTATTCCAAATCTCTACAACTAATCTAATGTAGGTTTGCTACCAAAAAATATTAAAATGTCTAATCAATTTTTATAAGTGCTTTATTTTAAGGTTATTGTTACTCAAGAGGAAAATGGCGTGGACTAAATGATGTTTTGACCGACTCTAAACAATGCAAAGAAATGAGAATGAAAATATTTCATTTCAATGAAATCTATATTACGAGAAGGAGAAAACATTTATCATTCCCAGACGCACAATGTCGCAAATTTTTTATTAAACTCATAAATATCAAGATATTCAAAAAATGAGCCAAAGAGACTGTACACCAATACACGATTCTTGGTGGGGGATTTTTTTTTTTTTAAGAATTCAATACCAAAAATGCCAAAAACCATGCAATTTCGCTACTTCAAATGCAAGGATACCCCCAATCTAATGCAAAGAAATAAATTAAAATTTGTGTTTTAAATATATCTAAAAGCAATAGAAAATCTCTATAAAACAAATCAACCCAAACAAATTTTCTCTTTTAACACGAATTATTCAATAAAAGAAAACATAGTTCTTTCACCAAACAATTCTAAAGAGAAAACAATGATTTTTAACAGAAAGACACTCAAAGAAAGAGATCAAATATTTCAAAACCAAACAAGTTAAAACAAAGCAAAGATGGCTAAAAATATATTCAAATATGTCAAGAAGACTGTAAACATATCATAATAACACCCAAAACTTCACCCCAAAACCAAATCCAAGATCTGGATAAGGAAAAACCATCAAAAATCAAAATTTTCACAATCGTCATAGGTTGTAGACTAACACAGAGTGATGATCATTGATCGTCAAAGGATAGAGAATAAATACAGTGCAACGACGTCGCACTATGTCAAAAGGATAGAGTGCATCAATCCTAGATCGTCGCACTGTCCCTCAAAGCCAGGTGCGATGATCAAATGAATAATGGAAAAAATAAAAAAACATGAGGGTTTTCCAGTGAAATTTAACAGTCAGAGAGTCAAGCTAGATCTCCCAATGACTCAGAAAACAGAACCCAAACAATCAAAGAAAGAAATACGGAAAAACTAGGAAAAAAATTTGCTCCCCAGTATGGTTGCCAATTTTGTTATTGGGCTAATTGTTAAGTGCGAACATAAATCAATCCCCCTATATTCACTACGAAACTAGAAAAAAACAAGAAAGTACACTACTCTTTCTTAGATTCTATTATCAAATGAGAAATGGATCTAGAACATACATTTTAAATATCGAAGATCTAACTTCACCAATGCAATCCAAGCTCTGTTGCGAGGCTTACAGAGAAATATCTGCACAAGAACACAATCCAACGAAGAAAAGAATAATAGAGCCTACTTGATATGAAATTATGTACGTGATCAAGGAATCATACAATATAAACAAATAACATTGATATAGGAAAGAAAAGTATATATGTATTAAAGAATGTGGAAAAAATATACAAACAGATTCCTTGATGTTGTCAGGTTCCTTACAATAGTGATTTGGTTCCCACACACTTCTAATCAATGTATTCAAAGACTGTAGATCTGATAGATACTCACAATCTATCTTGACAAAGAAAAGCTCAAAGCCAACATAGGCTCAAAAACTCCAAGCTACAAAAATTACTCAAACCCAATGAAGCTAACTTTCTCCATGAGAGATCCTCTCCCTTTATAAGATGAAGAGGATAAGGTGAGGAGGTTAGGATGATCCAAATAATTCATAATAGCGAGTAATATCCAAATCATTCGGAAGCCACCTCACCATAGAATCTTCTCCTTCTAGAAGCATCGAGAAGATGCTCGTTTTTCCCATGTACGAAAATCGTCGCACCCTA
Organism: Picea engelmannii; assembly: GCA_009831015.1. Taxonomy (NCBI): domain Eukaryota; kingdom Viridiplantae; phylum Streptophyta; class Pinopsida; order Pinales; family Pinaceae; genus Picea; species Picea engelmannii. Next base: position 404,972 of record ML786395.1, on the reverse strand, counting down.
AGTATAGTGCAGCCTCCGACGACGTTGCAGCCTAGATTTAGAGCAGGCTATGACAACTAGGTATCATTGAACCCTACTTATGATTCATCATTCGATGACCTTCCTTAATAGGGTTTTTTGGAAAAGTAAAATACAATTTCTTCTCCCAGTCAAAGTTCTTATCCCTTCTTTCTTCTGGAATTTGGGCCACTAGTCCTTCTAAAGACAAAGGATAGGTTCACATCATTAACAGTCATAGGGGTGATGAAAATAATGTGTAAAATTCAATGTATTGAAGTTCATAGCTGTGATAATTTTCAAATAATGGTCCATTTTGTAGGTTGGTGCATGACAATCATTTCCTTAGGAAGTGGTCCAGACAGTCATTCCCTAGGGCAGACTCATTCTCTCCAGGTTGCACTGTTATTAGTACTGGAGGAATGGACTAGTTATGTGAATGTTCTAGGTTCAACAATCAAGGACATACATTCCCTAGGTAAGACTCATTCTCTCTAGGTTGCACTATTATTAGTGCCGTAGGAATGGCCCAGTTAGGCGAATGGTCCAAGCTCCAAAATCAGGGACAATTATTATTATATACTTGAGAAGAATAGTCCAGATAGCCCATGACTAATTTTTTACCTTTTGAGGGAAGATGGTCTTCCATATCTCCCATATGTGAATGGAATAATGTCTGAGATGACTTATTTCATATCATTATATTTTTTTATGCAGGTTGATATCAGATGATATGATTGTTGTGGAGACTGTATGTCTCTAGAAAGTAGTTGTATGCTACTATGGTGGATGTCTTCCACTAGTTGCGACTATGTGTCATTGGTTAGTAGTCGTGTGCTACTACGTGTGGTTGTGTACCACTGGATAGTATTTTTGTACTACTATGGATAGACATAGTTGTGTTCCATTGAATGGAATTGTTTTGATTTCCATGGAGACTACCACTAGTGTTGGAGATAATTGTCATCTAGATGGATTGTCAGTATATTGGTGCAACGACATTATCCCTATGGAAAATGGTCCAGGACAGTCATTCTTCTAGGGCATATGTCTGGAATATAAGAATAGTCCTTGTATCCCATGGTGTGGCTTCCAACATTTGTTGGAATAGTTATTCTTCAAGGACATATGTCCATACTAGAAGAATGGTTCTTATATCACTTTGTGGAGTGAGTGACTTATTCAACATCATTCATGATTACTCAGAAGGACTATGGCTTCAAGAGATGATGAATTTGATACTATCATATGATACTAATAGTAATGATGGTGCTCATGATTTGACCATGAGATAGCTTGTGTGGCTATGATGGTGTTATTGGTTGAATTGTTTATTTGTGCTCAAGACCATTTCCTTTAAAACCTCCCTGTATAGGAAGGAGTGTTGATATTATGGCAGTTGTGGGAGGTATTAACCTCTTACATGTAACCCTAATGAGACTAGAATATTCCAGAAAGCAAGAGAAACCCTAAAACATTGGATAATAACCCTAGGAGGAAAGTCGGCTCAAGAGAATATTTATTATTGGGTTATTAGCCTACAGAAGTAGAAGTCGGCCTAGTTAGGTCACTTGGAGGACTATAAATAAGAGGGATCTAGAGCTCATTTGTCACCTTACCTCTCACAACTGCATAAATCCAATAGTGCACAAGTTTGGAGAGGAGTTGCAGATGCAACTATTGTAACTGACAAATTTCGGTTTTGGCTTGGACTCTCTCTTTGGTTATGGTTTGGAATTTCTTCCAAGTACGCTATCTATGGAGAGAGGTATGCTACCTTGATTAGCTATTGGTTCTAGTTTTTTATTCCGTAATCATTCTCTCTATCAAGGTTAAGGTGCTCGGGGGTGGCTTCAGCCTATGGATGGGTGACAATATTGCTATATTGTCTATGGTTAAATGAGAACACCATTTATTCTAACACTAATCAGAGAGACTTCACCGGTACCTCCCAACCAACGCTAGGGGTACTCTTCTTGCCCCTTATCCCCCAGATATGAAAAGGGGCCAAGCACACAAAAACCAAAACACAATAGCTTCAAGGCTTACCTAGCAAGAAAGAGCTTCCACTCTTTTTCCAAGCCTGGATGTCCCAAATCTCACAAGTCAAAACACAGTCAATCAAAAATTCAGCAGTGTAACAGTGCCTTCCCAGAGTCTGATGCCCTTCCATTCTACATCCATTTCTTTATAGAATTCCTCCTTACGAACATTTGTCCCTCATGAATAATTCAATAATTTTTAGAAATTTAGTTCAAGGATTATTCATCCACTACATGTGTCACATCCTCCCCGGGTTTCACAAGTAATTTCTCTTTTATTTTATTTTTCTTTAAAAGCCACCTCTCCTCACATTTCCCCATGTGTTCCTAAATTTCCTCTTAGTTATATCTTAGTTTCCCCAATCCCCTTAATTAATGGGTGTTCCCTAACTATGTTTTAGTTAGGGTTGGATTAGGAGTCTCATTAGATAGGCCAGGGTTGGTTGACTCAAATTCTATTCTATGCACAACCCATTCTCTCAAGTTGTAATTATTTTTAAACAAGGATTTCTTTTTTTTAACAATTTCATGCACCCTTGTGTATTCTATCACTTCTTTAGGTTCTTATTTACTGTTTCCTTAGCCATTGAATTCCTTCAAATATTTACCCATGTCACAATTTCAATTAGCCCCCTTTATTTAAAACTTATGGTTGGCTTTGATAATTAATACTCTATTGTTTAATAAATTTTTAAATCCATCAAGGTCAAATCATTCCAAATGTTTTCTAGGCCACCTATATTTATTGACTCGGGTTTTAATTGTGCGGCATGCCCTTCAATATGCATCCTGCGCTCCAAGGGTGCCACTTGCGTTGACTTGTTTTTGGAATTTGTCCAACCCATTGGAGTCAAAACTCCATTTGGTTGACCTTGTGAGAGACTAAGGGCTTCTAAGAAATAAGGACCTTGCCTTATTGTGCACCCCTTATAAATCTACGTGAGTTATTGTCTTAATATTCCCTCACAACATCATAAACCACCCAAACTAGGTAATCGTTAACCTACAATTTTTTCCATGGCAGGAATTCTAGTAGGCTATGATAGGGATGCTTCCACACCTCTCCCTCAATATCTGGTTTTCTGTGCAAGTCCCCTTTACTCCTTATGTGATTCATATTAGCAAGCATTGTCAAGCCTACATCCACTAACAAAAACAATGTCAAAATCCATCATACATCATATGTGCATAATAATGAAATACTCAAACAATACAATCCACTCGCTGACTCAATCCAGAGTCGAAGGAAGCCCTTTGATTCCACTAGAATCCATAACCTATCATGTGTCCTGCACACTCACGGTGATTTGTCAAAAGCAGATGTCAACACATATATATACATCAATATAATCAAGAAGCTATAACACCTCAAGATCATCATATATAACCCATAATCTGAATGATATCACAGTGTTCCATACCCGGATCACTTGCAAGCAAGTGTCCTCAAAGAATAATTCAATAATAATATGCTCAGTAGAGCGGGTTGTTACAATATCTTACAACTACATGGTGAGGGACGCAAGTTGATATTTTATATGTGCTAACCTTACTGACATTGCATCACCTCCCAACGTAGACACCAGGTGCATTGCAATATCTAAGGATTCCGACTAAATAATCACCTTATGCTACATGAGTGGGACCCAAATATGTGGGAGCAGTCCGAAAATGAACAACTCTTTATGCCAAACATCCTAGATATGGAAGGTTAATATATCCAACATAATCTTGAATTGCTAGTTATAATCACACACAATTTCCTCGGCTTGTTACTTGATCTCCTTAAGCTTGGTTATTCATTGAAACTCTAACTTTGGTTTTTGGAATTATCTAAGTATATATCTCTTTATCTCTATAAGGTACCATGCGCATCCCTCTAGTGAAATATCCTTATACTTCATATACCATGCCAGATATTTATCTCTAAAGGTAGTCTCTAGCTATGCGATCTTAAATGCCTCGTCTACAACTCCCTTCATAGACTAGATTGCTTCATATATGAACCAATGTTGTTGTAAATCATCTCTTCCCATCCCATGAAACATAGGAATCCTAAGGGTCAAATCATCCCTTATCTAAGCAACCAAACTTTAAATAGAACTTGATCTTCCTAATCGGTTGCTACATGTTACTATTGGTACTAACAATATTTATTACAAAGTTTCACTGACTTTGATTTCTACTTCACTTGTGTCTTGTACTTCGATCTCTTATGCACTTTCTTCATTGGTTGCTTCTTCTTCTTTAAAAATGCATGAGGGGTGATTCAAATAGGGGGTTACCCCATACTAATTCATTTCTTCAGTGGTGAATCCAAAAGATCTTCCTATTGAGCTACGTGAACCTCCTTATAATAGTCAAGATCTCCTCACTCTCTGGGAGGATGCCTTCATCACTATTTTCCATGTCACTATCACTACTACTCTACTCCTCATCTTTCATTGATTCAAATTCATCTCTTATTAGCCAAGGGGATTTCACCTTCTCTACAAATCTACTACTACTTCCTATGGTATCTTCTCTTGATACCTTGTTCTCAATGATGCATCTCATTAACTGACTCTCTTCTTCTTTTCTTCTCTTTGGCACATGCCTTTCTCATGTACACCCTTCTATTATGGCTCTTATTTTAACTTTCTTCTCAGATATTATTTCTACTTGTTTGTCACTCCTTGCTCCTCCTTATTCACTTTTTTCTTGACTCACTTTCTCAACTTATCTCTTCTTCTTTGTTTTTTTGGATCCATTCTCTCTTCATCCTATCTCATAGTCTTCCCTCTTGTTTCAATCCCCCCCTTTTTCATAGGGGATTTACAATGTCGTCTTATAGGGATCCATGCACATCATCCCTTTCTCAATAAACAACATCCTGATCCAAAGTGGGATTTCATCTAACAATCTACCTTGAGAGTCGATTGAAAAATTTAATTCCACACTACTAAAAGAATTTTTGTCCATTTAGATGTTCCATGATGTTATTGGAATGATGTCAAGGAACCCCAAGGGATAAAACATAGGATTATTCTTAAATCCATATGTGTAGTAAGGCAAACTATGAAAAAATTGTTAAGTTTTTCTCTCTCTTTTTCTTAAAACTCTCGACCCTCAAATAGTTTCATCTTAGGTGATAAAAAATTTGAATCACAAGAGGCATATGTCCACAAGTGTCTAAAAAACTAATATTCAAATATGAGTGGAATAGTGAATTAGAAGAAAAACAAGATAAACATACAAGGCACTATTGAGAATGAATATTGTAGCTAATGGAAAATAAGAACATGCTAAGCAATTAAGAATTCAACATTTCTAACAAGTGTATACAAATCAATGAAAACATGCTTCAAACAATTATACATACTTATACATTCAAATTCATGGAGGTACCCTCTCCATATCATTTAAATGCATAAAGAAATGAAAATAAATGGCCATTTGTTTAGAGGAAATCACTCATATGTCATGATTATGTATCACATAGTGTTGGATGCAGGCTGAGTCAGGAAAAAAGGTTATTTTTGGAGGAGAAGCATGCAAGGAGGAAAGGACAGACGGAAGAAAAAGAAGCATGTGTAAGAGAAGCAGGAGAGGCACACATGCAAGGAATACCTAATGACGCTAGGGTTGGGGTTTTTGTAATGTATTGTAATGGCTGGTGAGCCAAGGATATAAATTAGTACTAGGCGACATAAAAAGGCACACACATAGATAGACAAAAAGGGGGATATACAGATATACACAGAGGAAGAGAGAGTGGTAAGAATTGTACGAGTCATTAAGTTGGAAAGATAAGGAAGTAGTGAGCGACTCAATCCTGAGGGTTAGATTGCATGCTGAGGAGCCTGGTACGATCTAGTCAACCTCACAGGGATCGAGGAGCCTGTGGGAAAGGGTGAGACCTAAGATTGTAAACATGTGCGGTGTGATATATTTCTGAACCATAATAAAATCTTGAGAGCTAGATCTTTGTGGGCGTAGCCTAGGAGGGGGTGAACCATGGTAACACCTATGTTATGTGAATGAATGTATGTGTCTTTATGTCTGATGAATTGATAAATGTTAGATAAATGTAGATCTGGTATTCCACATGCATGAATAAGAATGATTGTTATAGTGAGATCTTAGAATGAATTAATAAATATTACTGAGCACAACCGTATATCTCCACTCATTCCCAGGTTGCAAACACCTGAGTATTACATCCACCCATAGAGCTATCTCAAGTGAGACTACGCAGTACACTCTGTGTGTTGCGTTTATTTCTAGTCTACTAGAGGGGGAGATAGTTTCAAAGGGATCTTGTTGGGAGCTTATTAAATCTAAACTAGGTTCAATCTATGATAGTAAGATAGAATCAGAATAACCCATAAAGAATCCTAAATAAGAAGAGTAGAAATCCAACAAATGGTTTTTTTTCGATTGTTTGGAAGAAAATGGGACTGGGTATGTGATATTTGTGGAATACGCATCAAAAGAATGTTGAATCAGAAAACAAGGCATTGAGAGAATGAGAATATAAAAGGGAATGTTGAGACCATTGAATACAAAAAAGGAGGAGATAGAGAGTTAGTTGAAGACAAAGGAGCTGGAGTTTGCCCAGAAAGATAACAGAAATATGAAGTTAACATCGAGTAAATATTTGGACAAGTACGCATTCAGTGACTTGCATGAAGTCTTTTTCTGTGATTTCTCACATGTATTGCAGGAGTGGATAAAAATATTGAAATACAACCATCTGATAAATTGGATCAGACAACTAGAGTGGAATATTGAAGACATCATGCAGTTACAACAAGTTGATAATAAGTTTATGTGTGCAATAGATTTCTGGTTAAACAACATTGTTTCAGGATTTATCACAGAATTTGCAGTAGATACAACAAAGTCGTATAGCGCAACTGAACAAGATTTCTTGAAGGAACCTCGAGGTAGGTATATCATATCTCTATATACTTCCATTAATATATTACTATATAACAAAGGTGTAATGACAATGGAGCCAAACAACTAAAATTCCCTGCGTACATGGGGGAAGGGGGGAAGAACTGACAAGAGAAGGAGAAATGGAAGGAGAAGGGGATAAAGGAAAGAAGGAGGAGAGCTTAGACCCAATTATGATGGATGAAGACCAGATCAAGTGGATCATGGTAACAATTGGAAAGACATGCAATGGATTACTCTACCAATATAAGGTGAACACCAAGAGTAGATCTGTAGCCATGAGGGAAGGCTTGGAAATTGATGAAGAGGAGGTAGAGGATCGCCGAACTACGGAGAATATTGATTAAATCCTACACGCAACATATGAGAGGAAGACGAGAGGTCCAAGAGAAAAAACAGAAGGCAACACTCTTATCCATATAAGTGTTAATGTGGAACCCATAAACCCATGTGTGACTAATACACCAGGAAGAGCACCAACATTTAGAAAATTGAATTTTGGGAGAAGGAAGACAATAGGAAGAACATCTACACAAGGAACAACAATTGCAGGAGCCAGTTTAGGAAGCATTAGTCAAGTATCTACACTGCGCGGAGGTAGTAGTTCAGCATTGAGGATGGCAGGACATGATCCCACCATCAGGTTACCAAAATTCAAAGGAGAGTTGTCAGAGGACCCATAGAACCACATGTTTATCTACTAAAAGATATGGGAAACAAAACAGATCACACATGAGGACACTAAACTTTCATAGTTATCTATCACGCTAAGATATCGCGCACTAGATTGGTACATGAGTTTAGCTAGGAACAGTCTGCCAGGGACAACCAGAACGATTGAAGATTTCAAGAAGTTGTTGATAAATGAGTTCCAGAAGCCTAGTTCATAAGATAAATACATGAGCGAGATGATAGAGATTAGAAACAAAACAGGGGAATCTATATGGTAGATTGACAAGAGATTCAAACGATTGATAGAAAATCTCAAATATGTCATGACACATATGCAGCATAGGCATTTGTTTGTCAATTCACTACTACCACACTTGAAATATCCATTGCGACAACAAAATTTTCAAACATAGGCAGAGGCTCTATAGGTAACCCTACAAATAGAAGAGAACCAATATCATAAGAAAAATCCATCCATAGAGGAGATAAAGAAGGCTCTGAAGAACTTAACGTTCCAGCTAAACCAGAACAAAGGTAAGGACAAAAGAGAATTCGTTTGGTGTACCACATGTAGGGAAGAAGGGCACCATAAGAACGAATGTCCAACATTCGCGCAGTACATGGAAATAGGAATGAAAAATTCATTTCCAACAGGAGGACTATGGTGTGAGATCTGTAAGAAATAGGGTCATGATCCATACCACTACCTAATGATGTAGATGTACCAGACAGTATCGAAGAGATCGTATTGCAAATTTTTCAAGTCAGTCAACCATGATGACAAAGATTGCAAAACCATGGACCTCATGAGGGAAATAACATCAGATACATACAAGGTGTAGGAAGAAATGATGACCAGGAAAGACACACCTTAGCTTAACCAAGTATCATCCCCATATAACATTGTGCAATAGTCGTATAACATTGCACAACAACAATATAACACTGTGCAGCTGCAGTACAATACCGCGTAGCCACACTATAATACCATGCAGTATAACCAGGAACCTCATTATAATGCGCCATGAGGGGATCGAGTTGGATACAGAGGTGGAGGAAGAGCAAGAGGAGGATTTGGAAGAGGTAGAGGACCAGTGGTATGCCAAAACTATCAACAACCGGGACACTATGCAAGAGAATGTCCACTTCCACCAATGACATGTATGTATTGTCACGCATCAAATTACGACATAGAAGAATTTCTGACACTATTAGGGAATATCCAGGAAAAGAGAAATCAGAACAATCATAATGTTCAGTGTATTTCAGGAGAAGTGAGGGATGAAGGTTATGATATTATGGTAGCTATGCAAGGTATTTACCTCCACGCGTAAACCTGACGAGGATAGAATACTTCGGGAAGCAAGAAGAAACCCTAATGAGTTGGATAATAACCCTAGAAGACTTGTCGGCTCAAGAAGATAATTTATATTAGGTTATTAGCCTCCAAGAGAATAATTCAACCAAAAATAATAATATATACTGAACAGAAAGATACCCAGAATGAGAAGTCAGCCCAGGCAGTTAGCCAGAATTAGTATAAATGCAAGAGGCCAGTTCTCATTCTGGCTGGCAGTCTCAGAACTGCAGAGAAGCAACTTGTGCACACTACAATGCCCAGTCTTGTGCATAGGTTTGAGGAGAGTTTCCATTGAAGCTACTGCAACTAGCAATTTATGTTTGGCTTGGACTATCTCTTAGCTAGGGTTTGGAACATCTTATCAGCTCTTGTTGGTGCACTATCCTTGGGGAAAGGTGCGCTACCCTTTGTTTGGCTATCTAGCCTAGGGTTTTCTTTCAGAGTGATTCTCTGTAAATTTTAAGGTGCTCGGAGGGTGGCTTCGGCCTATGCTTGGGTGACAATAGAGATATTGTCAATGGTAAAATGAGCACATCCATTATATTCTAACAGGTTATGGGCCCACACCTCCTTCATTCATTCTAACCACTGGAAGGAAACATAGCCATAAGGATATTAATCTCATTGAAGAACTATCGCTAGGGTTTCTAGTAGGAGCAGTTACCATAGCACTTCCACTAGGGTTACTAGCAGGTGCATTTGTAGAAACCCTAATCCTCTCATTGAGGCACCTTAAGTGAAGGGATTGACCTAATATCTGGATAGATCAGTGTGCCCTAGCCTAGCGCATCTCCTGGTACTCTCAGAAATCCAAGACGTGAAGTTTGAGTTTTTGGTCAGATCTAGGGTTGACCAAGTCAAAGCAACCATGACTTATTCTATGAAATCAGAGAAAAAGTTAGATGGTGCCTCTAACTTCAGAGCGTTGAAGACAAGGATTGACCTCATCCTTTCCAAGAATAAAGTGTATGATATCGTGAAAGGAAAGACCGTGGAACCACATTTTGAAGAAGGAAAAGAGAAGGAACCACAGAACGTTGTAGTTATGGAGAAGTTCAAAGACGGTGACATCAATGCCATGAGTATCATAGTGGAATCTATAAAATACCACTTGATACCCCACATCTCCCATCTTGACTCATCGAAGAAGATGTACGATGCCCTAACAAATCTCTTCTCGGTCAGAAACATTGGACAAGTTATGAGTCTGAAGAATGAGCTCCATGACATGAAGATGAATGATGAGGACAACATAACATCATACTTTGTGAGGATATCCCAACTAAGAGATCAACTACAAGATTTTGAAGAGATCGTTTCAGAGAAGGAATTGGTAAACAGAGTACTCAATGGTATTCCCAAGACGTGGGATGCATTTGCCACAAGCATGAACACAAGAAAGGAGTATCCTACATTTGAAGAACTTTGGACTTGATGTGCTTAAGAAGAATCCAGGATCAATGCACAAGAGAAACCCCAAAAGAAGTATGATGATCAGGCCTTCACAGCAAGATTCAAGAATTTCAGGAACAAAAGGAAGTTTTGTTCAAGGAGGAAGCCGAATCAAGAGAAAGACATTTCAGAATTACAATGATTCAACTGTCAAAAGTATGGCCACTACAAGAATCATCGTCCCTATCTAAAGAAAAGGAAGGAGAAACACGAAGCATCAATTTCCGAAGAAAAGGAACCTACAAAGAAGACTAAGCGGGATGAAAGAGACTTCTTATTCTGAAGGTAACAATACTCTTCTTAGTTCTTGCACATATCTTGATTGCATAGTCTCTGTACATATCTTGTATATCTATCTCTTAGAAGATAATATGTTCCAAGAATAACTCCATCTATGGAAGAGAAACAAGATAAGGATTTCTACCATTATACAAGAAAGGATGAAATATATCAAACAAATCTTGTGGAAGCTATTACAAGATAAGTCGAAATCATAATCAATATTGAAGAAACCTAGAAGAAAGAAGTCAGCAATCAAGAGAAAATTGGAAAAAGACTTATGACACTTTGTAGAAGACAATAATGATGCAGAAGAAAATGTGGACTCTCCTAGATGGAGGGAGATGATTATATATCACCATAAATAAGAGCATGCATTCATACATGAAGAAAGGATTAGGAGGGAGCTAATCCTACAATCCATTAAATATGATGAAGTAGATATCCATGGTAGCAAACATGAAAAGTTGTATGTGTTCAAGAAGTCTTCTTCTAAGAGAAGCCTTAAAATATCCTTGGTTGTCCATTCACATCCATGATCCTATGATGAAAGGAAAAAGTGGAATATTTAGGGCATGGAATCTATAAGAAACTCCATGGGCCCAAGATCTAAAGAAAAACATGAAGAAGAATATGAAGACTCCAAGAAAGAAGAGAACCCTAAACAACCAGTCATTGTATCGAGAATCACAAGATCACCAGCCTGATATGAAAGCAATCAAGAAGAACTGAAATTTGTGATGAAGAACAGTGTATATATGCAAGCATTGCAAGATCCAGAGCTAGAGGTTCTCCTAGATGGAGGGAGAAGACTATGACAATTACTTATTCTAGTAAACCAAACATACCTCTACATGATTCATTATATCATCTGCAACATTCATGAGTTGGAGTTCTACATTAGATAAATGAAAAGAATGTTCTCCAGAGCAATTGAGCAAAGAGCATATGAAGAGCAATCTCAAGACTTTGAGGCATACCAGAAAGATACCCTTGTATGAATATGGAAGAAAATAATTTGGTGGAGAACCTCCAGTGCACACCAGAAGCATGGTGAATATTTCCTATAACAAAGATATTGTATCAAGATGATTACTCAGAAGATCAAATCTCATGATGACAGAAGAAGTTCCACATGTATATGTTCCAGTTTTCCAACAATGATATATTTTATTGATCAGAGCTACATGAAGCCTTCAAAGAAGATCTTCAGAATGAAGTACATTTGAAATCAAGAATTACATTATCCGTGATGAAGTTCAGAAACGAGAAAGAGGTTCTCCAATACATATCTCCATAGATGAGCAGATAAACAGACATATTGGTAAAGATTTTGTCCAAAATAAAAGAGTTTGCGTACTCAAGCTGGAGCTCGTGGAGACGACGTCCTTATTGAAAAAGAAAGAGATGACTCCCAATTTGGGAGGGAACACTGATATGTATTGATTTATGGATAGTCATTTTTCAGTTCGAAAAATGGTCTAGGATGAGTAGTTTCCTTTCCAGTTCAGAAAGTGGATTGAGATTTCTAACAAACAACAATTTCTTATTGTGGTTAACATGGGAAATGGTCCAAATTGTTGGTGTATCATGGACAGTGACTTCCCATTGTGGTTAACATGGGGAGTGGTCTAGGGCAGTCTCTCTTCTTGAGGGTTACTCAAGAATACTGGCATGCCTCGCTGAACAACGATTTCTCATTGTGGTTAACATGAGGAATGGTTCATTTTCGAGGTTGGTATAGGACAGTCTTTTCCTCTTTCGGTGAACAGGGGAAATGGTCCAGACAGTCATTCCTTAGGGTTTATACATTCCCTTCAGGGTGCACTTTGATTAGTGTAGGAGGAATGGCCCAAGGTGGGGAATGTTCTAGGCTCAGCAATCAAGGACAGACATTCTTTAGGGTTTATACATTCTCTCCAGGGTGCACTTTGATTAGTGTAGGAACAATGGCCCAGGGTGGGGAATGGTCCAGGTTCAGAAGACAGGATAGTTATTCTTCCTTGTTTGAGAAGAATAGTCTAGATATCTCATTGTTCTACTCTGAGGGAAGACATTCTTTCAGATCTCATAGATGTGAGTGAAATATTGGCCCACATCATTCATTTTATATCATAACATTGTTTCTATGCAGGTTGATATCAGATGATTATTATGAATACTGTATAATGGTAGATGTATACTATTGATGTGGATGTGTTCCACTGTTCATGACTATATGTTGTTGATCAAGTACTTGTGTGCTACTTGGTGTGGTAGTGTACCACTGGATTGTAGTTATGTACTAATATGGATCGACACAATTGTGTTCTATTTTGTTTCGATTGCCTTGAAGACTATCAACAGTATTGGAAATGATCATCGGTTAGATGGATAATCAAAGGACAGAGATTTCCCAGACAAAAAATGGTTCAGAACATTTACTCTTCTAGATTAGAAGAATGGCTCTTGTATCACTCTGTGGAGTGAGCATCATCTATGATTACTCATATAGAGTATGGTTTCGAGAGATGATGCAGTTGATGACACTGATGATGATGATGGTGCTCATGATCTAGTCATGATCTAGTCTATACAACTATGTTGACGCTACCGGGTGAATGGTATGTTTTTGTGCTCAAGACCATTACCTGTAATACCTCCCTAGCTAGGAGGGAGTGTTGATATTATGGTATCTATAGGAGGTATTTACCTCCACATGTAAACCTGATGAGGATAGAATACTCCTAGAAGCAAGAAGAAACCATAATGAGTTGGCTAATAACCCTAGAAGACTTGTCGGCTCAAGAAGATAATTTATATTAGATTATTAGCCTCCAAGAGAAGAAGTCGACCAGAAATAATAATATATATTGAACAAACAGATACCCAGAATGAGAATTCGGCCCAGGTAGTTAGCCATAATTAGTATAAATACACGAGGCCAGTTCTCATTCTGGAAGGCAGTCTCAAAATTGTAGAGCAGCAACTTGTTCGCACCACAGTGCCTAGTCTTATGCACAGGTTTGAGGAGAGTTGTCATTGCAGTTGCTACAACTAGCAAATCACGTTTGTCTTGGACTATCTCTTGGCTAGAGTTTAGAACATCTGATCAGCTCTTGTTGGTGCACTATCCTTGGGGAAAGGTGTGCTACCCTTTGTTTGGATATCTAGCCTAGGGTTTGCTTCCAGAGTGATTCTCTGTCAAGGTTAAGGTGCTCGAAGGGTGGCTTCAACCTATGGTTGGGTGAAAATAGAGATATTGTCAATGGTAAAACGAGAACATCCATTATATTCTAATAGAAGGAAGAAACATCAACATAGTTGCACAGGGAGGAGCTACAATAGGAAATGATGTAGTAAGACAAGAGCCGACACAACACCAATGGGTGAAAAAGAATGTTGAACCAAAGAAGTAGTTTGATGTGCAGGATGAAAAGGAGGTATTCAAGCAATATAGACAAGAATTTATGAAGCCAGACACTGCATAAACATCGACTGCACAGTATAATAAGGAAGTACCAACATATGAGATTCCTTCATCGCTGGATCACACTGAAGAAGCGCGGCCACTGGGACAAGTAAGTACGATTAAGGGTTTTTTGCAATCCTATGTTAGAATACTAAATGATCCATCCTTTGTTAAAGTATTACAAAATATGATAGAAATATGTAGCATAGAGGCAGAAGGAAATATAGAATAGAAAATAGTTAATCATATGCATACAAGAAGGAGAACACACAGGTAATTCAGAATGAACTCCAACATTGGAGATTTCAACATGGGAGATATTATACTGGATTTAGGATCCAAAGTAAATGTATTACCTAAAAAGACATGGAAATGTATGGGAGAACCCACATTACAATGTTCACCTGTCCAACTGAAACTAGCAAATCAACATAGATTTCTACCAATTGGAAGACTAAAAGGAGTGACAGTAGATCTGGATGGAGTACGAACTAAAGCCGACTTTGAAGTAATCGAGATAGTGGATGGCACAACACTTTATCCAGAATTGCTTGTCTTGGATTGGACATTTGATAACTAGGACATAACAAACTTAAATACAAGGAAGATGAGATTCGATTCATGAGAATACAAATTCATTGTGCCATTGGACCCATCAGAAGGGGAAAGGTTTGTAGAACCTACTTTCTTGGACCTAGAGGAAATTGACTAGTTGTATAGAACAACCATGCGAGAGGAAGATTATGTGAATCCCATTGTAGATGGGGTACTTAGTTGGAGAAGCATCACCTCATTTTCTCTAGACTCAGATACAGGATTAGAAAATTGGCGGTAGAGGTTACACGAAGTCTCCACAAGAAGATGCACAAGAATGGACCGTGTATTAAGATGGGTAGGTACGGAGATAAGAGAACCTCCCAGCTTCCACGGGGTGAATGAACTAGAAGAATTCTTAAAATGATACAAAGATGAAGTGGTAGAAAATCAAAGGCTCTTAGACTTGGATATAGCACTTAAGGAAACACCTGCAATATGGTGGGGTGAACACAAAGAAATAGTTGAATAATGGTACCAATGTAAGCAGTTATTGCGCATTAGGTTTTGCGCAGAACAAGGAAGCAACCAGCTGCAGAAATATGATGGACAGGGGGCACCAGTAGAACACTTGGATAAGTGCATAATGCTATGGAAAATGACACTACCAGAGGACTGGCCTCATCATTTTGTTCACACATTAGAACGCATCCCAACAAACTGGTATACAGACCAAGAATTGTGTAGAGGAACTACGAACTGGAAAGTATTATAGTAGAACTTTACAGTCACTTTCTCCTTTGAGCATGAGAACCCCAACATAGATGCAACAGTTAAAAAAATCAGAGGGGTGATATTCATTAAAGAACAGAAAGTTCAACTCATGACATAAGAGAAACAACAAAATAGACAGACAGTAAAAGAACTATTGTCATGCTACCACATGCAGGAAGAAGCACCAGATGAATATGACCTACGGGATATTCAAATTGAGGAAGTTGAAGGAGAAAGATAATTGGAAGGTCCACCCCTAGAATCAGAAGTATTTGTTGCACTGATCAAGTTGAATAAGGTCAACATTGGGACAGTTGAGAATCCCAAAATGGCCATCATTGGACACTACTGGGAAGAGAAAACAATGGAAAGTATAAAAGAGTTACTCCGTGAGTACAGTGACCTGTTCCCAACAACGTTCACAGAAATGAAAGGAATAGCAGGATATCTAGGAGAAATGAAGATACCACTCAGAGATGAGGCAAGACCGATCAGAAAGTGACCATACAGACTAAACCTTATATATAAGAAAAAAGTCCAAGTCAAAATCGATAGGATGTTGGAGGTCGGAATCATAGAACCTATAGAGGAATCTAAATGGGTCAGCCCGATGGTATTTCAGGAGAAGAAACAAGGGGGGATAAGAATATGTTTCGATATGAGGAAGTTGAATGATGCATGCCTACATGACCCGTTCCCTACTCCTTTCACAGATGAGGTGTTGGAGAACGTAGGAGGACATGAAGCTTTTTCATTCACCAACAAATTCATAGGATACCATCAGATCAAGATAGCACCAAAAGACAGATACAAGACTAATTTTTCCATGGAATGGGGATCCTACCAATATATAGTCATGTCGTTTGGAATGAAGAATGCACCTTCAATATTTTCCAGAGTAGTCATAGTTGCATTCAAAGAATTCATCCACCAATTTCTAGAGGTATATCTGGATGATTGGACAGTCTATAGTATATTGAAAGACCATGTAGGGGTGTTGAGGATGACGTTAGAAAGATGTAGGTAGCATCAGATATCGCTAAATATCAATAAGTTCATCTTTAGAGTACCTTTTGAGATACTATTGGGCCATATAGTATGAAAACAAGGATTGCTAGTAGATCCTACCAAGATTGCAATAATTGTTAACCTACTACTACCAAAATCAGTCTGTCAGTTAAGAGAAACATTGAGACACACAGGATACTACAAGAAATTTATAAAGGGGTAGGCACATATCATTGCACCAATGGAGAAATTGCTAAGAAAAGACAACAAATTTCAATGGAATGAGGACTGTCAACGTAGATTGGACACCCTGAAAGAGAAGATGGTAATTGCACCAATACTGGTATTCCTTGATTGGGAAAAGACATTCCATGTACATGTAGACCCATCAGCCATAACACTTGGCTCTATTATGGTGCAACCAAGATCGGGAGAATCGAACTATCCTATAGAGTTCGCTAGCAGAAAATTGTCAGACTCGGAGCAGAATTAGAATACCACAGAAAGAGAAGGCTTGGCTATGGTCCATGTGCTTCGGAAATTTAGGCATTATTTATTAGGAAAAAATTTCAAGATGTTCACAGACCATTCAACTCTCAAATACCTCGTGAACAAGCCAATGTTGGGGGGGGAATTTGTAGATGGTTATTGTTGTTCAAGGAATTTGACTTTGAAGTGGTAGTCAAACCAGGGAAGTTGAATGCAGGACCTGATCACCTATCAAGGATCACTAATGGAGAGGAACCTACAAATCTAGAGGACAACTTTTTTGACGCACAACTATTTTCAGTCCAAATAGTCGATGAATACTTCGCAAACATCATCTAATACTTGAGTACAAGGACTACGCCATAGGAATTCAACACTGTGCAGAAGAAAAATCTGGTAGTTAGGGTCGCAGACTATCAATTGATTGTTGGACACTTATACAAAATGGGTCCAGATAGCATCTTGAGAATATGTGTGCTAGAACATGAACGACCTAGGATTTTAGCAGAATCCTGTGAGGGAATAACAGTAGGAAATTATGCAGGCAAAGCTACCGTGCAGAAGGTATTGCACGCAGGACTATGGTGGTCGACTGTTCATAGAGACTCAAAGGACTACTGCCAGAAATGTGATGTATGTTAGAGGTTTGGTAAACTGAATAGAAGGGACAAGATGCCCCTCATACCACAAGTAGCCTTGCAAGTATTTGACAAATGAGAAACAAATTTTGTGGGACCAATTCACCCACCAACAAAAGGGTCAAAAGCGAGGTACATTATTACTGTGACAGTGTACTTAACAAAATGGGCAGAAGCAACACCAGTAAAAGATTGCAGCGCATAGAAAACAACACACTTCTTGTTTGAGCAAGTGATCACTAGATTTGGCTACCCAAGGGTTTTGATGAGGGACCAAGGAACTCACTTCATTAACAACACTATTAAATCTATGACTGAGGATTTTGAAGTTTATCCTCAAAATAGTACACCATATCATCCTCAAGAAAATGGAACAGTGGAAGCCTTTAACAAGATCCTCGAGAAGGCACTAACAAAGATATGCAATGCTGATAGGGATGATTGGGACTTGAAGATACCAGCAGCATTGTGGGCATACAGGACCATGTGAAAAAAATTAACAAGGAAGACACCATTCAGATTTGTGTATGGACAAGAAGTAGTGGTTCCATTAGATTTTTTGGTACCTAGTCTATGTGTCACAACAATTACCAACATGACAGAGCGAGGCACAATACAAGAAACAATAAGTCAATTGATGATCATGGAGGAAGATAGGATTCTAGCAGGGTTTCACCAATAAGTACAGAAATCAAGGGACAAATCCTGGCATGACAGACATATCAAGAGGAAAAATTTCAAGGAGGGAGACTTAGTCTTGGTGTACGATAGTAAATATCTTCAACACCCAGGAAAACTTAGAATGCATTAGTTAGGACCATACAAAGTAAAGACTGTCACAAATGGGGGAGTTGCATAGCTAAAGGATTTAGGAGGAACAAAACTCAAAGGGATGATCAATGGGAGTCGACTGAAGCTATATAGGGACAATCGACCTCCTAGCACTTAAAAAAATAAAATGAAACTAAAACTAACAGAGGGGTTACCGCGCCAGAAATCAAAAGATAGCAACAAACGTGTAGCGTGTCAAAAAGAGAATGGGCATGCAAACTTGGAAAAGCTAGCGCGATGGAGAAAGGACCAATGATCACGAAAAGGTAGAAACAACGGAAATGATGGGTATGGAAAAATAATAGCCAACAGACGATGGATATCAAAATTGAATGAAAAGAGTGATTGAAGAGATGCTGCATTAAGTGTACCAACTAGCGACGGTAAGGGAATTCAAAGGAAACTACCTCAGAAGCACCAGTTCATTCAAAACACAAGTTGGGTAACGTCTCCGAGAATTTTCACATGATTCCTATAGAAGGTAATAACGCGAGGATCGAAAGGGTTATTGTGAAATTGAGAAAAGAACAAAGTGATAGATTATACGGAGCAGAGACCGAGTTTGTAGAAGTTACAAAGCCAACTAAGATCAGTGGAGAACACCTTTACCACCATGGCACCACCCAAGTAAGGAGCACCGAGCCAGACCTGCAGACGACCTCGAAGCAACCTTAGAGCACCTCAGCAACCACATGAAATTGAATAACTACCACATTGGCCTCCGTAATTTGTCAACTTGGATGAAATCTCATCGCCCGATATGGAACCAAGAAGCCCCACACCAGTGGTGGAGGAAACCCAATAGACAACACCAGTGGGCATCGACATCAATATACCAGAAGTAGGACACAACCAATAGACCTAGGATACAGGAAATCATTCATTCTCTAAAAGCCTCGAAGAAGCACCAAGGTTTAATGGGATGGTCCTGAACCAGACAGAAATGGTCACACCAGAAAGGTCACACACAACCATGCCAGAACAACCATAGGAGGGAACAATAGAATATGTCACTGTCAGGGCAAAGGAGTATGCAGAAGAGAGAACAATGGAAGCTCGAACCTCAAGTCAGCCACCATAGGGTAAGGGAAAGTAACCGATAGCAATATCATCGCACAGGAAGGTTGCCACAACCATAGTCTTTCCATGCATTCCTGAAGGGGTGCATATCATAGGTAACATGTTAGGCCAAGTGGAGAAACTGTGGTACTCAAACCATGATGTGACTGACACGGGAAATTTTTTGGAGTTTTCCAAGAAATTTTACCTGGATACTATGGGTATAGGAAACTTCAGTGAACCAATTAACCAACCAAAACAGTGGGTAGCCGGACTGGCCAAAACTGGGATTCTAGGCCTGTTGGAGATCCCGCACTTTGGAAGGTTCGGTGATGTAAGAAACTAAATCAAGCAGCCGATGGAAGTTACCCATGGAGGATACCTATGGGTGGAAGAGCCCGTCTTGATAGACGTATAGCTTATTACATGCATTACAGGACTGCCACCTTAGGGGGAGACACCCGCTCAGTTCCTCGATGACAAGACGAAGGAGAAGGAACTAGCCGAGGAAATGAAGAAGACATATGGTACAGAAAGAGGGTCACATGGAATCATAATTAAGCACATTAGTGACACAACAACAAGGATGGACGCAAAAATCATGGTGTGCAATTTACTCAAGAAGTGTCGTAAGGAGGAAGGCCCTATCGGGGTCATCGCAGCTGCAACACAATGTGTGGAGGGAACTATGCTCGGCTATGACCCGTACTTGTTAAATATGTTCCTAGAAGACTGCAAGGATGCGCATGACTTGGGGACATAATTTCACTATTCTTGGCTCCTAGTCCTGATATCCCTACTTGGATGGAGGGAGCCTAAGTATACATACTTTTCCAAGATATCCAATCATTGTCACGCAACATGATACCTATCATTGGGGAGTACTTCAGACCCCAAGAAAAAAAGTGCGAATGCAGGCATGTTCGCAAGGTATTACAACAACCTGCAGGAACACATCGCCAACACTTGGCAGATTATTCCAGAAGTGGTCGCACAGTATCAGGGCATAGCCAGCTTTAAAGAAACCAGGCATATAGTGTGGATCCATGCATAAAAGGACCCTGAGAACTAATGTCTACAACTACGGTATTGTGTCAAGGAAGATGACATAGAAATGGCCATCAAGGATTGGCACAAGGACTAGAGCATTCCATACTTGAATAAAGAGAGGACCGCAGATAACGAGGTTGAGGCAGGGCAGGAACAGACACCTACAGGAGAAAAAACAATACCAAAGAAGCCAAGCACATGTCAAAACTAGGTGCAACAAAAGAAAGGGGGTGTGTCCAAGAAAGTCACCCAGGAGGGGAAGAAGAACAACACCAAGGCACTGTAAGAACATGAAAAAGAGACTGAGATAGGAAAGAGGATCACATCAAGTGCTACTCATTAGGAGAAATGCCATACCAATAGGCCAATTATACAAACGAGGGGTGCATGCAAGAAATCCAAGGCGCACAAAATGCCACTAGAATATACGATCACAAAGGACGATACAGACCTCGTAGCCCAAATGGTCCAGGATTGAACAACTGAGGATTTTGACAAATCTCAGCAGCAAAGGGACATGATTCAGGATGAGCTGGTAGACATGAGGTAGCTCTTCCAGCAGATCAGAGAAACAGAGAGGGCCAATGGAGGAATAGAATCAATCCCAACAACAACACATATAGGATCCAAGGTTGGATCGAGCGAGCAAGACAGGATCCAAATGATAGTGCAACCAAGATCGACATTTCACGTTACACCCAACATGTTGTGCATGGATGAAATTTTGGTTCAGAAACCCTTAAAATATTTGGCCCAAAGACAATTTGTAATGACCCAGATACCTACCAAGGCATTGTATAAACTACGATTCATCATCGTGCAGGAGGTACAGTCACACACACACACACAGACGCAACAAAATTGTAGCAGACGAAGGATAGCAGGGAAGAATTGGAATTGGTGCTCAAGAAGGTCAAGCTCGATACCAAATATGATAAATATCATGCGGATAGGCTCGAACAAGGATTGGTTGTAGCCTATGACAAAATTCCAAAGAGCACGCAGACAACAGAGCTCACGACAATGCAGAAGATTGATCAGATTGTGCATACAATCGATCAATACAGGCAGGAGATCGAGCACCTCCAGGAATATCTCATCCCTACCACTCCACTGGGGGTGAAGGACCAGAGGAAGGAGGAAGAAACAACACAGATAGAGGAGATGGAGTGACAAGTTAGCATAGCTGCCAACTTGTTCGATAAAGAAGCACAGTTATGGATGAAGCTAGAGGAGGATCAATAGGTCTAGTATTGGGACCTGGAAGAGGAGAAGATAAGCACAACTATCCATAACCTCAAGCAAAGGAAAAACACAATGTCGATCACTGAGTGCCTCAAAGGATCATAGGATATGAAGAAGCTATAGGAAGAACTCATAGTCGTGTAGACATAGAAGAAGGAGCACCAAGCTCAAATGGAACCTCTCCAAGAGCGGGCAGGGGAGGTCATTTCTTAGGTAGAAGATGCAAAGAATAACATGGCATAAAATCAGGTAGAATGTTCATAGATGATAAGTGATGAGATCACAGTGAAAGTATTGGATGCACTCAGGGAAAAAACCGCACAGGTTCAAACACAGAAAAAGGAACTCACTTATAAGTTTCAGGCTCTCAAAGGAGCTATTGAAGAAGCGCACAAAGTTTAGGTGGCTTGGGAGGAGACATATGTCAGTGTTGGGGGCCTGTTGGATGCAGGTCGAGTCATGAAGAAAGGCTATTTTTGGAGGAGAAGCATGCAAGGAGGAAAGGACAACTGGAAGGAAAAGCAGCACATGCAAGAGAAGTAGGTGAGGCATGCATGCAAGGAATACCTAATGACATTATGGTTAGGGTTTTTGTAATGTATTGTAATGGTTGGTGAGCCAAGGATATAAGTAAGTAGTATTAGGCGACATACATACACACAAACACAGGCACACACACATAGAAAGGGGGATCTACAGATATACACAGAGGAAGAGAGAGTTTTAAGATTTGTACGAGTCATTAAGTTGGTGATCTAGGGAAGTAGTGACTGAATCGATCCCAAGGGTTAGATCACAGGATGAGGAGCCTGGTGCAATCTAGTCATCCTTACAAGGATCGAGGAGCCTATGGGAAAGGGTGAGAAATAATATTGTAAATATGTGTGGCATGATATATTTTTGAACCATAATAAAATATTGAGAGCCAGATCTTTGTGGGCATAGCCCAGGAGGGGGTGAATCACAGTAACACCTATGTTATTTGAATGAATGTATGTGTCTTTATGTCTGATGAATTGATGAATGTTATATGAATGAATTAACTAGGTGGATCTGGTATTCCACATGCATGAAGAAGAATGGTTGTTATAGTAATATGTTAGACTGAATGGATAAATATTACAAAGCACAACAACAGATCTCCACTCATTCCCAATTTGCAAACACTTGATTATTGTAGGCACCCATAGATTTATCTCGAGTGAGACTATGTAGTACACTCTGTGTGTTAATTTTCCTTCTGGTCTACCAGAGGGGTCGATAGTTTCAAAGGGATTTTATTGGGAGCTTATTAAATATGAACCAGTTTCAATCTATGATAGTAAGATATAATCAAAATAACCGATAAAGAATCATAAATAAGAAGAGTAGAAAACCAACACATAGTAACACTGGATATGTTGCATAATTGGATGCTTGATATTCTATTAATTGGATCTAATATAAGAAACTAGATGGAAGGGGTGGCTTTATAATAACATAGACCAAAAATAAGAAGAGTTACAGACTGAAACATAACGCAAGGGATGAATCTCTTGGTGCCTATTTCTTTCACCATCTATTTGTGCTTGAGTTATGTTGATATAATAGCTTTTAGTATAAGACACTCTTAAATTCCCCAAAGTTCCATCCCGAAAAAACAGAGCCTTATCTTCCTTTATAGATGCCTTGATTTGTGAGAAAACTATTCATTCGATCCATTACAGCTTCTTGAATCTAGATACAACTCTTCAATTCTTGATATCACCTCTAGTTTTCCAATTGATTTTATCATGTAAAATTTATTTTTACCACTAGAGTTAAAACTTTTTGATGTGTCATGAGGAGTGCATCATTTTTCTAATTGAGTTTCTGTCTGGATTCTTATAAGTATCTCAACTAGATTTGATTGTTTCATCAGACGCATTCATCCTTTAAATAGTTGAGGTCATTAGTTGGCTTGATCCAAATTATTTTGAGAATGACATGAAGGAAGAAATATAACATATATTTAACAATGAAATACCTCTGGATGTAAAACTTGTTGATGTGTTGTGAGGAGTGCATCCTTTTTCCAATTGAGCTTATGTCTGGATTCTTCTACTAGCTCAACTAGATCTGATTGTTGCACTGGATGCATTCAGCCTTTAAATATTTGAGGTCCTTGGTTGGCTTGATCCAAATTATTTTGAGAATGACATGAAGGAAGAAATATAGCATATATTTAATAAGGAAATACACAAAGATATCACAAGTAACACAATAGTATAGTAAAAAACAGATTCTATTAATGTACTTGAGTAGGTAGAGTGGTGTATAGCCCAAGTTTCTTGCTGGTGAGCTAAGCATAGGCAGTGTACTTGAGGACATCTTGTCAAAACTTTGGCCAATAAAAATTCTTTTGCAGTATTTCCATTGGTTTTTCTACACCCAAATGTCTGGTTTCCCGACTGTAATGAGATTCCTATATAATATTTGCACACTCTCTTGAAGGCACATAGATATGGATCAAATGGAATAGAAATCCATCCTAGAGATGAAAGTATGAAACTATTTTTCTTGTGCTCAATGTATGATAGGAATCAACAATGTCAGATTCATTATTGTATAATTTTGGCCACCCAGATGTCTCATGCCCACAAGAGTTAAGAAAAGTGGTTAGTGCCACAATCGGGTGTTGACTGAGGAAATTTTCGACATGGTTGGTGTTTCTCTTCTTGTATTTGATGTTCAAGTGGAATTATTTCATGTACATGGACAACTTTTGATGGTATTCGTTACATAACTTTCCTTTTGTCTACATGAATTGTAGAATCTCGTGAATATTTTTGAGGATCGTTTCATTCCCCAGAATGTAATGCTTCCACTCTCGACATACCTACACAATGGAGTACATCTAATATTTGTAGTAGGGGTATCTATGAACAACATCAAATATTGTTTCATTGTGATAGGTTTTCATGTGCCCGTGCTAAGTGAGGACTACACTGATGGCATAATCTGAAGCATCTATCTCAATCTCAAATGGTTGTTTCAGGTCTAGAAGAATAAGGACCGGTGTTGAGCAGAGGTGGAATTTCAAATCCTCAAATGATTTCTGTTGGGATGCAACCCATAAACAATTTTCCTTCTCTTCACCCTTGGTCACTTAGATTAGGGCCCAAAGGATATGAGATAACTCCAATACAAACCTATGGTAGGATTTGGTAAGGCCCAAGAAGCTACAGATCTCTATCATTCTATTCATGGCCGACCAATCATAGATGAATTGGATCTTGGATATATCTACATGCACACCCTACTCATCCATGATGTATCTCGAATATCATATTCCATGTATGTCAAAGGAACACTTCTCCAAATTGGCATACAACTTGTGTTATCACAGTGTGCCAAAGACCTATTGAATATTCTTCAAATGTTACTCCCGAGTTTTGTTGAAGATGAGGATGTCATCTAGGTATACAACCACAAAGGAGTTTGTGAATGGTTGCAATATGTCATCCATCATCTGCATGAATGTGACTGGAGAATTAGTCAAACCGAAAGGCATGATCAACCACTCAAAGATACCTTCTTTATATTGGAAGGATATCTTCCATAGATCAGGTTGCTCAATTATCACCTAGTGGTATCCTGACTTCAGATCAATCTTACTGAAAAACTTGGATCCCTTGAGTTGGTCAAGAATATCATCAGTCTGGGGGATTGGGTAATGATTCTTGATCATGATCTTGTTCAAGGATCTATGATCAATTCAAATTCACTATGCCCCATCCTTCTTCTGAACCAGAATAATTGGTCTCCCACAAGGTGAGGAGCATGGTCTAATGTGGTGCTTCAGAATTATCTATTGGATCTAGTGTTTGATTTCTTCATTCTCCATAACATAATGCCTATACACAAGTCCATTAGGCAGAGGAGAACCAAGTTTCAAATCAATTGACTTATTTACTTGACAGTTCATAGGCACCCCAATAAGCGAGGAAAATATGTATTTTTTCTCTTCTACTATCTTGTCCACCTGCTTATTTTGTGTAGAGAGACCTCATGTAGAGGTTTTGGGGGTTGTAGTGACATTTCATTCACCTTCCAACTGAACCACAAAGAGGAAAAATATCCTAGTCTTAGAGACCACCTTTCTGCACTACTTCATGGAGACCAAAGAGACCACAATAGTTGGGACTTCCTCCAGTACCCTGTAGAGTTCATCTCCCAAAGTAATAATGACACTATGGGTCATAGATTCATAAACAACATGAATCTTTCACATATATGGTTTTCCTAAAAAAAAATCACAAACTTCAAGGGGTTAAACATCACACAATATCTCATATTTGAAGTTTATGATGTCGTAGTGCAGGAAACATTGGTGGTTGGTGTGGTTATCCCATCCCTCATTGAGCCAACCAATGGTGTTTGTTTGAGGACGCAGAATCATTATTAGGTTCAATCTCTTGAAAAAAATTGTTGATATTAGGTTTTTTTGGCTATCACTATCAACAATGAAATGGAGTGGGGTCCCCTTCACCCGCATCTATGAGTGGAAGAGGAATTCCCCTTCCTCAGGATCCTCTATTTCTTTGGCTGGAGTTTTTTGGTGGCGATGGTGACACTGGGTTCTGTGTCAATGATCCATTTTCCCTTTTCTAATTATGATTCAAAGTATGAGTAAACATACAACCTTGAGTCTTTTGTCTCAGCCAACAATGATTTTTTGGAGTGACATTCATTAGTATTGTACTAGGTTATTTTGTGGAACTATCACCACTTTCCAGTGTCCTTATTCGACTTCACGTTACCATTGTTTGTTGGTGGCTTGGACTGGTTGTCCTAGGACTAGCCATCATTAATTTGTCCTTTTCCTTGGGGGATAGGGACACCCTTATCGAGATTCTATTGTGATGGTTTTGGAGAACCAAAATCTCACTTATTATTTTCCTTGAACTTCTTCTCGATGTTGAAAACATATCGATAAGCATCTCCCAGTGAGGAGATGTCCAAAAACTCCATATTTTTTTGTATGTACCTATGTATACCACTATGGTACTTTAAAACCACTTTCCACTCATAGTATTTAATACCAATATTTTTTCACAAGGTATGGAATATGTTGGTGTACTTCGGCACCATCTGGTCTCTCTCTTGATGTAGAGTTGTCCATATCATGTATTGGTTATCATATTTTCCAACATGGTAGTATTTCTCCTTGAGGGCATCAACAAACGATACCCAAGTGGGTCCAGGACCAAAAATTGAAGAATCATCCTTGGCATTTTTCTATGGATAAATATCCCACCTATATTTGACATGGGGAAGGGCCTTAAGGAGCACAAAGGTGATTTTTTTACTGTTGGAAAAATTTTGGACAGAGAAATAAACATCTAGAAGACTTAACCATTTTTTCAAATCATTGACGTCTATCTATCCTTCAAATATATGGATATAAAATTTAACATATACCTTAAAGGGTGTCACACCTTTGAAGTGATTGTTGGTTGAAGGTGCCTCCATKTTTTTTGGAATACATCAAAGGATCTAGCCGAAATTATCCATTATCTTGTTTCTTTGGCGCACAAGAGATTCCCTGAGAAACAACTTGATAGGATCTCAAGCACCATAATCCCTCTTTTATTCCTCCATGGGAGGTTTCTTGGGMAKGTTAGATCAGTTTTCCTCAAGAGAAACAAGATCGAGATCCAACTCTTTATACCCTAACCTCGTGGGGGAAAAGCACTAACAATGACAAGGAGCCAACTGCTCTGATATTACTAATCCAAATTATTTTGAGAATGACATGAGGGAAGAAATATAATAGAGATATAACAAGGAAATACATTGAGATATCGCAAGGAACATAGTAATACAATAAAACTCAAATCCTATTAAAGAATTTCTGGAATACAAAATATTGTAAAATGCAAAGCACACAAGCTAGATAGAATCCTGGTAGCTTATCTCTAAAGAGAGATGTGTTGGCTATGCTCATTCCCAAGAAGATGATTACAGTGAGGCTCCAAAGGCATTTTTAAAATAAAGAATAAATTCAAAAACCATGAACATCCAAAACCCTAACCCCAAAAGATGAAACACCAAAAGATATGTGGGCCCTGATGGGGGTAGTTGATATATCAACTTTCCGAGGGCACAGATTTTTCATACGATATTCATTTGGGGTGCTCAATACCCCATTGGAAAGGTATAGCTGAGAAGTACAGATTTTTAATTTTATATATATATATATATTGGGTGCTTCCAAGTAAAAAAAAAAATGTCATTTAGGGCCTCAAAACAACCCCAGAATTTTGGGATGAGAAAAACTGTTAAAAAAAATACCAAGATGGAAACTGTAATTTGAGCTAGTGGAATAGGTGGGAATCCATTGATGTCCACCTGGATCAAGTCTAGAAGGAAATATAACCATTTCCTCCTAGCCACCACCACTCAATGACGTAGATCTCAATCAATCAACTCTTTGAATCCTTTTCCTCAAGCTTTTGCAGAGCGTTAGTAAGATTGTGAAATTGCACCTTATGATGGACTACCAGACGAACCACTACTATTATGTTTGATAAAATTTGAGTATAAAGGGACATTCCACACCTTTTCAAAGATAATATAAAATCCTCACACATCTATGTCTAGGATGGATGATTGGTCTTTCCCGAGGAGAAACACTATGCAGGCGGGTCATCTTCTATGACACCTGACATCTTAGTAACTCGCCTTTAGAAGTTGGATTACTCAAAAATTGCTTTCTTTTTTTGATGAGGATTTATCTTATAAGGGATTGACACATACTTTCATAGGTTTCTCATGGAATGAAATGATTCAATACACACAAAAGAAATATTATAAAATATGTATATTACTCTGGTGTGCATGTGGAGCCAATAATTATCGTATTTCATTGGTTACAACTAACAGAATAATGATTGGCAATGATTTATATTCATGACACCAAATTTCACTTTATATGGAATCTCATCCACTATTTGATTTAGCACACTGTTTTCATAATCCACAACTTTGTTTGAAACCCCCTTCTCTATGCTTTTTGTGGCCATCAGTCACCTTTCCTTTGGCTCTGGCATTTAAAATTTGGGAAGGGTGTATAATTTTGAGTGAAATAATTGATAATGTCAACATGGTCCCATGGAAACCTGGTGGATTCTAGTTGTTCCACTTTGGCGCTTATGTGGCGAGGGAGAAAAATATGTGTTTTTGGGCTCAAGGTGATTTTCCAGATCTCAAGTGGGTCCGCTTTTTCTAGGTGGTTGCTTCATAATTTATCTGAAAGATACTTTGTTGGCATGAAATGTTGTCACTGATATTTATAAGTGTCTCAGGTGGAATACAGAGTTCACTCCATGTTATGTTGAGCTGGTGGATAGATGTGCTCTTTATAATGTGTGGATGGGTGGTTTGTTGAGACCACAATACCATTGTTGTGACCTAGATGCGGTGGTTTATCCTTCCATTCTCCTATCAGGAAATTCCATCCATTAAGTGACATGTGTCCCTCCCAAACTAATGATGTGCCACTTGGGTTCATTATCTGTCATTCATATTCATGGTGAGACATTGATCGCCAACCATTGATCTTCCTTGCTTGTAGTTGTCAGATTGATCGGGCCCTACATATATTTTGGCACTTGGTTCCTATGCACTAGTATTGTGGTAAGATCCTTGAGTTTTAAATATTAGATCCTTTCGATAGATGATAGGCCCTTCTTTGACTCCCAATAATGCTCAAGTTCTTAGATATTTCCTTAGGTACCTAGGGCATGGATTTTCTAATATTTTCTTCAATTTCCCCCCAAAGTGACCTGGTCTTTTCTATTTAGAATCTCTAGAAGCTTTTCTTCTATCTCTATTGTTGAGTTAAAAAAATTCCATCCTTTTTACCATTATATAGCATTATTTTTCTTGACTTTTAATCATTTTCCATTTTCCTGTAACCATGCATTAAGACCATTTTAATTTTTATATGAGGGATTGGAGTTATTATTTTCCAATTCATTTATTTTAGTATTTTAAGTGAATCTATGATTAAATATTAGAAAAATAACATATTTTCACTTAACCTTGAAAGTTGGGTGAGTTTGGTGATGTTTACAGGTATGTTTGGAGTTTCTAATGATGTTAATTTTTACCACCTAGTTCCAAATTCGAATTTCCTCTCCAACCATTGAAAATTTGATGAGTATTTGGAATGTTCATTCAAGTATCTTGGGTAGAGAATAATCATGAAGTTTTGGATGAGATTAGTTATTAAATATATCGAATATTTTGGAGATATTTTTGACTTTCTAAATACTAGAAAATGGTTGTAACCACGTAAGAGAATTGCGGATTTGAATTAATTAGTGTTTATCTTAGTTTCAAAGCAGGTTTATGTATAAATAAGAGTGAATTCTTCATTCCAAGGGGAGGACTCTTAGAGCATATGTCCAACTCATGATGGAGTAAATAAAACATCTTGAGAATTTCTTCCATATGGATTGTAATTTTACAGTTTCATTGTGTCTTATGATTTGCTATAGATTTGCTATAGTTAATGATGTTGTAGAGTATTTTTATACCAGGTTCTTGGGAGAATTGAGCTCACTCCAAATGGATCATGGTAGTATTTTCCTTTACACAAGTGTGTCATGTTTCATGTTTGCATTTGATTCCATTTCTCTCTTTAATATTCATTGGATTCTTTATATACCAAACAAAGCATTGTTGTGAAAAAATTCAATTTGAACACAAGCTAATTTACAACCATGGTGAATATAGAGTAAGAAATATTCAATGATGGATGCAGTGTGGTATGTTTCATTTTTGCATTTGATTTCATTTATCTTCACTTGATTTTAATTTATGTTGTGTGGATCCTTATAGATCAGGTTAGATCATCCATTGAAGGCCATAGTTCATGAGTGAAATTCCTCTTTCAAATCCCTAGTAATGGGATTGGTTCCCCTAGCAAATTCTTGTTACTATTTTCCCTAGTGCATAAAGACACCCCAGTGATCACCATGTTTCATATATTTACTTTTTCTATTGCATTTACATTGGATGTTTGGTAGAAGCGAGATCGCTTACTGAAGGGAAAGGATACGCATTGCAACTCTTCGAGGTTGTATGAATGCTTTGTTAATTCATTGTGAAATATTGCAACCTATAGTGAAGGCACTCTATGTTGACAATCTAGTTAGCACATATCTCCTACATTTAAATTTTGAATGATTTTTAGATAGGGTAGGATATGTTCTGATTCTACATATATTTTTCTTGCATATCTAAGTTTATGGACTCTTATATTGATAGACTTAATGTAAAGAAATTATGTATATAATTTGACTGACATTTGTCCCATCTAGTATCATCTTATTAACCTCTACAAACCTTCATATCAGTGACAAGGTAAAATATGGTACTAACAAGAATCATTGCATTCAACTGCAAATTAAATAATGTATCCTTGTTTAACTCGATTGAATCAAAACCCAATGGATCTAGCCCACTTATTGTCCAGATACTTCAATCAACTTACCGTTTCTTGGTCCTAAGCCAAAAAAATTTGGGCTCACAACAAAATTAATATTTATTTGTCTCTTTACCCATTCATGTAACAAACAAGGAAACTCAATGTTGACGTGCAGTGGGCAGAAATGGGGTTAATCATTAACAAGCAAACAAAAACCTTAGACACTGGCCCTTTTGACATCACCTGCAAAGCAAGTAAATTCTCACCCCAGGCATCTAGAGGGGTTGTAGGAACCAATGTTCTGCAGTGATGAGGGGAAGTGAAGAATTCAACATAACCATACTATGTATTATCCATTCATCTATTGTGTGTGTAGTTTTTGTTGCCTAGCTTTTAATCATTATTCAACATACCCTTTGTGCAACATTACTCCACTTAACATTCATTCATTCATCATTAACTTAAGTGTGCATGACCATAATAGAATATATTTGTTGTTCCTGAGTTTATCCTTTAAGGCTTTAAAGTATATTGTCAAGGCATCCGAAAGTAAAGAGGATTTTGGTATATGAAAAGGAAATCAGTTCTTTAGGTAAAATAATCTATGGTTGGTTTCTGAGTTGTCTTTGTCTAGCTTCCAATCACTCCTAGGTGCTTATGTCATGTTCAATGGCTGCCCATGAACGTTCAATTTCAACCTGGGTGGTGGTTGTCTTAAGGATAGTATTAAAAAGTGTTAACATGATGCTATTCTTATCAGTGAGTCTGCATTTTATGTTAGGTTATCTTGCGACAGGAACAGTCACGAGGAAAAGAAAAATTAAAGATATATTATTTTGTTTTTTTCAAGGCTTGTTGTTTCTATGTTAGATTATATGAGAGAAGTTCCCAAATTAGAATTAATAACAGAACTATTTTAGAGGTTGTTTCCTATTCCTGAGTTAAATTGAAAATAATAAATGAGATGAAAGAAAACATAAAGTTGTTTAAACAACGTGAGGCATCAATCTTGGAGGAATATCACTTCGTAATAGAAGAATAAAATAGATGAGAAAACTTTAATGAAGCATAAAACTATAGTGATCTGAATAATCTACAGGTCTTGTGCCTGCTAATAGAAAACACAGAGGAAAATCTGAAAATAATAAGACAACCAAATAAAGCATAACCACAGTAGATGTTGTACTAAATTGCAGTTTAAACATTCATAAAAGGTATATAAGAAATGATGTTGAACATGAAATTACAGAGGAGTACATAACTTAGGGCTGACAGAATATGGAATCTTTGTTTTCCATTGTCATTAATCCTTATAAAAGAGAAGTCTCTCTGCTACAATCGGCCATAAGAAGCCCTCTTTTAGACTTTTGAAATTATATTTATACAAAAATCATCAACCCTAAATGGTTGGTATGTTCCTAACTCCTAGGTGCTAACAGTTACAGAATACAAACTTGAACAGTTTCACTTGATTACCTTTTACCTCTCTGTCACTCCAACAAAATGAGCATGCATATGTTGATTCTTTATCTCTTTGAAGTATCTCCTTCATTTGGTACGCGACACTCAATGAACCTTCCATGAAAATGTACTAAGCTTCTAGAAGGTTATGTCATATCCTTTTCTTCAAACAAATACAACTTCCTCTGAATTTTCGACAACTTTTCTTCAAACCTCTTATCTTCAAACTTTATTGATTGCAATTGTAAATTTATCTTCACCATCAATCTATCCATTAGGGTGACATCAACCTGTTTTAATTGCAAAATTTCAATTTGAGGTTCATTCAAACTCTCTTTTAGGTTCAATTGATGTCTTGTAACATTGATCTGTCCTAGTAGTCCAGGGCAATCGCCCTTTCCAATGCCTAACAATTTTTTATATAATAAGCTGAAAGTCTCTTCACATTCTTCCTTTATCTCTTTGGCCATTTTCTTACTTTCATATATATTAGTCTCACATACCTTCAACATGATATCACCCTTGATCTGTTCAGTGATAGTTAATTTAGGAGATATTGGTACCTCTTCTTTAGCCAAAAATATGACTGCATTTTGGAAAGTGATATGGGATACTGTAGCCATTTTTCTTTGAAAACAATGTTCTCTAATGATTGAATTACGTCCCAAAAATGGTTTTGAATGATGTCTACTTTAGAAAACAGGCTTTGTTGTTCTACCTCTATCTTCTGGTGTACTTCCAGTGCTTGGGATTGAAATATTGTTAAATCTACCACATGGATTTCAGTAGAACTCAATTGATCTTGCAATTGATTTACTAATTCCTATTGCTAAATGAAATTTCCTTGAATGGCTTGAATATTCTTATACATCTCATCTAAACTAGACTTGAGCAGTTGAATCTCTTATTTGTCAACATCTCTGGCCTTTTCCAGCCCTTTATTTATTTCATCTCTAATATTTTTCTTTGTATTCCTTATTTGACTTTGCAACTGGGCTATCATTTGATTTTTCTGCTGCAGCCTTGATTTTCGATTATCGATTGAGAACAAGTTGGCCATAGCAAAATCCCCCAAAGAGCCTGCTACTTCCATGGCAAAGTCTTCCTCTTCTAGATTTTGTCCATCCACAAGCATCCTGTACTTTTTTACCATTGTCCCTTCTTTCAAGTGCACTTCTTGTTTCACTACAACCTTCCTTTTCTTACTAAAAAATAAGTCAGAGGAAGGTATTTCTTCAATAGATATTGGGTCAAGATCACTTACATATATAGCTTCGAGATGGGGAGTCCCAAAACTTGATTGTAAAGGAGTCAAGGCTGTAATTGGACTGCCTAACTCTATGAATTGTGTTCCTTCTTCTGTTTTGGGAGTATCGACAAGAATAGTTGACGATAAAGGATGAATCATTTGATTCAACTTTAAAGGTGTCTCAGATTTAAATCATGTTTTAGACCTTGGGTGTTCTGTCTATGGCAATTATGATCTTTGTGAAGACACTTCAAGATGCTTTGGGTTCTCCTTTCTAGTCCCTTTATCTTGATATTTTGATTCCAAACCTGGAGGTATTTTTTCTTGTTCTGAAGGAGGGGTTATTGATTCCCCCTGTAATATCTTTGGAAACCCACTTCGTCTTTGCTTCTAGAAAGTAAGAAAGATGGTCTACAGGTCAGGGGGTAACGCCTGGACTCTTTCTAATATCTCCTCATATGCTCTGAATCCTATGAATATGTCATCACAGAGGTAGTCTTCATGTTCATACATTTTCATGTTGCAATGAGCTAGATGATTTCCCACAATTTGATATGGGCCATGATTTTTTAGTTCAAGATCTACCATCTTAATGTATTCTAATTATGTGGCTTCCACTTTGGAATGGCCAAAATTAAGCAATGAAAACCTCCTAATCTGTACTGAAAACGGGCCATAATTTCTTTTGAGCTACTCTTAACTATGTACCAATGCCTCCTGTTATTATCTGGTATGCCACTTCTCTGCACACCAGTCTGTCAGGGAGAAATTTAGGGAGAGCATGAGGGGGAATTTAACATTTGAATACATTGACATAAGAGAAATTATCTTCGATAAACCAATCTGCAACTGTCTTCAGGTTTCCCATGATTTGCTCCAAAATCCAAGGGGGTGAGTATCCATACAATATTTGGTGCACAGGTATCACTACATAGTGATAGATTTCCTAAGATAAATATTTTTCTTTCTCTTCCCATAGTTGAGAGTGATAGAAATGGATGGGTTCTGCACAGGTTGAATTCGAGTTCCAATTCATCAAAGGGAAAGGGGTCATATAACAGATAAAATTCATAATATATGCATAAATATAAAAAGACACAGGTTTTCCTTTTGACTTTTTCATTTGGTACTCTGAAATCTCCTTGGTTAGGTTATCTGATAAAATCTTACTTCAGTTGAAAGTGTAACCCACGACT
The DNA here is from genome assembly GCA_009831015.1 of Picea engelmannii. Lineage (NCBI taxonomy): Eukaryota > Viridiplantae > Streptophyta > Pinopsida > Pinales > Pinaceae > Picea > Picea engelmannii. Next base: position 369,787 of record ML786395.1, on the reverse strand, counting down.
ACCTCGTGTATAATTGGAACCCATTCAGTGGGGAAATGGGTAGGGATTTTCCTCCCAAATAGTATACATAACATCATTTCTATATAAACCATATATTCATTTAACAATGATGTGGCATAAACACCACGGGTATCAGCTCTAAATTTTTTTGGAATTCCCCACCATCCTTTGATTATATTTGAACATGTTCTAGCCTGAACGAGCCAATGATGAACTTTTGATGGTTCATGATACTCCTGGTCTTCACATCGATGTTCATCAGAGCCCATTTTATCATCTCATTGTATGGCATCAGCTTCGGCCATGTAGCTATTTTATGGAGCTCGACCTTTGCTACATGTCTGAGTTTATTTTCAGTCCTTTCGTTTCCAAAATCGTCTGGGCAATTCCTAATCTCATGCTCTAAGACTTCAAAAATATGCATCCAGGACCGGACCGAATCTACAGCATGTGGTGTGGTATCATATATAACATCTCAATTCGGATTTGAGCTTTCACCGGCGTCGCCACTCTTTTTCTACGTTTTCCTGGGTGCCATGAAACCTGTGATCAGAAGCGAGTAGCTATTACAGAAAAGAAGGTGTAAGCTTTCTCATAATACAAATTGCTAATTTACTAAAAGTGAGAAAGGAATTTGAATTTTGTCTTACACCATTTCCTCTTTTGTGTTCTTCTCCTTATTCTTCGCTTGGTATTTATTCATGTTCTGGTTGTTTTATTTTTGGTACCTCTAGCTATTTATTTTTTGGAGGGATTTTCCAGTCAACATCCCAATATACCATAATGTGGCCCATTTCTTCTTCAACTAACATGTACTTTGTGGGAAGCCACTCCTGATTCGATTCCTTCTTAGATTGTACATACATATGATGGCACCCTGCCTTAAAGTGCACAATTTCCTTGTATGCATCAACCACCTAGGGTGGTATTCATGGGGTACTCTGAATGCTTGTCTGAATCATTTCCTTCTATATATAAAAATCAATGATGTTATCTAACTGTCACATCTTATGTGTAGTATTCCATAAATTATGATATCGCACTGCTATGAATGGCTTATCTCTCACTCCCAAAAATTGTTAGAAAAGTAGGATCATGGACCAATAAAATAAAACAAATGTGGAAATAAAACACAGAAGATACACAATACAATAGAGACACAGATATGCATGGTTCACCTAGTGTGGGCTACATCCACCAGAGAAATTTACAAGTCCTTCCTTTATTATTATCCAGCGAATGAAGGGATACAGCCTACAACACACCCATTGTAACTTCCTCTTATTTTTCTCATAGTCTCCTCACTTAGAATACAATATTTGAAATGATACATATCTGCTATTGTTATAACTCTGAGTTTCTCCATACATGCATACCTGGCACTTGGCCCTCTTACTTTCTATGTTTTCCAAGCCATCACTGAGTTGCTCTTCTTAAAAACTCATTTTTTGAAGATGTACGTGCCATGAACCAATACTACCCATGTACACACACTTGTTGCACCACTACAACCCACGTACATATGCTATCTACACCACTACAAACCATGTACATATGCTATATACACCACTATAGCCCGCGTATACTTTCAAAAGTTGAAAAAATTAAAAACTTGCAAGGAATTCTTTGAGATTACGGCCTATTGGGTAGTTTCCCAACTAATCCACTACCTATAGCCAGTCACCCAACCGCGGACTATCCTTTTGTCATATAAAAGGAGGTTTTGGGGTTTCATTCCACATATAGACATAAGAACAGTGAAACTCTGTCTGTTTCACATCCCCTCATTGCCCCAAGCATTTGCAGCCTTGTTATGAGAATTGCCTCAGAATTCCCCAATTTTCCCTTTTTCCTCCATCATAAACCCATTCTATTTCCCAAGAAGAAGGTTGAGAGGAGAAATATACACGGAGTTTCACTTGGAGCTTGGTGAAGAGGAGCTCAGACCAGGTTCGAGGAGAAGTAGTCGACTCTGGTTGTAAGTAATCATTGTATTATCAATAAAAGAAGTACTTTTCCTATCCCAAAACATGATGTGTCAAATGTTTTCATTTGTTCTATGTTTTTATTCAAACATCTAACCCTTATTTATGTATGAAATGTATGCTTGTAGTTTTATGTTTATTTTTCTTTGAATGTAGGCCACCCTTTGGGACTATCGATGCTCGTTTGTATGATTTATCATATTTGGAATTTCCCTCTGATGCAAACACGCCACCCAAGGCACGTCCGCTCCCACAGGACCTTCTCTTCCTTAGGCCCAAAGAACTAAAATGATCTTCAACTCCTTTATCGGGAGTTCTCAATACCCACAGAATGCTCCTTATGATCTCCCTACTCCAAATCGGGAAATCGAACCTCGCGTGATCACGAGTCCTGAACTCACAGGATGGGGTCTCGCAAATCCCCGAACCCTGATGAACATTCAACCACGCTTCCTGGTCCTGTCGATAATTTCCCTGTCAGGAAATCGGCACTTGTGCTGTCGTAGACAACTTACCTCACAAATCCCAGATTCTCGATACACCGATACTTCAGTGTGGTGCAACACCTATTTACCTCTCTGACCCTGGTGGTCTCCACTCTATCCTTGTATCCGTCGGGAAATTGCGTATCAGGATATCGCGATTCCCGTTGTCATGCGCATGGGACTTTCAATTCCCCGAACCCCGATACAAATTTCCACCTGTCCTCTGCTCTAGCACCTGTGGCCCACACTCTTATGGATATCGACAAATCGTGTGTCGCGATTTCCATTTGCACGAGTTCTCTGTCTTTGAATACCCTGATTCCCTGATCCCCAACTCCTCGGGATCTCCTGACACGTGTCCCTGCTAATGGACGGTTCTGATCCTGTCGAGAAATCACGGATCATGATTCCTACATGCAAGAGTTTCTTGCCTTCGAAAACCCCGATACTCCGATTCACGACTTCCTCGGATCTCCCGACACGTGTCCCTGCTGATGGACGGTTCTGAGCTTATCGGGATTTCTGATGCAACGATTTCTTCACTCATGGAATCAACGATGTGTTAAATCCCGACTCCTCTCCTGATGTCTGATGCGTGTCCTGCCGAGATCAACAGCTAGGATCTCCATCGGTGTTTCGAGACTTGAAAGATCTCAGTTCCCTCGACCTTCAAAACCTCGATGCCTCCAATATCCCGATGCCTTGTCCATGACTTCCCCTCTACACACTAGGGCTTAACCCCTGTGCAACTTCCTGAGATCTAACGGCTGACTGGAAATCGCTTGTTGATCGAACGGCTCAGCAGCCTCCCGAGCTTGATTTCTGGTGTGGATGTAACCTCCTCACACCTCCACGAGATCTAACGGCTGACTAGATTTTGTGAATCCTCTCCGTAAGATCTGGACCATCGGTTTCTCCTCCTTGAATACTTCTTGGGAATAACTAAGTATTCCTTCTCAGAACTTACCCTCCAGTGCATGCACTTGCAACTCTTTCCTGAAACATTTCACAGCACAAATTCCTATGCTCTCCTTTGATGATTTCTCGAAGGTTCTATACCTCCTAAGCTTTCCCACTCTGATTCTTTCAGAGGGACTTGCGCGCACTCCTTGCGGCAAACATACGACACTTCCCAAGTGTTGAATCCTTCTGACTTTGTGCACTCCTGCAGCAGCAGTATTCAATTTAATTCTTCTCAGATTCATGACTGAGACTTCCTCTTCAGCCTGCGCACTCCTTTTCACAGCTTCAGCAACCCAAATCCACTTCTGGGTGAACGAGAAAAAAAGTTAAACTACCTAAGTCTCCATCAACGCACTCCTGCGGATGGTTCCAACTGCACACCTTGCAGGAATCTCCTGGCTCAGATAGAGAAACAATTGAAACTCATGTCGTCTCCCCTTCAGACTTCAGTTTGAAACATGAAATCACATGCACAACATATAAAAGAAAATGCAAGATAAGAAACAAACATTCATGAGCACATCAACAATATACATAGAGAGAAACAACACCAACCATGAATTTGAATTAAAGCTTTCTTCTATTAATTCAAATGCTTGTACATGGGTGTTCTTCATACACTATTCTCTGCTTGCTCTTATCTTCTCTTGAATTCTTCCACTATTATGTTACAATGGTACAATGAGGGTGTCTATATATGTTTTCCCTCTCGGACTCTAAACTATCAGATCTAGAATTAAAATTCTGTCTACCAGCATTAACTAAATTAAATGTCGACTATCTACCAAAGGATGAGAGCTTAAAGGCTCAAGGTCCAATACAATATAAAAATGCACCTTCATAAATGGCTTCATTAAAAACTAGCGCAACAATCCCAAATCATTTTCAAAAATTTGGGTTGGTTTTGTCCAGCTGATCTCCGCTTGATGTGTTGGCTCGCTTGATGAGTCGGTGATGCTCCTGCATCATACTCCTCAGCTTGAAAACATTCATGGGCTCCTGTCCATGAGCTCCTGCATGGTCTGTCCATGCTTTTGTGTTACTTCTTCGCTTTCCCAACTGGCATCTTCCACGGGGTGGTTTTTCCATTTGACCAGGTACTCGAAGTATTGCTTCTGCTTGGTCTTTTTGCTCACCCTCTTGTCGAGTATACGCTCCATCTGTGGCTTCTCTACAATTGGCATCTGCTTCTGCCACTGGACCTATGGTTGTTCATCACTTCCAGCTCCTACTTCCTCAGCCTTATATGGATATAAGTCTGAGACATTGAATGTCGGAGATATTTCGATCCCATCCGACAACTCAATCTCATAATCATTTTCTCCTAATTTCTTCAGGACTTTACATGGCCCAATTTTCTTCATTTTTAGCTTATTGTATGTTCCCCTTGGGAACCTTTCTTTCCTCAAATGTGCCAGAAATAGATCACCAACCTCGAACTAAAGTTGTCTCTGATGCTGATCTGCTCTACGCTTATATTCCTGGTTTGATTCCAGCAATCTCTCCTTCACCCTGCTGTGAAGTTCTTTCATCGCCTCTGTGAATTCTTCAACGCTTGCGCTCTTAGTTATTATCTGTTTTGCATCCCTTAGTTCAGAAAATCCTCTTGGCTTCCTGCCGTATACAATCTCAAATGGAATTTTTCTTGTGCTTCTGTTCACTGAGTCGCTGTATGCAAACTCTGCCTGTGGCGACACATTGTCCCAACTGTTGTGGTGCTCTGTCACCAAGCTTCTTAGCAAGTCTCCCAGACTCCTATTTACCACTTCTGTTTGCCCATCCGTCTGAGGATGATAGGCAGAACTAAACATCAAGTTAGTCCCCATCTTCTTTTGTAGTGTCCTCCAGAAATGTCCAATGAATTTTGTATCCCTGTCCAATACTATACTTCTGGGTAACCCGTGAAGTCTAACGACCTCCCTGAAAAACAAATTTGCGATATGGGTCGCATTGCTGGTCTTCTGACATGGGATAAAATGTGCCATTTTGGAAAACCTGTCAACCACCACAAAGATCGAATCATGTCCTCTTTGTGTCCTAGGAAATCCCAATATGAAATCCATATTGATTTCATCCCACGACCTCTCGGGTATGGGAAATGGCTGATAAAACCCTGCATTCTTCTTTCGCCCCTTTGAATGTTGGCAAACTCTGCACCTGTCTACAAATATTTTGACATCTGTTCGCATCCCCAGCCAAAAATATGACTCCTTCATCTTTGCAAATGTTTTTTCATGGCCAAAGTGTCCTGCTAATCCACCACTGTGCTTCTCCTTCAATAAGTTCTCCCTCATGGAGCAATTCAGAATACACATTTGATTTCCTCTGAACAACAATCCATTTTGGATCATGTAATCTATCCAAGGACTTCTGTCTCTGAGACCTGGATTCTCAGTTGCTTCATATGCCTCTGCAAAATCTGCATCACCTGCGTACATGTCCCTGAGATTTTCAAAACCCAATGTTTTGACTCGGAATTCCTGCAGCAACAAACACTTCCTGCTCAAAGAATCAACCACTTTGTTAGCAGTACCTAAAATATGCTTAATCACAAATGTGAAATTCTGCATATAATCTACCCATTTAGCATGTTTCTGATTCAACTTCTCTTGTTGAGTCACAAAATGCAATGCATGATTATCACTATACAAAACAAATTCTTTCGGGATCAAGTAGTGCCTCCACTTCTTCAACGCTTGTATGATAGCATAAAATTATTTATCATACGTGGAGTACTTCACCTTTGCCTCATCCAGCTTCTCGCTAAAATACGCAATTGGTCTGTCCTCCTGGCTCAAGACCGCTCCTATGGCAAAGCCACTTGCATCACATTTCACCTGGAACACCTTCATAAAATCCAACAACACCAAAATTGGATGTTCCGTGATTTTTTGTTTCAACGAGTTGAAACTCTTCTCTGCCTCTTCAGTCCAATGAAAAGATTTATGTCTTTTCTTGACTTTGTCCATCATCGCTGCACTAATTCCACTGAAATTCCTGATGAATTTTTGGTAGAAACTAGCCATTCCATGAAAACTTCTCACCTCGAAAATATTTCTCGGTGATGGCCAATTTTTAATTACCTCCACTTTACTTGGATCCATCTTTAATTAATTCGCCGATATGACAAATCCCAAGTAAATGAGTTTTGTCTTCATAAATGAAGATTTCCTCATGTTGATCAACAACTTCTCTTATTGTAGCTTCTTCATTACTGCATCTAAATGCTTCAGATGCTCTACTTTTGTTTTACTGAAAATCAATATGTCATCCAGATAAACAATGACAAATTTACCAATGAATTCCCTCAGGACTTCATTCATCAACCTCATGAAGGTACTCGGTGCATTCGTCAAGCCAAATGGCATGACTAGCCATTCGTACAACCCTTCATTGGTTTTGAAGGATGTCTTCCACTCATCGCCTTCCCTCATGCGAATCTGATGGTATCTACTTTTCAAATCAACCTTTGAAAAAAATTTGGCTCCACTTAAACAATCCATCAAGTCATCCATCCATGGAAATGGAAACCTGTACCTGATGGTTATCTTGTTAATGGCTCTGGAATCGTTGCACATTCTCCAACCTCCATCTTTCTTTGGACTCAATACCATTGGAATGGCACACGAGCTTAAACTTTCCCTGACCAATCCTTTATCTAACAGTTCTTGTACCTGCCTTTTAACCTCTTCGTTCTCCTGCAGCGTCAACCTGTACGCGGATTTATTCGGCAAACTATCTCCTAGTATGAGGTCTATATGGTGACTTACACTCCTCATCGGCGGCAACGAATGAGGTAATTCGTCTACCACTATGTCAACAAACTCTTCCAGCAGTTCCTGAATTTCTTCCGGCAAATCATCCACTCTTGTGCTGGTCAAAACGATTTTTGGTTTCTTGACCACAAAGAATTGTGGATCTTTCTTCTTCTTTACTTCCACCAGAAGTTCCTTCCCACTCATGAGAAGTATAGTATTCCTCGGTTCTGGTTTTACTTCTTTATCTTTAATTGGAAGTAGCATATGTGTTCTTCCATTCTTCTCCAAAGTATACGTATTCATCTTCCCATTATGAACTACGTTCCTGTCATATTGCCATGGTCTGCCCAGCAATAAATGACATACATCCATAGGAATAACATCACAGAGTATTTTATCATTGTACCCTCCAATTTTAAATTCAACTAAACATTGTTTAGTGACATTTACCTGATGTCCCTTTTGTAGCCATGAAACTTTATATGGACTAGGATGATCAATCGTCTCCAGCTCCAGTTTCTCCACCATCTCGGTTGAAACGAGATTATCTGTGCTACCGCTGTCCACGATAACCTTGCACACCCTGTCTTTGGTCTTGCATGCAGTTCTGAAAAGTTTGTTTCTTTGAGCTATGTCCTCCACCTCCTTCTCGGGCGTTAAGAGAACTTTACGCATCATCAATGACCTTCCATCTTCTGCATCTTCTGCTTCATCATATCGCCTCTGTGCCTCAGCGATGTGAGCTTCTCCTCCATCCTTCTTCTTATCTAGACAGTCAAATGACTTGTGTCCATTCTTTCCACACATGAAGCATGTGATAACTCCACCTCTACCTCTTCCTCTACCCCTGGTATGAGGAAATGTGTTATTATCAGCGTATCCTCCACCCTGTTTTGTATGTTTCCTTCGTTGTTCAGCGTGCTGGCCTTGCTGTGAACTTCCACCTCTTTCTGTTCTAGTCTGAGGCTTCTTCCAGTTGTCCTTGGATTTCTGGAACCTATCTTGGGCAACAGACTTACCTTTTGGTTGGCTCCTACCTCAACCTCATTGTCATGGCTTACAGCTCAGCTTCTCTTCAGCTTTCAACGCCATTTGATACGCATCCTCCACCATTCAGATGGTTGTCATACTCATCTCATCCTGGATATCGTATCTCAAGACATTCATATACCTGGAAACTTTTTCATCATCGCTCTCCCGATGACCTGCTCTGATATATAGCTTGTATAATTCCTCAGTATACTCCTTCACTGTCATCAGCTTCTATCTCAAGTTCTGCATTCTCCTGAACAGTATGATTTGATAATCCCTTGGGATGAACTTTGCCTTCATCTTTGCAATCATTCAATCCCAGCTTTTAATCTTTTGCTTGCCTTTGCAGCGTCTATCTGCTTGAAGCTCGTCCCACCATAATGTTGTGTGTACCTTCAATCTTGTGACGGCATGCCTAACCTTCTTATCTTCTTCGGTATCTTCATAATCGAAGTAAGTGTCAAGAGCTCTAATCCAGTCTAGAAGCTCTTCTGCATCCAGATTACCTTCATAAGCTGGAATGTCCATCTTTGTTTTCGAACTCATCCGTGCAATAGCCTTAATCAATCGCTCATTGGCTGCATCTTTGGCTGCAACTTCTTCTCGTTGTCTAGATTCAACTTCGCTTTTGGAGTCGCTTAGATCTCCAACACTAGTTGTGCATCTCTATGCTACCTCCATATCTTCTAGTCTCGCTCGGAGATCACGTATTTGTCTCTCCATTTTTGGATTCTGTGCTTGTCTCCCTCTTCTTCTCTGGTTCTCCCTATCCTCTGGATTGGGTGATTGTCTTTCTCTCCTCAGCGGCATGGTGAAATTTTCTTTTCTTCTCTGCTACAGAAAGAAAAGAAATTTTTCTCGCTCTGATACCACTCTGACGCAAACGCGCCACCCAGGGCACGTCTGCTCCCACATGACCTTCTCTTCCTTAGGCCTGAAGAACTAAAATGCTCTTCAACTCCTTTATCGGGAGTTCTCAATACCCACAGAATTCTCCTTATGATCTCCCTACTCCAAATCGGGAAATCGGACCTCGCTTGATCGTGAGTCCTGAACTCATAGGATGGGGTCTCGCAAATCCCCGAACCCTGATGAACATTCAACCATGCTTCCTACTCCTGTTGGGAATTTCCCCGTCGGGAAATCGACACTTTCACTATCGTAGACAACTTACCTCACAAATCCCCGATTCTCGATACACCAATACTTCAGTGTGGTGCGACACCTATTTACCTCTCTGACCCTGGTGGTCTCCACTCTGTCCTTGTATCCGTCGGGAAATCATGTATCGGGATATCGCGATTCCCATTGTCATGCGCACGGGACTTTCAATTCACTGAACCCTAATACAAATTTCCACCTGTCCTCTGCTCTAACAACTGTGTCCCACACTCTTATGGATATCGGGAAATCGTGTGTCATGATTTCCAGTTACACGAGTTCTCTGTCTTCGAAAACCCCAATTCCCCGATCCCCGACTCCTCGGGATCTCCTGACACATGTCCCTACTAATGGACGGTTCTGATCCTATCGGGAAATCGCGGATCATGATTCCTACATGCAAGATTTTCTTGCCTCCGAAAACCCTGATACTCTGATTCGTGACTTCCTCAAATCTCCCGACACGTGTCCCTGCTGATGGACGGTTCTGAGCTTATCGGGATTTCTGATGCAACGATTTCTTCACTCCTGGAATCCACGATGTGTTAAATCCTGACTCCTCTCCTAATGTCTGACGCATGTCCTGCCAGATCAATGGCTAGGATCTCCGTCGGTGTTTCGAGACTCGAAAGATCTCAGTTCCCTAGGCCTTCAAAACCCCGATGCCTCCAATATCCCGATGCCTTGTCTGGGACTTCCCCTCTGCACACTAGGGCTTAAACCCTGCGCAACTTCCTGAGATCTAACAACTGACAGGAATTCACTTGCTGATCCAACGGCTTAGCAGCCTCCCGAGCTTGATTTCTGGTGTGGTTGTAACCTCCTCACACCTCTGCGAGATCCAACGGCTGACGGGCTTTTTCGAATCCTCTCCGTAAGATCCATACCATTGGTTTCTCCTCCTTGAATACTTCTTGGGAATAACTAAGTATTCCTTCTCAGAACTTACCCTCCAGCGCATGCACTTGCAACTCTTGCCTGAAACATTTCACAGCACAAATTCCTGTGCTCTCCTTTGACGATTTCTCGAAGGTTCTATACCTCCTGAGCTTTCCCACTCTAATTCTTTCAGAGGGACTTGCGCGCACTCCTTGCGACAAGCATACGACACTTCCCAAGTGTTGAATCCTTCCGACTCTGCACACTCCTGCAGTAGCAGTATTCGATTTCCTTCTTCTCAGATTCATGACTGAGACTTCCTCTTCAGCCTGCACACTCCTTTGCATGGCTTCAACAACCCAAATCCACTTCTGGGTGAACGAGAACAAAAGTTAAACTACCTGAGTCTCCATCAACGCACTCCTGCAGATGGTTCCAACTGCAAACCTTGCAGGAATCTCCTGGCTCAGATAGAGAAACAATTGAAACTCATTCCGTCTCCCCTTCAGACTTCAGTTTGAAACATGAAATCACATGAACAACATATAAAAGCAAATGCATGACAGGAAACAAACATTCATGAGCACATCAACAATATACATAGAGAGAAACAACACCAACCATGAATTTGAATTAAAGCTTTCTTCTATTAATTCAAATGCCTGTACATGGGTTTTCTTCATACACTGTTCTTTGCTTGCTCTTCTCTTCTCTTGAATGCTTCCACTATTATGTTACAATGGTACAATGAGGGTGTATATATTTGTTTTCCCTCTCAGACTCTAAAATATCAAATCTAGAATTAAAATCCTATCTACCAGCATTAACTAAATTAAATGTCGACTATCTACCAAAGGATGAGAGCTTAAAGGCTCAAGGTCCAATACAATATACAAATGCGCCTTCATAAATGGCTTCATTAAATACTTGTGCAACAATCCCAAAGCATTTTCAAAAATTTGGGTTGGTTTTGTCCAGCTGATCTCTGCTTGATGTGCTGGCTCGCTTGATGAGTCGGTGATGCTCCTGCATCACCCTCATATGAGGCTATCCTTGAAGCCATGACTACGGTATCTATACCGTGGGAGTACTTACACCGTGTTTTGTGTTTTCTTCCCTTTTGGGAGACTTTCCAAGTTGACTATTGAAGAGACTCTTGGTCTGATCCTAGTAGTGGGCTCTACCTGAACCAATTGCATTCATGAGTCATAACCCCCTGGAGTCTTCTTTAAGCCATTTTCAGACTCTTTAAACATGAAAATATTGTTGAGTTATCTTGTTGTCCTCCATGCTCTCCAAACTAAAACTTGAAGGCACGTCTATCCGATAGTAGTTTACCCATTTTTCGTTCTGAATGGTCAATTTTATGAACAAAGGTATAATCTAGGAGCTTCGGTTCGCTAGAAGAGTATTCTCGAGTATAAGTTTAACCCTTTTTCGGGCCTAAGGCACTAAATTTATGAAAAAGGAACCCCCACTAAGTCCATAGTTAAGCTCTTTTCAGACTCCCTAAAATTGAAAAGATCGTCAAGTGACCTTGTTCTTTCACACTCATTAAATTGGTCCAGAAGAACATCCCCTACGGAGTCCACATTTAATCTCTTTTCAGACTCCTTAAAATTGAAAAGATCATTGAGTGACCTTATTGCTTCACACTCATTAAATTGGTATAGAAGAACATCTACTAGCATGATTTTACCCCTTTTTTTGGCCTGTAGATTGTGGAGGAAAAAGGTACACCTTAGGAGATTCATCTCGTCAGGAGAGTTCTCCTCAGTAAATTTTATAATTTTTCGGGCTGAGGAGACTAAATCTAGAAAAAGGAAGTGAGTCCATAGTTAAGTTCTTTTCAGACTCCTTAAAATTGAAAAGATTGTCGAGTGATATTGTGTTTGTCACACTCATTAAAATGGTTTTGAATAGACGTCTTTTCGGTGCTAGTTTACCCCTTTTTTCAAACTGATTAGACTATTTTCGAAAAAGGTACCCCAATGGAGTCTTCTTTTACATTTTGTCAGACTCTCTAAATGTGAAAAAACCACCGAGATTACCTTCTCTAGGCTCATGAAAAATACATTGAAGGGGGTTTCATTGTGTCTTTCTAATTGCATTTGCATCTCTGCATATTTTGCCTAATGTCAGCTCCATGTTGATCTCAAATGAACCTTTGAAGCATGCCTTATATGAAAGCCTTGTAGCACTTTGCCTTTGTGACCTGACACCTTAACCCATGGAGGAATTTTCCCTTAGTGTCCTTTTCCTGCACATGTCTCCTTTCTCTGAGAATTAGTGTGTTCCTTGCGCTTGGAACTAGTATTCTTGTGAAACTTGTTCCTCCTTTGTAACGTAGCATTCTTTTATTCTTTTTCAAGCTCTTTAAAAAAAATTAAAAGACAAAAAAATATAAAAAATCCAAAAAGAGGATGGGAAATATATATTATTTTTTGGTAGCACAATGAGTCTCCTTGGAAAAAGCACATCCTTATGTTTTTTCGACAAAATTTTGGATCTAATATGACCTTAGGAAGTTGTTCTCGCTACATAGAGTTGTGTCCTCCTCCGTTTGGTTATTCTTCCAAACACATGGAGATTTTGTGTTACCTCCTGCATCGTGAACTTATGTCAATGTCATGTTGCCTGAGTCTGATAATCTTTCATGCTCTTGTCCAAGGAAATTTTCACCCAGCCCGAGTTGGCCTTTCTACAGTTTTTCTCTTAACCTCATGTTCGACCATCCCAAAAGCCCAATCAAGTCCTTGTTTGAAATCGATGAATTTCTATGCATGATCATTGAGATCCTCTTGTTTGTTCCCAACGAGTCGTTGAAGACCTCTAGGTAGTGAAGTCGTACACTCAAATTACACTCCTACCCGAGTTTTGAAGATCTTGAATTTGTTGCTCAAGCTCTGAAGGCCTCATCTCCAACCATCAGGCATCATTGGCTTCTTGAAGATGGATACTATACATGTATATCTTTGATTTTGAGATGTATATCTATTGTGTATTTCTTGCAGCTACACTTTATATAGTTATATGACATGGATTTGCAGTGTATTTGATTGGCAGCCATGATTTATTTCATGTTGATCATGGGTATGCCTGCCTCAGAGAGACAATTGTTATTTTTGCAGATGGCACCTCCCAAAATCTGGTCCTGGGCTCACTCACTTCGTACATTGGAGAAGATTTTGTAATTTATTTCGGCCATCAGATGCTCTTATGACCTCACACATTAGGGGGATCTCTAAATTTCCCCATATATTCATACCTAGCACTTGGCCCTCTTACTTGTTATTTTTTCCAAGCCATCACTGAGTTGTTCTTCCTAAAAAATTATTTTTTGAGGATGTACGTGCCCTGCACCAAAACTTCCCATGTATACACACTTGTTGCACCACTACATCCCGTGTATACTTGCAAAAGTTGCAAAAATAAAAATTTTGCAAGGAATTCATTGAGATTACGAGCTATTGGGTAGTTTCCCAACTAATCCACCGCCTATAGCCCTTCACCCAACCAAATAACCATAATTTCTTCATATAGAAGTAGGTGTTGGGGTCTCATTCCACATCTAGACATATGAACAATGAAACCCTGCCAGTTTCAAATCCCCTCCTTGCCCCAAGAATTTGCAACCTTGTTGTGAGAATTGCCTCAGAATTCCCCAATTTGCCCTTTTCCCTCCATCATAAACCCATTCTATTTCCCAAAAATAAGGTTCAGAGGAGAAAGATACACAGAGGTGCACTTGGCACTTGGTGAAGAGGAGCCCGAACTACGTTCAAGGAGCATTATCCGACTCTGGTTGTAAGTAATCATTGTATTATCAATAAAAGAAGTACTTTTCTTGTCCCAAAACATGATGTGTCAAATGTTTGCATTTGTTCTATGTTTTTATTCTAACTTCTAACCCTTATTTATGTATGAAATATATTCTTGTAATTTTTTGTTTGTCTGTTTTTGAATGTAGGCCAGCCTTTGGGAGGAGATTTGCAGTCAGTGAATCTATCAAGCGCGAGAGGATCTACACCGAACACAGAGTAAAGGTATAGTTACCAGATCCTTCTCATTTTACTTTTCTTGCATAAGTCTGGGATATGTTTGGGGTATTTAGAGAAGTAGGAGACTTTTAAATGATTATTGATCTGCCTACATTGTAAACCCTGGTGTATCCATAGGGGGGTTTTCCCCGCTAGCAGCTATACATTTCCCTCATAAAATAGGGTTTCCTTATAGGGAATAAAACCTAACATAACTTCTACCATCAAATCTGCGACCTTATAATGAATGGCCCATATTTACAATGAAATTACAATATACATTTACAAGGAAATTTTTCCATTCATGGGCCCGCTTTCCCCCGGACCCAGAAGGGGGGGTAAACCCCCCTGCACTCCCCCACATGAAGTAGTTTAAATTATTCTAGGGTGTAAAGTCTTCATGGGGTATAAACACAGTTGAAAACAAAGACCTTTGGATCAAGAAGATAATCAGGCTCCACAACCAACAATCACCCACTTGGAGACTGATCTCAACAACTCTACCGCTGTTGTATATGCTGGACTATGATCGTTTTTGGACCTGGAGAGTTTCACATCTTCAACTTCATGCTTGAAGACCAACTAAAATTGAGCAGGAACTCAGTTTCTCCCTGGTTACTCCCTTTGTTAACATGTATGTAGGATTCAGGATAGTGTGTATCTTTTCCAACTTCAAATGTCCATCTTCCAAGATGGATCATATGAAATGGTACCTAAGTTGTATATGCTTATTCTTTGAAAGGAAGTTTGATTTATTTTCAAGGTGAATGGTACTATCACTGTCACAATACAACCTGTTATTCTCCTGCTTCTTTCCCAATTACTCCATAAACCTTTGTAACCAAATCATTTCTTTACTAGCATCTATAGCAGCAACATAATCTGCTTCTCTTGTTGAAAGTGCAACAACCTTTTTCAATTTCGAAATCCATCTTACTTTTGTTCCACCTATAGTAAAAACATACCCTATGGTGCTCCTCCTGCTATATTTATCACCTTCCATATTTGAATCAACATATTCCTATAGAATAGTGTTTGAACCTCCAAAACATAATGCATGAGTAGTAGTACCTCTCAAATACTTGAGAATCCACTTTAATACCTCCCATTGTTCTTTACTTAGATTGTTCATATACCTACTCACAACTCCCACTGCATCCGCAATATATGGTCTTGTGAAAACCATCGCATACATCAAGATCCCAATTTTTGATGAATAAGGGACCCTAGACATGTATTATATATCCTCCTATGTCATGGGACACATCTCCTTAGTTAATTTGAAATTTTTGGCCAAAGGTGTACTAACTGGTTTTTCATTCTGCATTCTAAACCTCTCCAACACCTTCTCTATGTACTCACCCAGAGACAATGTCAATTTGTGATTTTTCCTGTCTCTTGTTATTCTCATACCAAGGATTTTCTTTGCAGCACCCAAATCCTTCATCAAAAATGAACTAGACTATTTCTTCTTGAGCACATTTATATCCTTCATATTAGACCCTGCAACAAGCATGTCATCTACATACAATAGTAAGATAATATAGCTTCCTTTTTCTAGCTTTTTAAAATAAACACAGTGATCAGAATGACATCTACTATAGCCTTGTTCTATCATAAACTTGTCAAACTTCAAATACCACTTCCTTGGATATTTCTTTAGGCCATACAAGATCTTCTTCAACATGCATAACAAATTTTCCTTTCCTTTGACCTCATACCCATGTGGTTGCTTCATATAAATCTCTTCCTCCAAATCTGATCCAGATTATTTTTGGCACGAAATGAGATCGGAGATATAATAAATAAATGCACATAGATATCACAAATATTCAATAATATAACAGAAATGTATCAGAGATGAAACCATAAACATAGGTATACAGTAATACATGATTTCTATTAATGAAATAAATGTACAGAGACTGTAAAATACAGAGTGAAAGACTCAATAGAAGATGATTACAATGAGGCTCTGAAGGCATTTTTACAATAAGAAGGAATTCCCAAAACCCTAGACATCCAAAAACCTAAGCCTAGGAGATGAAGCGCCAAAAGTCATGTGGGCCCCGTTTGGGTAAGTGAGTACATCAACTTCTCGGGGTCGTAACTTTTGCGTACCATCTCCATTTTAGGCGTGTGATAGCTCGTTGGAAAGGTATCATTGAGGAGATTCATTTTGGGGGATCATTCATTCCTTTAGATATCATTGAGAACTTGGATCACAAAAAACCTTCATTTGGGCCCTCAAAATGGCCCCAGAAGTTAAAACCTGCTAAAAATAGTAAATTTCCAAAATGGCCAAAAAATTGTTTTGAGCCAGTTGGAAAAGGTGGGTGGCCACCAATATCCACCTGGATCAATCCTCCCTCCTTAGGAATAAATGGTCTCCATTTCATTGAGTTCCCAGGGGAGATGGAAAAGCATTTGTTGGATCTACATCTTGGTGAGTTGCTTGTATTGTTGGAGACGTCGCATTGCTTAGTTTGTGGAAGTTTGTCATGAGCCTATTGAAGCTGAGGTTGTTCAACAAGTCGATCTACATGAGAGGAAGGTGTGTAGAAGGAATCTTTGTTCTTTTCTGCAACCTTTTCGACCTGCTTTTGTTGGATAGAAGGTGAAGGGGGCAAGGCTGTAGTGGTTGCAGTGTCCTTTTGTTCCCCTTTTGAACAGATTGTGAAGAAACTGAATTTTGCAGTATGAGATACTACCTTGCGACACTTTTTAGGTGGAACAATAGTTGGAACTACTTTTGGTATTTTGTAGAGATGACCCCCCAAAGTAACAATGACACTACGGGGTGAAGACTCATAAATAACATGGTGTCTCCACATATATGGTTGGCCCAAGAGAACATCACAGACATCCAATGGGGCAACATCACATAATACCTCATCCTTGAAGGGTTAGATGTCATATGACAATAAACACTATTGGCTGACACAGAGATCTCGTCCTTGTTGAAGCCACCCAATGTTATATGGCTGTGGGTGTGGTGTTGTCGACAATCCCAACTGTTTGACGACCTCTGCTGAGATGAGGTTTTTCTTTCTTCCACTATCAATAATAAAATGCAGCGGGGTCCCCTTCAACCACATCTGTGAATGAAAAATGTACTCCCCCTCTTCAGGATCTATTGGTTCTTCTGGTTGAATTATTGCAGTCATGACAATAGCAGTGGGTTCTACATCAATGATCTGTCCTTTACCAGTATTTTCATAATCATATTTTGAATGAGGGTTCGGCTCCTTGTCTTTGATCTCGACCACCAATGATTGTTTTGAGAAACATTCATCGATGTTGTGCCAAGGGCTTTTGTGTAAATCACACCATTTTTCGGTGTCCTTTTTTGTCTTCCCTTGACCCTTCTTTTCATGTGTCCTGGACTGGTTTTCGGGAGATTGTTTGTTAGGGCTGTCTTTGTCATACTTTGGTTGTTGCAGATTTGCAAACCCAAATTCCCATTTGTTCTGGTGCTTAAATTTATGCTCAATTTTAACAGCATATCGATAAGCAGCACCGAGTGATGAGATGTCCAAAAAATCCATTTCAGTATGGATGTATCTGTGTAGAGCCCCACGGTATTTCAGAACCAAATGTCACTCAGAGTCTTTGATACCCAACTTGATGCACAAGGTATGGAAGGTATTGGTGAAATCTGGAATTGCTTGGCCCCTCTGTTGTTGCAGTGTGGTCCATCTCATGTACTAGTCCTCATAGTTGCCAACAGGGTAATACTGTTCCTTTACCACATCCACAAAAAAAATCCCAAGTGCGATCGGCCCCATATATTCCAGACTCCTCTGTGGAACTTTTCTCCCAGTAAGTTTCCCACCAATGTTTGACATGAGGGAGAGATTTAAGGAGTGCGAAGGTGATCTTTTCTTTGTCGGAAAAGTTGTGAATAGAGAAATAACCTTCTAGCAGAGTTAACCATTTTTCTAGGGATTCTGCATCTATTTATCCTTCAAATATAGGAATATCAAAATTAACTTGTACCTTGAAAGGCGAGGTGCCTCCAAAGTAGCCTCTTGATGAAGATGCGCCTGATGTTATCGTCAGGCGTTTAAAGATGTGGGAAAAATTCTCCATCATTTCGTCCCTCTGTTGCATGAGAGCTTGCTCAAGCAATAGATTGATAGGATCGTCTGATCCATCATTTTTATTTTCTTCCACCATTGATGGTTTCTTGGGTGTGTGAGAGCGATTGTCTTCAAGAGAGACAAGCTCGAGACCCAACTTGCTATACTCAGACCTCGTCGGGGACATGCATTGAAAAAATGATCAAGAGCAGCATGCTCTGATACCAGTGATCCGGATTCCTTTTTACAATAAGAAGGAATTCCAAAATCCCTAGACATCCAAAAAACTAACCCTAGGAGATGAAGCGCCAAAAGTCATGTGGGCCCCGTTTGGGTAAGTGAGTACATCAACTTCTCGGGGTCGTAACTTTTGCATATGATCTCTGTTTTAGGCGTGTGTTATCTCGTTGGAAAGGTATCATCAAGGAGATTCATTTTGAGGTGTCAATCATGTCTTTGGATATCATTTATAACCTCAATATCTAAAAACCTTCATTTGGGCCCTCAAAATGGCCCTGGAAGTTAAAACCTGCTAAAAATAGTAAATTACCAAAATTGCTAGAAAATTGTTTTGAGCCAGTTGGAAAAGGTGGGTGGCCACCGATATCCACCTAGATCAAAATCCCCATGGATAAAAGTTTTTTTTACATCTAACTATTCAAGGTGAAAATATTCTACTGCCAAAATACTTAAAACAGTCCTAATTGAAGTCATTTTAACAACATGAGAAAATATTTCATCAAAATCTATACCTTTCTTTTCTACAAACCCCTTTACAACAAGTCTATCCTTGTACCATTTTTTTCCTCCATCTTCTTCCTTCAACTTGTAAACCCATTTATTCTGCAATGCTCTTTTTTCTATAGGAAACTGAACCAAGTCCCAAGTCTGGTTATTTACCAAAGAATCAATTTCATGCCTTGCTCCCACTTCTTTTTGGTGTCTACCTTCATTGCCTCTTCATAACATTCTGGTTCACCATAATCAGTCAACAATAAATAATACAATGAAGGAAAGTATTGTTCAGAGGGTCTACTTAACCTGGTATATATTCTAACAATGCTTGCAGGATTTTGAGGTACATGTTGATTCTGTTGTTGTACATTATGATTTTATGGTATCTTTGGAATTTCTTTTTCAGTGATCTCATCAAGCACTATGTATTCTGTTTTTTTATTTTTCATGTTTCTTTCCCCGCAACTGATCTTTTTACATGACCTTCTCATTGAAGATGACATCTCTACTCCTAATGATTTTGTTATTTTCATAATCCCATAAGCAATAACCAAAATAGTTAACACTGTATCCAATAAAGGTACACTTCTTGTATTTTTCCTCAAGCTTTGTTCTATTTTCTTTATCAATATGGAAAAATGATTCACAACCAAAAGTATTCAAAACAGAATAGTTTACCTTTTTACATGTCCATGCCTCCTATGGAATTCTACCATCCAAAGAGATTGAAGGTCCTTTGTTTATTAAGTAAATAACAGTATCTACAACATCTACCCAGAACTCTAAGGGAAAACCATCATGCAATCTCATACTTCTTGCACGCTCCATTATTTTCCTCTTCATCCTTTCTAACACACCATTTTCTTGTGGTGTTCCTAGAACTAACTTCTCTCTATGAATCCTATGGTATGAACAGTAATAATTAAACTCCTTGCTGCAATATTCACCTCCATTATCTGATCTAGGACACTTCAACCTTTTTCCTATCTCATTCTCAACCAAAGCATTCAATTCCTTAAAAGTATAAAAAACATCAAGTTTTTGTCGAATGCAATAAACCCATGTTTTTCTAGTTGCTTCATCAATAAAAGTAACATAATAATGAGATCCACCAAGAGATAATATCTGATCTAGTCCTCATACATCTGTATGCACAAACTCTAGCCTTTCACTCTTCTTTTCTTTTCCAACTCTAAGAAATATGACTCTCTTATGTTTTCCATAAACACAATGCTCACATAAATCCAAATCAATTTGTTTAAGATCTGAAAAAAAAATCTTTTGTGAAGTATCTGCATCCCCTTCTCACTCATGTGTCCAAGCCTATGATGCCAAAGTGTTGTATCCACTCTTGTTTTCTAAATAGATAAAAGATTCAATATTTCCAATACATAAATATAATGTACCTACCTTCTCTCCTTTTTCTATCACCAATGATCATTTGGTGACCTTCCACACCTTATCCGTAAATATGGATATACAAACTTCACTTTCCAACTGCCCTATTGAAATTAGATTTTTCCTTAGATCTAGAAAATGTCTTACCTCTTTCAAAAACCATTGGTTTCCATTGCTTTGCTTTATTTTTACCTTTCCCATTCCAACAATTTTGTATGGTGCATAATCACCCAAATGAACCTGTCCAAAATCACCTTAAACATAATCTAGCAATTGTTTCCTATGGGGTGTGGCATGAAATGGAGCCCCTAAATATACTACCCAAGACTCAAAAATATTATCTATAGAAAGAATCAAATCATCTTGTAACACATCACATGTTACATTTGTTTCATGATTTCTCTCATGTTGTCCATCTCTTTGCTTATTTGGAGCTCTGTAGTATTTATTCAAATGTCCTTTTTTCCCACAATTCCAACACTCTATCTTTCCAAATATGGATTTGGATCTTCCCTTCCTATAATTCCCGCGATTCCCTGAGCCCTTTCCTCTATCATTTGTTCTTCCCATGTTCTCCATGTTTATCACATTACCTGATGTCTCACATGTGCTTTTCCGTCGCATTTCCTCGCTAAGTATAGCAAAAACAACATCATAAAATAAAAGTGTTTGAACCAAAGATAGAGTTACTTACAGCCATGACCAAGCCATTCCATATTTCTAGAAATGAGCATAATATTAGAAGATCCCTGACCTCATCATCAAAGTCCACTTTTATAGAACTTAGTTTATTAGTAATTATATTAAATTCATTTAAATGATCTGCAACAAACCCACCTTCTGACATATTCATATTAAATGATATCTACAACGCAATACACTTCATAACATGATATGTGGGACAACTTAATCCATTATACTTTGGCATGATACTTTCATTCTCTGTTCCAAATCGAACATGTAATAACCTTTTACACTGCAACAAATATCTTACACCATCTTTGTGTGTAGCCCACCATCTTGCTGAAGTTGCTTTCAATATGAAATCTAAGACCAAGAGTCTTTGTTTATATGGAATATGAATTTCAAACTTGTTAATAAAATATTATGTAGGTGTTATTCCAGTATAACTTGGAGGTTTGACTATTTAAGCTCCAATCCATCTTAATGTGTGAATAATCTGAGCACACTTCCTTGTCAAAACTTCATGTAGTCTTTGTTTTCAATTCTCCAGGGAATCTTCTGAGTTTGATGCACATGTGTTGATTCTTATCCAAATAAGTATGTATTCATCTGTAGGATTGACATAGTTGTCCATTCACGCAGTCATATTATACAAATTATCAAACCCTTTTCTCTTTATTTGTTCTACATACCTTTACTTTTCAGTGGGGTCTAATGGTGTTGTTACCTTTAAGTATTCCACTTTGACTACCGTCTACCTCTTTTTTAATTCAATGATCACATGATTATAAAATTCCAAATCCATTCCCAACAGTTCTAGATATGGTGTACTTCCATATACTATGTCGATCACTTCGAAGTCTGCTACACTATGCACCCCATCAATGTTGACATTTACTCCTTTTAACCTTCTAACTCAGACAATCTTATGTTGGTTCACTAATATCAACTGGATAGAAGTATGTCTTGGTATAACATTTACATCTGAACCTAAATCCATCATTATGTTGTCCATTTCATAAGCTCCTCTCCACGCACTGACCCTGAACTCTCTATTTGTTCACTTCTTACTACACCCCTGGTTAACTGTTATGTGTACTACATGTTTCTTTGTTTCTTTGGAACAATGTTCAATCATTTTACGTAGACTACTCAATGCATATCCATCCTTCATTAAATATAAGAAACTTTTTAAAATGCTCTTCAAAGTACTTACGTCATCAATTCATTTCTCAAAATGATTGTATACTAGAGGCATATCATATACTAGTGGTTTATCATACAACTATAGTGTAGTCAAAGTTGATGTTATCCAGTTTGATCCCCTCAATTATTTTCTTTCTTGCTAGTAGGTCTCTTTCTATTTCCTTGGATAAAACAATGGTAATGGCTTTTCTACTTTCCTTTCCCACTGGTGAATGTTATTCCCTTGGTATTTCACATCCACTCTAGTTCTCATTCCTCCACATGTAACTATTTCTATCTTAGGTTTCTCATTGCGCTCTTTGGATGCTATCATCTGTATGTTTTGATTATGGTTTTGGTTCTAGTTTTGATTCTCTCTTACCTTCCATTTCACTATCCTTTGAGGACAATATTCAGTCGCATGGTCGAATTCTCTGCAGTACGTTCACATAGTGCAAGGATTTGGGAATTTGTTTACTAAATGTTTCAATTGATTGAAATTATAAAAAATGATTGTCCATATTCCTCCTCTACCAAATCCACCTCATCTTTGACCTCTCTCAAATCCTCCTCCTCCACCCTTATTAAATCCTCTCGGGGTATTATACTGTGGAACTCCTTCTGCTGCAATTTTTTTTTCTTGGATCATGTAAGAATCTACAGTGTGTTATTTCATTAAGTCAAATGTGAAACATACCTTCTCATCATGTCCTACAGACTTGAAAAAATTATAGAACAAATTCCTAGGCGTGCTCTAGTACTTCTGCAATAATGGACAAGCAGTCGAATGATGTCCCTGTGTCTTTCATATTTCACAATATCCCACTCCTCATGATAATGGGTTATGTGCCCCCATATCCATATAATGCGCAAATGTTGGGAATTCATATTTATGATGGCCTTCTTTATTACATGTAATACACCAAACTTGTTCATGATTTTCCTTTCCTTTCGTTAGTTCTGACAAACGAATCCTTAGAGAAACTAACTATGACTCAACCTATGCCATTCTTGCACCATCTCCTACAGGACATTCTTATAGCTTCATCACAATTTCTAATGCTTCTGGATGTGATGTGACCTTCTGATGTGTCATAGGACAATGAATGTGTGGTAAGATACCTACAATACACCATTCTCTATGTTGTTCATTAGGAATCTGGAATTTTAATCTACCCATAACATCTTTAAACCTTTGATCATAATCCCAAACTGTCTCAATCTATATTTTCTTAATTTATTTCACCTTTTTGATGTATTGTTACTCAAATTTTGGCTTTTGAAATTCATTTAATAAGACTTGTCTAATTTCTTCCAATGTCCTAGATTGTCTTACCAGTGTAGTAGTCTAATACTTCATGTACCATAATAGTGTGGGACCTTTGAATTTTGTTGCTAACTGCACAATCTTTGTTTCCTCATCCTAGACATTCTTTGTAGTCCATTTCATCTCACATACAAAAAGATGTTTCTCTCGGTCTTCCAACCCCACTCCCTGGAATCCAATCGTTCTCAATGTATTATCTATTCCTATCATTATATTATGTGGATTACTTACCTTCAGTAATGTTGAATGACTTTGGTTCATTGAGCTACTTCCAATATTCTAACCAATGTTTTAACTTCCTCCACTAACTACAATTTCTCTTGACAAATTTTTGGTTTCTTCCTCAGATCTTGGTGACACACATGGGGTCATCAGTTCGACATAGATTATGATCTGATATGGACTTTTGTCATCTATTGGAATGTACTAAGGATCCTTTTATTTCTCTTTCCTTTCTCTGTATGGTGTGATCTGAAGTATTGGGCAAGGTTCTCTTTTCCCAAGCACTTTGTGTTTCTCTTCTTTCTCATCCATAGTCTCCTTCTTACTATACCTAAACCTTTTCCTACAGCACAATACTCTAATGTCTTTGTCTAATTCATTGTATTCCTCTATCGACATCCTCAGTCCATTTGTTTCTTATTCATATCTTTCCACTATCATACCATCCTATGGTCATCCCCAGTCCCCCTATGTGCATGAAGGTGCCTAGAAATCAGATTCCATATTCATAACATTCTTGTCGTACAACAACATCTTTATCCAGGTAGACAGTGCATTCATAAGTATTTTGCGTGGACCCTTGAAGAAGTCCCTCTCTATGACACTATAATACTAGGTACAAGCTATTGAAAACTATGTAATGTAGCACCCTAGTACACTATTCAACCAAAAATAAACTACATGAGAAACTTTATTACTTACTGTATTCAATTGTCTGATCAATTCAACAGTCCAATTTCTCATATCCTCAGTTCGGTATCTTTAAACATTCTCAACTAGCCTTTCTAACCATTCAGTAAAAATTATTGGAAATTCACCAAATAATATTTCAAGGAGATCTGTAAACACATACCTTTGCAAAAATTGTTCGTCACTGAGTCGTGAGTTCCTATTCTATTCTCTGGAAAATTATTGTTCCTTCCTTCTTAACCATTATGTGATCTCTTCCTTATTCAACCTCCAAAATATTCCCCTTAGTTATAGTTCTTATTCTCGACAATGGAATCATTTGTTGGAACGCAGTGGGAAGAAATGGGTTTAATCATTAACAAACCAACAAAACCCTTAGACACCAACCCTTTCGACATCACCTACAAATCAAGTGAAGTCTCACCTGAGGCATCTAGAGGGGATGCAAAAACCAAGGTTCTGCAATGATGAGAGGAAGTTAGGCATTTAACATAACCATACTATGAATTATCCATTCATATATTGTTAAGCCATAAATAGTGGTTCATTACCCCTTAATTGGGGAATATTACATTAGTAATCTTATTTTATTTATATCGGCTTTATTCCATTAGTTGTAATTGTACCTCCTAGTCTCCTATATATACCAATGAGACATTTTCATTTGGAAATTTATGTGGCGTATAAGGAGGTTTCCCCCTCGAAGAGGCTTATTACCTGAAATTATCTCTTTTTCAAGGCGTTGAGTACTTATTCTGAGGTTTTTCTATGCTATATTGATATTTGGTTCTTAACATATGGAATAAAAGCTTAAGGTCTTGGGGTTTTGCTACTCCATATGAGACACTGTGGAATTTTCATGATAAATGTTTTTCTAAAATGTTTCAAAAGGAATTCCTTGGAGGATATTTAGTAGAGGAATCAAGGTACATTTGGTTAAAATTTCATCTCTTGAGGCCTTATACTTTCCGAGATACAACCTGTGTAAGATAGCATTCTGGAATCATCCTGAATTGAGTCATTATGGAATTTTCTCTATAAAAATGTTTTTGTAACATTTCAGACCCTGAATTCCAAAGAATATTCAAATAAATTAGTAAGGTATATGTGGTAAAAAATTTATATTCTGGTTCATCTTACATTTGTAGATACACCTTGTGGAATATAGGGTATTTGACTAGTCCTATTGACTAGTCTCAAGCAGATGTTCCAGGTAAAACAATAATAAATTCTTATTGGAGTATCCAAATTGAGTGAGACCAGTTGCATTGGATAGTGGACAATCTGTAGAAGTTTTGGTACAATTTTCAGAATTTTATATCAATTATTTTGTGTGGGGCATGCTATACAAGTGAGATCTCCTAGAAAGTCCAAAAATCAGAAAGTTGTGGTGAAGTTACCGTAAATTCCACTTGGAACATCCATTTTTTATCACACCTATGGAATTACAGAGAAGAAATATCAGAGAACTACAAAAAGGAAAAATTCATACCCAGAAGGGCCAAAATTTTGGATATACAATAAAAGGAATATTATCTAGCAGAACCTCCTCAAAATTAAGGTTTAAAGTGATACTTGGCCAACATGCCACCAAAAAAGGGAACTTCTACACCAAATAAGCCTCTAGATAGCCCTACTTGTACTTTTGATGAAGGTGAAGAAATGCATAGGGACATAAATGATTTACAAAAGAAGGCAGTAACAAAATATGAACTACAAGAGATGAGGGATTCAACAAATACTAAGATGGATGGTTTAAAAGGGGAGATCATGGAAGGATTGAAAAATTTCCTAATAAAGTGGACACCTGAAAGTGAAAATGTATCCCATGAAATTCATGATGAGGACACAAGGAAGATGAATCAAGAATGGAGAAACCCTAACTTTGGGTTGAAGACCAGCCACATTCCTAAGATCGATATGAGGAAGTTTGATGGAAAAGACCCAATCACATGGATACTTTAGATGGAGCAATTCTTTAGTCTACAGAATGTTCCACATGAACAAAAGGTACAGATTGCTTCTTTATATTTAGAACCCAATCAATTTGTGTGGTATCTATGGCTTTGTTCTCGCAAATCATTCGTCACTTGGACAATTTTCAGGGAAGAAATGATAGCACACTATGAGGATACAAGGAGCAATACCTTCTTCAGCCAATTGGTAAATCTCAATAAAAAGGGTTTAGTTACAGAGAACATTGAGAACTTCCAAAGATTGAATATAAAGGTAACAAATATTCCATATGAGCACTTGATTGATGTATTCATAGGAACTTTAAGGGATAACATTCAACATGAGTTTTGTCTTTGGGAACCGAAATCATTGGAGAATTCATTTAGTGTGGAAAGAAATGTTGAAAGTAAAAATATGGCTATGGCTACTAGAAGGACCACTCCTAACATCTATCGAGAGAATAATGTTCCTTTTTCTAAAACACCTCAACAATTGGAGGGAAGAAAAGAAAGAGTTTTATGCTTTAATTGTGACAGCAAGTACAGTAAGGGACATAAGTGTGGTGAGAAGAAATTATTCTACATATATTGTGAAGAGGAGGAAGAACAATAACAAGAACAAGAACCATCTCAAGATGAAAACATAGAAACAATTTCATCTGAAGAGTTGACTCCCACGATATCGTGTAATGCATTGGTTGGAATTAGCACTCCTCAAACCCTCAAGATCAAAGGATTTATCAAAAAGAAAAATTCAATAGGCCTAATTGATTCTGGCAGTACTCATAATTTCATTCACTATAAATTAGCCAAAGCTCTCAATTGCTTTGTATATCCAGTGCCATAGTTTCAAGTAATGATTGCAGATGGAGGAACTATCAATTGCTCAAGAAAATGCAATAAGATCAATCTTACTATGGGGGAATATGTAATGAATAGTATAATAATTGCTATACCCATGGGTGGTGTTGATGTTGTACTAGGAATCCAATGGTTACAATCATTAGGAATGATGGATTTTAATTTTCAAGAACATTTCATGAAATTTTCATTGGAAGGAAAAGAAATTGAGTAAAGAGGTATCACAGGGAAACCCGATAAGGTGATAATCTCTAATGGCATGAAAAAATTATTGAAAAAGGGGCATCAAGGTGTTATTGCATAACTATGCTCACTAGATGTTCAAATATATAAGCCATCTATTCCCTTATATCTCCAAGGGATCATTGATAAGCATTCCAAAGTATTCAAAGATATTCCCAAAGGTCTTCCACCCACTCGAAATCATGATCATGATATTCACCTAATTCCTGAGATTGTTCCTCCTCAGATCAGGCCATACAGATACCCTTATGGCCAGAAGAGTGAAATTGAGTGCATGGTTGAAGAAACGTTAGAGGATAGAATTATTAGACCTAACCAAAGTTCTTACTCAGCACCGGTGGTAATGGTATTCAAGAAAGATGACTCATCACGTATGTGTCCAGATTATAGAGAGCTCAACAAGATCACTATTAAATATAAGTTTCCAATTCCCATCATTGAAGAATTGTTAGATGAACTACATAGAGCAATTTATTTCACAAAGTTGGATCTTCGTTCAGGGTATCATCAAATTAGAATGAAGGAAGAAGATATCCCAAAAACAACATTCCGAACTCATGAAGGCCACTATGAATTTTTGGTCATGCCTTTTGGCCTTACAAATGCACCTTCCACATTCCAAGGGTTGATGAATTCCATTTTCAAGCCCTTCCT
>ML786395.1:290130-317830 GCA_009831015.1 Picea engelmannii | reverse complement strand
GATCCTTCTAGAAGCGGAAGCTTCTATTAGGTCTTCTTACATCCGCCTTATTCTATTTTATTGAAAGGTCTTATTAATATTGACCTTTATTACATCCGAATACATTAATCTACCTATGTGCGGGTTAGGACCTTAACACTAACTAAGAAGGATTCATTTTCATGGACTCCAGAGGCAACTAAATCTTTTGAACAACTTAAAGAGGTGATGTGCAAAGCTCATGTCTTGACCACTCAAAACTTCACAAAAACCTTTATTGTGGAATGTGATGCCTCAAGAAATGGAACTGGTGTTGTCATAATGCAGGAAGGAAGGCCCCTAGCTTTTGAAAGTTGACCACTCAAAGGAAAGGACTTACACAAACCCATTTATGAGAAGGAAATGATGGAAATACTACATGCATTGAAGAAATGGCATCCTTATCTAATACGTAGGCACTTCAACGTCAAAATAGATCATGATAGTCTCAAATACTTCTTGGAACAAAGACTATATTCAGAAGAACAACAAAAATGGGTGACCAAGATATTGGGTTATGATTTTGAAATCGTCTATAAAAAAGGGAAGAAAAATGTTGTGGCAGATGCACTCTCAAGAAAGGATGAAGATGTTGAAGCCTTTCTCTATGCTATCTCGATCATCCAACCCGATTGAATAATAGAAGCAAGGGATGAATGGAAGAATGATGAAAAAGTGTGGACTCTCATTCAAAGGTTGTAGCAGGATTCCAGTGCATAAGATACATTTACATGGAAAAACGATTCACTATGGTACAAATATCGCTTATATTTATGTAAGAACTCCCAATTCAAACAAAAGGTACTATTGGAATTGCACACCTCTCCAGTAGGAGAGCACTCAGGATTTTTGAAAACCTATCGTAGGGTCAAGAAGAATTCTTTTGGGGATGGCCTTAAAACTAATGTTCAAAGGTTTGTCATGGAATGTTTGGTTTGCCAACAAAGTAAGGTGGAAACAATTAAGACCCCAGGTCTTTTACAACCATTAGACATCCCAAGTCAGCGTTGGGAGGAGGTTTCCATGGATTTCATAACAGGGTTACCAAATTATGAAGGAAAGAGTGTCATCATGGTGATTGTTGATAGACTCACCAAATATGCAAACTTTTGTGCACTCTCTCATCCCTTCAAAGCCAGTACAGTTGCCACTACATTCATGGAGACAGTTCAAAATCTACATGGCAGCCCAAAGATTATTGTAAGTGACAGAGATCCCATCTTCACTAGAAATGTTTGGACATAATTCTTTTATTGTTTGTGTACTCAATTAGCTCATAGCTCATCCTATCATCCTCAATATGATGGACAAATCGAGATAGTAAACAAATGTTTGGAACGCTACCTTCGTTGCTTTGTCTCTGATAAAAAAAAACAATATTTCAAATGGTTTGTTGGCATATCTTTCAGGAAAAGAATGTGCTTGTCATTGATGGCAAGAACAATAGTGATGACACTCAGAAAATTGATGGCAATAACAACAATGATAACACTCAGAAAATCGATGGCAAGAACAACAGCGAAGACACTCAAAAGAGTGCAATGGAGGAGATTAGACATCAGCCATTAGATTGGAGCAAAAGGATGAGAATCCATTGGATTCAGAGGACATGTGGTGAGAGATCATCATTTCGTTGACTCACGAGCTGGAGAAGTCAAAGGTGAGAGTTGTAGGAACTCGCGATATGTGAAATTGTGAAATGATATGGGCTGTCGGATCATCAAGGATCTGGACCATTGATATGATATGAATTATGAGTTCATGAAGAGGATATCTTGACAGTTGGATAGAGGAATAAACAGGGTCATAAGATCCAGGAGAAGAACATGTTCCATGAGAGGAGATCGAACGGTCAACAAGGACCATGTCATACAGGAACTCACGAAATCCTTGGCAGTTTGGTAGCTTGGCAGTTTCTCTTGGAGATGCGTGGTGTAACAAATTTATGCACTCGTATAAAATACAAAGGTCATGATTGAGTTTGGTTGGTTGTTCTCACTGGAAAAAATGAGTTGAACTAGGAGAAAGGAAAATCACAGTATGCATAGTGTGAGATCAAACTCAAAGATGAGAATCAGAATCTGAACAGAACAGAAAAGGTGAAGAGAGAATAATGTACACATACCAAAGAGCATGAGAGGAACAGAGAAAGAATAGATAGAAAGGGACAACAAGTCAAGACAAGTGTGAACAGAACAAAAGAATAGTGAAACAGAGAAGAATTGTAGAACAGAGAAGAACTGGTAAGAATTGATATAATTGTATTGTTGGGTATTCAGTCATTTATTTATAATCAGTGAGGTAGGGAGGACTATAGTCCTCTATTATTCAAGTTTGTGCTTGAATACTAGAAGTTGTAGCTTTCGTCTAGTTGTGTCTAGAAAACAGGGTGGCAGGGTGGTGGTAGGGAAAATACAGAGTTTTATGTATGCAAGTTGGTGCCTGTATAAGTGGAAATAGGTGATTCCATCTAGTTGGTGCTAGAACACTCAGGGATTTGGTGCTTCCTTCTAGTGGGTGCTAGAAAAACCAGAGAGTTGTAACTCTCATAAAGTTGTAGCTTATAAAACATAGGTGGTAGCCTCATTTTAAGTTGGTTCTCAAATATAGATGATGTACAGAACATAAAAGACTTCCTATCACTCGAATAAGAAGAGGTTTTCTCCCTTTATGGGTTTCCTCGTAAAAATTTGTCTCTGTGTATATCATATGTGTGATTGATGTTTGTTATTTATGTTGTTCATTTCTTGTATAATCTTGATGGCCACCTGGAGAAGATTGAAAAAATGTTTTAATAGACATAATATTGTTTAAGCACAGTAACAATTGATTCACCCCCCCCCCTTCATTTGTCTTTTTAATTTCAACAATTGGTATCAGAGCAGGTTCCTTTTATTTAAAGGTAGATCTGTAAGCTTAAACATGACAAGTCATGAATATACTTCAACCAATAAGCCTCCTTTGTTTGATGGAACAAATGTTTCCTTCTGGAAAGTTAGAATGAGAACATACATAATGGCCTTAGGTGTTGATGTTTGGGATGTAGTAGAAACTAGATATATAAAGCCTATTGTGCTAGCTTCTAAAGATGATAAGTTAGAATTTAGCTTCAATGCAAATGCAATGAATGCTATCTTGAATGGAATTGCTGAAGTTGAGTTTGTAAATGTGATGCATCTTGAATCTGCCAAAGCAATGTGGGATAAACTTATTAGCAGTTATGAAGGCAATGAGAAAGTAAAAGATGCCAAACTTCAAACATATAGATTGAAATTTGAACAACTAAATATGAATTAGGATGAAACAATTAGTAAGTATTTTTTAAGAGTTGAAGAGATTTTGAATGCCATGAAGGGTATTGGTGAGAAGATTGAAGATGTATTTTTAGTTCAGAAGATTTTAAGATCTTTGCTTGATAGATTTAATCTGAAAGTTTCTGCAATAGAAGAATTAAATGATCTTAAAACTTTGTCTATTGATCAACTCCTAGGAAATATAACTACATATGAAATGAGAATTGGCAAAGATAAATCCATCACTAGAGAAGCATCTTTTAAAGCAGACAAGAATATTGATTCAGAATTAGATGGTATTGAGGAAAAATTTGTGAGAAGGTTAAAGAAAGGATCAGGAAAATATCAAGGAAAGCTTCCCTTCAAACATTTTAATTGTGGTAAGATAGGTCATTTTGCATCTAAGTGTCCTCACAAGAAATGGGACCAGAACTCTGATGATGAAAATAAATACAAATCTAAGAAATATAGTAAAAAGAAAAGTTTGTGTGCAAACAATGATGACTCCGCAGAAGACATAGATAATGATTCATCCTGCGAAGACAAAGTGAATGATTTTATGCTTATGGATATGGGAGATATTGATGATGAACACACAGGAGGTGACATGGATGACAAAGAAGATGTGGTGAATATGGAAGGTGAGTTAATTAGTGCTTTGGAAGAAGTTGATAGACTCATATTTAAGAAGAGAAAACAAAAATAGTTGTTGATGCAGTTTAAAATGAATGGTAAAACAAATGATGAATACTTTTCCTTGCTAAAAGTGGAGTTAGAAGAGGAAAATAAAATAGAGCACATTCTAAAACAACAGTTATCAGAGAAGAAAGAGATATGTGAATCCTTAGAAGAAGAGATAGTAAAAACCAGAAAAGAGATGGAGAAGTTTAAGGCATTGTATCATCAAAATATGTCAAGTATTAAAGCCTCAGAAGGATTAACCCCCATTATAAATCAACAAAGGAATCCAAAGTTGAAATATGGATTGGTTTATCAAGAAGGATCAAGTAATGATCAACCAAGTAACACATAATCCATCAAGTTTTTCAAATCTGCAATCATTGACAACAACTACTCTGCAAAAACAGAGAAAGATAATTAGCCGCCAAGAAGGAATTAAAGAAAAAATACCGGAACTGAATCTATAGATCAAATAAATAACACAAACACATCTTCTGGTCAAAGAAATCATCAGCATGGAAGAAATCGACTCTCTCAAAGAAGACAACCATTTTCCAGGTATAAAGGATTTTTCTATGGATATTGTTTTTTCTATTTTAACTTTTGTCACAAAGTTGTAAATTGTTCTTTAAGATTTAGATATGAGCTATCAAGATATTCAAGGAATAATTATCTTCCACAACAAAGATTGAGACAACCAAGTAACAAACAATCATGGACTACAAATCATGTGATTGTTGGGAATATGATGCATGTTAAGCATAAAAACAGTTATGAGCATAAAAATCGTTATGATTTGTTATTCAGTGAACCAGAATGTTACACCTGCCATAATTATGGACATAAAGCTGTAGACTGTTGCTTAAGGAACTATAAGCCATATTTGAATCCTGTTGCTAAACATTTTGAGGTTTGGAAGAAGAAACAAGATGACCAGTGTGGATTAGACTTATCAGCCCAAAGACAAAAGAATCCCTGGTATATTGACAATGGATGTTCCAAACATATGACTGGAGACAAAAGTAAGTTTCTAAATCTAAGTGAAAGAAAATCATGGAATGTAAATTTTGGAAACGATGCATCGAGAAAAATAAAAGGTAAAGGAATGGTAAGTCTAAGTAATGGAAAAGGGAAATCTCAAGATGTGTTGTTTGTAGATGGTATGAAACATAATATTCTTAGTGTCAATCAAGTCTGTGACCAAGGATGTGAGGTTGTTTTTACTTCTAAAGATTGTAGAATAAAATCTGTGAATTTAGGACAACTGATTGCAAAAGGCATAAGAACAGAAAACAATGTCTATGTTTTAAAACAAGAAAAAGAAGAATGTCACTTGCGTAAGTATGATGAAAGTTGGCTATGTCATAGGAGACTTGGACACCTAAATTTTGATCATATAATAAAACTTAGAACCAATGGGGCAGTAAAATATCTTCCAAAGATATCAAAACCATATGATTTTGTTTGTAAACCTTGCCAAATAGGAAAGCTTACTCAGACACAGTTTAAATCTAAGAAATTTCCTTCTACAAAAAAACCTCTTCAGTTAGTACATATGGATTTATGTGGACCATCAAGAAAGGAAGCTACGGGAAAAGAAAACTATTTCATGTTAATTATTGATGATTATTCTAGACTAACATGGGTTGCCTTTCTGAAGGAAAAGTCTGCAGCATTCGAAAAATTCGAAGTGTTTAAGGCTCTGACTGAGAATCAAAAATGAAAAATATTGAAGGCAATAAGGTCTGATAGAGGAGGAGAGTTTAGTTCATGGAATTTCAAAGAGTTTTGTGATAAACATGGGACCAAAAGAGAGTATACTATTCCAAGGACTCCACAACAAAATGGAGTAGTTGAGAGGTAGAATAGATCAGTTTGGAAGATGGAAAGATCAATGATGAATGAAAGGAATATTGCTCATACATATTGGGTGGAAGAAATCCATACAGTTGTAAATATTCTTAAAAAAACTCATCTTAGGCCACACAGTGACAAGACTCCTTATGAACTATGGTGTGAAAGACCTTCTTCAATCGAGCATTTTAAAGTCTTTGGGAGTAAGTGTTATATCAATAATAATGATGAAAATATCGATAAATATGATGATAGGGTTAATGAAGGTATCTTCTTAGGGTATGCTACAAATAGTAAAGGATACAGATTCTATAATAAGATGCTGCATAAACTGGTTGATTGTATTGACATAAAAGTTTATGAAGAAATACCGGTATGAGATTTAAGTGGTGTTGAATCAACCACAGAAGATATAGTTGAAGTTGAAGATGAACAGGTCCAAGGATCAAGAAGAGAATACTCTGAATCAGATGAAGATACAAATACTCAGGCAGACTCAACTAAGAAGACAAAAACAAAACCACCTCTCAGAATTGTTAGAAAGAATCATTCTGAAAATTAAATAATTGGTGATATGAATAAAGGAGTTCAGACAAGAAGGAAATTGATTAAAGACTCTGAACAATATCAGGTTGCTTTCCTATCTATGATTGAACCTAAATTTTTTTATGAAGCCATCAAGCATGATGATTGGATTAAAGATATGATTGAATAGCTTGATCAAATTGAGAAGAACAATACTTGGGAGCTTGTTCCTAGACCTGAAGATAAGAATGTAATAGGCTCCAAATGGGTTTTCAAGAATAAAATGAATGAAAAATGACAAATTGTTAGGAATAAAGCCAGATTGGTCTATAAAGAGTATGCACAAGTTGAAGGACATGATTTTGATGAAACCTTTTCTCCAGTGGCAAGATTGGAATCCATCATGATGTTTCTTGCATATTCATGTTGTAAGAACTTTAAAGTATAGCAGATGAATGTTAAGTCAACATTTCTCAATGGAGATCTAGAAGAAGACATATATATGGAGAAACCTAAAGGATTTTCACTGACAGATAATCCTTATTATGTCTGCAAGCTGGACTAAAATAAGCACCATGAGCTTCGTATTATAGATTAGATAAAAAATTACAAGACAAAGGGTTCAAGAAAGGTATTGTTGACAACAATCTATATATTAAGTCTAAAGGTGATGATCTATTAGTTGTTTTGGTTTATGTAGATGACATTATTTTTGGCTATACTAATGACTCATATGTTCAGTGGTTTTCTAATTCTATTCAAACAGATTTTGAGATGTCCATGATAGGAGAACTGTCATATTTCCTTGGTTTACAAGTAAATCAGATTTCTGCAGGAATATTTATCTCTCAAGAAAAATATTTGAAAGAGATGTTGAAAACGTTCCATATGGAAGATTCCTCTCCTATTAGTACACCTATGGTTGTTTATTGCAAGCTCAGTAAAGATGATGTTTCACCTGATGTTGATCAAAGAACATATCGATCATTGATAGGCAGTCTTTTGTACATTACAGAATCTCGTGCTCATATAATGCAAGTTGTTGGAATGGTAGGTCGTTATCAATCTGCTCCCAAACAAATTCATTTAGTAGTTGTCAAAAGGATATTCAAATACTTGAAGGGCACAATGACTTATGGTCTGTGGTATCCTAGAAATCAGACTTTTCAGTTAACTGCTTATTCAGATGTTGATTGGGAAAATTATGTGGATGAGAGAAAGAGCACCAATGGAGGTGAATTCTTCCTGTGTGACTCATTAGTAGAATGGATTAGTAAGAAACATGGATCTATTTCTTTATCAACTACAGAGCCAAATTACATTGTTGTTGCTACTTGTTGCACTCAGTTATTATGGATGATACAAATTCTTACAGATTTGAAGGTAACTTATACTGATCCCATTCCAATTCAATGTGATAACACCAGTGCCATTAGTGTCTCCAAGAATCATGTACGTCATTCAAATACTAAGCATATACCAATCAAATACCATTTTCTGAGAGAACGGGTTACAAACAGAGTTGTTCAGTTGAATTATATTCCTTCCACGGAACAAATAGTTGATATCTTTACTAAACCATTAGCAGCGACACCATTTGAATATCTTCGTCAGAAATTAGGGGTCATATATTCTTTTGTCTATTCTTTTTACTTTGTCAAGGGGAGTACTTATTGAATATCTATCATATTTTTGGGAAGTATTGTAACAACTACAGGGGAGCATATTTTCTTTGACATTGATGTCAAAGGGGGAGAAAAGTTGTGGTTAGTTGTCTGGTTGCTACAGCAAATCAGTGCAATCTGGATGCTACAACAAATCAATGCAGGTGCAGCCTTTCAGGGTTTCCATCAATGCCAAAGGGGGATATTGTCGGCATATCTTTTAGGAAAAGAATGTGCTTGTCATTGATGGAAAGAAAAACAACGATGACACTCAGAAAATCGATGGCAAGAACAACAACAATGACACTCAGAAAATTAATGACAAGAACAACAATGAGGAGAACAACAATGAGGACACTCAAAAGAGAGCAGAGGAGGAGATTAGACCTCAGTCGTTGGATCGGATCATGAAGGACGAGTAGTCATTGGATTCAGAGGACATGTGGCAAGAGATCACCATTTCACTGACTCGCGAGCTGGAGAAGTCAGAGGTGAGAGTTGTACGAACTCATGATATGAGAAATCATGAAATGATTTAGGTTGTCGGATCACTGAGGATCTACACCGTTGATCTGATATGAAGTCTTAGTTCACTAAGAGGATATCTTGACCATTGGATCAAGGAATAAGCTGGGTTGTCAGATCCAGGAGAAGAACATGTTCCATGAGAGGAGATCCACATCAGAAAGGACTGCGTCAGACAGGAACTCGTGAAATCCCAAAATGTAGAAGGTGGTCACGATTCTTGAGTCACGGGAAATCTCAGACCATTGATCTAAGGTAATTGAAGTTGGGAGTTCGAGAATCGAAAGAAGGGAGGTGCTCTAATCTCCAACATCATGAGTCGCGAGACGCTCGAATGCTTGGCCTGTGGTCATAGCCATGCTCACATCAGCAAAGGAGCTATCATCTTGCTAGGCTCCACTTCAAAGTTTTGTAAGATGGGAAAATCGAGGTGACTTACAGTCAATCACCTGAAACGCGAAATCACGAAACAAATTTTGTTTGGCTTATGGTCAAAACGAGTGGGCATGTGGGGAGAAACACACCCAATGCTATTTCACGCAGATAAAGTTTACGAGGAACATACTTGATAAATCAACAAGTATCTGCGTGTTTAATCCAACGATGTTGATTATCTCGACAATTTGATCGAAGGGTTATTGTTGCACTTCATGGATTATTGATCAGTTACGATTCAATTAGCAGAACAGAATCATAGTTCTTGGATGATTGGCGATTTGGTAGCTTGGCGGTTTCTCTTGGAGATGCGTGGTGTAACAAATTTATGCACTTGTATAAAAGACAGAGGTCGTGACTGAGTTTGGTTGGTTTTTCTCACTGGAAAAAATGAGTTGAACTGGGAGAAAGGAGAATCATAGTATGCATAGTGTGAGATCAAATTTAGAGATGAGAAAGAAAAGATGAACAGAACAGAAAAGGTGAAGAGAGAATAATTTACACATACCAAAGAGCGTGAGAGGAACAGAGAAAGAACATATATAAAGAGACAGCTAGTCAAGCCAAGTATGAACAGAACAAAAGAATAGTGAAGCAGAGAAGAATTGTAGAACTGAGAAGAAGTGGTAAGAATTGATATATATGTATTGCTGGGTATTCAGTCATTTATTTATAATCAGGGAGGTAGGGAGGTGCTAGGGAGGACTGTAGTCCTCTGTTATTCAAGTTGGTGCTTGAATATTGGAAGTTGTAGCTTTCATCTAGTTGTGGCTAGAAAAAAAGGTGGCAGGATGGTGGTAGGGAAAATACAGAGTTTTTTGTATGCAAGTTGGTGCCTGTATAAGTGGAAGTAGGTGCTTCCATCCAGTTGGTGTTGGAACACTCAGGGAGTTGGTGCTTCCTTCTAGTGGGTGCTAGAAAAACTAGAGATTTGGTACTCTCAGCAAGTTATATCTTGTAAAACAGAGGTGGTAGCCTCATTTTGAGTTGGTTCTCAAAGATAGATGATGTAAAGAATATAAAAGGTTGTGTATCATTCGAAGAAGAAGAGGATTTATCCCATTATGGGTTTCCTCATGAAAATTTGTCTCTGTGTATATCATATGTGTGATTGATGTTTGTTATTTTTGTTGTTCATGTCTTGTATAATATTGATGGCCACCTGGAGAAGATTGAAAAAAAATTTTAATAGACATAATATTGTTTAAGAACAATAACAACCGGTTCACCCCCCTCTCATTTGTCTTAGTAATTTCAACATGTTTACCCTTGGAAGAATATTGGTATAACACTTCCTTTCATACTACAACAAAAATGACACCATTTATGGCACTCTACGGATACCACCCTCCTTCCATCACTTCTTCTCTAAAAGAAAAATCTAAGGTTCAAGCACTGGAAGATCACATCGAGCATCAACAACAAGTTCCCCAAATCTTAAAGGACAACCTGACCATGGCACGGAATCACATCAAACAACAAGTAAATCAACACCGTAGTGAAAGAAGTTGTGAAGTAGGGGATTGGGCGTTTTTAAGACTACAACCATACAAACAGATATCCCTCAATCAAGCCAAGAAGGATA
Organism: Picea engelmannii; assembly: GCA_009831015.1. Lineage (NCBI taxonomy): Eukaryota > Viridiplantae > Streptophyta > Pinopsida > Pinales > Pinaceae > Picea > Picea engelmannii. Next base: position 307,250 of record ML786395.1, on the reverse strand, counting down.
ATAAATTATCACCAAAGTACTATGGCCCTTATAATGTAGTGCAAAAGATTGGTACTATGGCATACAAATTGGAGTTTCCTGCATATTCACGAGTACACCCAGTTTTCCATGTTTCATGCTTAAAGAAGGTTATAGGTGAAAAGATCCCAGTTCAAACTATATTTCCAGAACTTGACAAGGAAGGAAAAATCATATTGGATCCTGAAGCCAACACTGACACAAGAATTCACCAACTGAGGAATAGATCCATTTTAGAGTATCTCATTAAATGGAGGAAACTACTGGCTGAAGATTCCACTTGGGAAGATGAGTCTTTTATACAGAAGCATCCAGAGTTACTCAAGCATTGTGGACAACACTTGTCTCAAGGGGAGGGGAATTTTAAGCCCTAAATAGTGTCTCATTACCCCTTAATTGGGGAATATTACATTAGTAATGTTATTTTATTTATGTTGGCTTTATTCCATTAGTTGTAATTGTACCTCCTAGTCTCCGATATATACCAAGGAGACATTTTCATTTGGAATCATCTTTTATTTGGACATTTATGTGGGGTATAAGGAGGTTTCCCCCTCGAAGAGGCTTATTACCTAAAATTCTCTCTTTTTCAAGGCATTGAGTACTTATTCTGAGGTTTTTCTATTCTATATTGATATTTGGTTCTTAACATATACTGTGTGTAGTTTATGTTACCTATCCTTTAATCATTATTCAACATACCATGTGCATGACATTACTCCACTTAAAATTCATTCATTCATCATTAACTTAATTGTGCATGACCATAACAACATATATGAATGACATATTCATAATACTTAATAATTTACCATCATTGCACATTAATAGTAAACATCATATGCATCATGTTGGATGTATGGGATGACCCAGATTATACCTTAGTTCTCCAACACCGCACATAGAGTGCATAGTGCAGTCTCACCCGAGATGGTTTATGGGTGACTGCAAGATGCATATGTCTGCAGTCATGGAAGGGATTGGGGATTTTCCTTTTACTAATTTTATTCTATTTGAACATGCATTCCTACCATAACATTCATCATATCTATCATTCTATCCATTCAACAACATTCATTATACTAGTGTGTGTTGTAAATAAACCCTAACATATGCATTCATATAACCATTCATTCATTATAAAGCATGTAAACATAACACATAACACATAAAGACACCATTTTACCGTGGTTTAGCTCCCCTGGGCTACATCCACAAAGATCTTCTACTTATTTATTACTCTCCATCAAAATAGTGTTGTGTGTATTACATCAAAAGTTATGAATGGTGCATGTGAAGCTGGCCAGCGTCACACCAAGCTCCACATATTGCAACCTAACCCTCAGTTACAGCTCAACAATGACTCCATCTGAGCTCCGCATATCTCAAGAATACAAAGAATTTGACTCGTATGCAAAAAGATGTTCCACAAGTAGATTACACACTATGGTTATTCATACCTTGACTGACCTTCCTAGATTCCTCTTACATCCTTTATTTATACTACAAAAATGGGTTAAAATCCTTACATTATGACTAAAAACCCCTAATTATAAGTGAACTTCGCTTGCCCACTTTCTAACTTCCTTCCAAATAGTTTCTCTTCGATCCAACCATTCCTTGGGCTGATATTCCTTCTTTCCTGACGTGTTTCTTCCTTTTCCCTTTGTCGCGTTGGTCTTCCTTCTTTCTCACACACGTTACTTCCTTCAGTCCATTTTGCACTTAACTCCCAAAAATTCCTTCTCCAACACATCATAACACACAAAGCACACATCTAGACAAAAGGTTTTAACATGGTTCACCCCAATATATGTTATGTCCATAATGGATGGCTTCATATTTTATTCATTCATAATATCCTCACAACTTTGCACTGCAGTTAAAATAAGATGTATTAGTTTAACATTACTCAACCTTGCCTCAGTCACTCTATTGCAGTGTGAGCCTAACTCCCAAAAACCTCAGTCATTACTCAAAACACTCTCACTCCAAAAATCATCATCAAAACTAAACTCTTTAAAAGAACTCACCATCACTAACTTCACTCCTTCTACCTAAAAACCCATTACAATATATACCTTTACAATAGGGCTAAGCCTGTTACAATGTGTACAAAATGTCCCAAAATCCTAACTACTTTATGCCTTTTTCACGTTGACTCTGGAACATTCTCTAGTTGCTTTGTGCACATGATGATCGTTAGCCAAAATGTCACATGATTCATTCTTGTGTGATTCCCAAAGCTTCTCCAAAATGGCATGCTCCAACACTCAACAAAGAAAATTTCATATAGATTTGAATATATGTACCTATGTTTCCATTATTTGAGGTTGATATGTATATTTTTGGTCTCCCACTATGTGAATTTGTGCTCTTTCTCATAGATCCACTCTTCTATTTGTTTTCTTGAAGGCTTCCATGTCATGTACTTAATCCAACCTGTAGCAAAAAATCATTGAATCCTAGCAATGGAACCAATTGTTGGCTCAAGGTTTCAAAGCCAGGGTTTAAAATGCTTATCCAACAAATACCCCATCATAAGCATACTCAATACTCAAGAAATGAATAAGGTCTTGACCAATATGCTCATGATAATTACAAGTACCGAACATTTGTGCATTACATGAAGGAATATTAGAAACGAGAAACACTTGGCCCATAACTATATATTATGTCTTTCTCATTCACATCATCATTCATATAAGAACATTACATTCTAACATAGATAGAAAGCATTCATCCATAATATATTTCATGATAGGAAGTATCATTTCAGGTCTCATACTTTCATTCATTAATCACATATAGACATTCAGATACATAAAGGGTTGTAGCCTTCTCAAAGACTCATTAAACTTGAACCATAGGCCAAAGAAATTAGATTTAGATATTATTTCTCTCTCATATTACAATAACAACCCAAGTACCATAATGAATAATCGAACAAAGGAACTACTCAACAATCCTAACCACCCTAACTAGTTTGCATTCCTTCCTTTTATCTCTTTGTAATCATGGTAATGATAGCAACTATGTCATCTCAGTAACAACCTCAAGAATGACCAATTGATCAGTTAAAAAATTGGTTACTAATCATTACAATTATATTTGCATGTGTAATCTTACAATTCCTTTAATGGTACCAGAGTCATTGCATGCACTGCAAAATGGTTGGTGCAGGTGCAATAGATATTAGTTGGTGTGCACTAAATATTGGCACTGCATGGCATAAAACTTGTGGCATGCGCAGATTTAAGAATCATTTTTTCATGTGAAAAGCTCAAAACACTTTTGGCATGTGCATGGTATTTCCAACACTTATGGTCCCAAAAAATACACCTAACACTAGAGTGGCCATTATTAGTCAACTTAAATACAATTTGGTTTTGGCTCAAAATAGAATGGAGCAACAAGTAGATTAGAATCACATTGTGTCATGTTTTGAAGAAGGCTATTAGGTGTTTCATTATAAATATCCTTATAATAAGAGATATCTAAGAGATAATAGGAACCATAAGCTAGCTCCAAAGTGTTATGGGCCCTATTGGATCCTCTGGTGCTTTAAACAAGATACCTACAAATAAAATATCTCGACCCACTCTGAGATACACCTAGTCTTTCATGTGTCATATTTGAAGAAGGTAGTGGGATGAAACTTCTAAGTTTAGACCCCCCTTCCTAAACTTTATCAAGAAGGATCAATTTATTTACATTTGGAGACTGTACTAGTCACAAGAGATTTTTTACTACACCAACACACTATTTAGGAGGTCATGATACATTGAAAGGGTATTGTTGATACTTGAATCCATCAAGGACCAAAATGACAACCTCTCTAAAAATGAAGGGGGATTCATATCCTCATGAGGTTGTTGTTTCGGTCCTCTTAAGGTCCTATATTATTTCTTGATCTAAATTTATTAAGAATAACATAATCCAAAGAGGAGTACCACCACTATAAAAACATAGCAGGATTCATATCCTCACAAGGTTGTCATTTCGGTCCTAACGGACTCAAGTGTCAACATGTACATATATTGAAGATGCCAAATGGGAACCAAAAACAATTTTATAGTATTTTCCACATATCCATCATTGAGAATAATGCTACTTTTGAATGGGGAGACCATGTCAAGACCCTACCAGAACCTCCATACATTGTGGTACTTAGGACTTAGTCAATTAATGCATGAGGTCATTTTCTTTAATAAGGCCACTATGTATTTAGTGTGGGGTTACTATGTAAAACCATCATATTTATTAAATAAGGCCAATTAGGTGGATGTGCTCATTAATTATGAAACAACAAGTAGTTAGGGTTTTACTAATGACCAACTATTTATAGAGATAGAAGGTTGCGTAATGTTTTGTCAACTATTTTGATTGTATTATAACTTTTCTCATTTGGATGGTTTCCCATAAAAGAGGAACATGGAAATTATTCTATTTGTACAATATCAATATAAGGGTTTACCTTTTTAGTTCCAGTATGCTTGCTTCTCCTATTTTAATCAATATAGTTCATATTTATTCTCATATTACTCATAATCTACTTTCTATGATGATTGAGTACACTACACATGAGTAAGAAATTTTAAAAGGAAATTCCATGACCAAAGATAGTTATATATATATATATATATATACATGTGTGTGTCTGTGTGTGTGAAGTGTAAATAAAGTACTGGGAAAATAGAGGATCAATGGTGATGACTAGGGTTTCCTAGTGTGTCGTGGTACCTAGCTAATATAGGTCATTAGAAATTCAATTGGGTTCAAAGATTTTGGATAATGGATGGCTATAATCCACTGATTCATTATTCCAAACATATGCTTTCAGAAGAAGATATCTTCGTTAATCATCCAATTAAACTACTCAAGGCTTACATCTCAAAAGGGGTATGCTCTCATGTTTGGAAGGAGATATGAGGGTCCCTCTATCATAAGCATGTCCAAATCTATCCTTGCCATGTCGTCCAGATGTCCTCCAGGGATTTCTTGTATGGATCGGGTACTAAGCCTTGATTTTTCACATGTGGCTTCCTTGGAGGAATCACCCAAGGTTTGAGATGTAACTGTGTATGCATTAATGTCGAAAGAGCATGACACTTCAAATTCATTATTTGCAAGAGAAAATATCTTGGGGGGAGATGGATCATGTGGAATCTAATTTAGGTGTATAGTGGGGTTGTGGTGAGAAGGGAGGTGTATAGATTTTAGAGTGGAAACACGAAAGAATGTTGAAATATCATGGAGGTTATGTCATGTTGGTCATGGGAGAGTATCTAAAGGTTACTCAAATATCTGACCTTGAAGGTAGATATATCGTTAGAAATTTTGTGTAAGACTAATGTCTTTAAAAAATGTTGATGTTTGGATGGAGGTGGAGTGGGGGGATATCCTAGGCTATACACCCATTTGTCACTTACACTCTCATGGATGGATGGGGGTTATTTTTCACTCAAAGGCTTATGCAAACTTAGTTTTGTTAGGTCAATGGTATTGGGACTGCCACCTTCTATGCTCCAAAACATGACATCTTCTTTTTTATGATAGAGGGGAGGTTTTATCTAACATTCCTACCTAGATAAAACTTCCAAATATTCCTATAGAATTATGGTCAAACACAGGGTTAAGGGTGATTGGTGAGGTGTTGGGTTCATTTATAACATATGACATGAGCTATAAATATTCCAATTATCACTTAGTGGTGCAAAGTTTAGTTTCCATGGATCCAAGATAGGGTTGCTCGAATCAATGGATATGTTTTTGGGAGATAAGTCTTACACACAACAATTGGACTACCTCACTGTACCTTTTCGTTGTTCTCGTTACCACAAGTTTGGTCATCTGCAGGAATATCGTGATCTTCATTTCCAGATATCTTTTCATGCATAAGGTCATTCAGGGGTGAGTGATACGCTGGTTAGGACATCCTCTATATTATTAAATAGGACTTCAGATGTTGTCGACCACTTACATGAAGGTATTCATTTGGACTGAGTCTTGGAATTTGAGAAGATTCAATCACATCTTCTTGAATGTCCTGGAAATACATCATCTCCAATTTTAGATGTTGTTACTAATACAAGGGGGGAGAATACTATGAAGAATTTGGTTGGTGATTTGGAGATATCTTCTTCTCAGTGGTGAAAGTTGGAATATTTATGGAATAGTAGTGCAATGGAGAACTAAGATATTGGTAAGTCACCCTTCCCTTTACTTTTGAAATCTTTTGAAGCTCATGTTCCTTATTGTAACATTTTTTTAGAGTGTGAGGGAAATTTGAGTGAAAGATAATTGGTACAAAAGATTCTTCCCTTTATCTATCCTATGGGTTAGGTTTTAAATGATTTCTTTGCTGACCTGAAGAGGGACTCAAATGTCTCTTCTATGAACCTTTCAGTTTTCATAATGATTCCATTATGGGTGCATTTTCCATCTCTTGGAGATATAATCCATGTCTACTTAGACCTTGTGGTCCTACATGTAACCTTGTGCTATTAGGAGGTATGGGTTATGGCGGGATCAAGGAGGTGAGTTGTTGGGCACGAGATATGATCAATTTATGACAATTATTAGACACTTTTTGTTGAATGTACATATGTGTTTTTCACGTTTTGAAGGAGCTTTTTGAATTTTTTTATGCTAAAACAGTATGATCGACACTAGGTACGTCTGATTCGTGTTTAATGATTATATTGTGTATAATTCATCATGTTTTTACGCTTCCAAGGATCTTCCAAGGATCGGATTCACGTTTTTTGGTGTTACAGGGAGAAAATGCACCACATTTATGCTTCCGACACTCAGTCAAACACTCTTTCCAGCACTTGTTCTGATACCCGATCCGGCATTGCGTCTTGCAAAAAAACAAAGGGCGACTTGGAGGTTATGGTATTAGTAGTCAGTGATGGGTGAATCAGGAATGTGGGTTTTTTTCATGCTTTCCCCATCTAGCTACTGAACTCCCGACAACTCATTTTTAGTTGTTCAACAGGGCGATTATTGGCTCGCTTCGTTTCAGCAATTACGACATCATTTAATGAAAATTGCCGAATTTAGAAGTAGTTTGACCCTCCTGTGGTTGACCACTTGGTCGGTAAACATTATAAATACCACTGAGGTAGTCAGATAATTACTAAGCATTAGAAGCATCAGTGTGATAGAAAGAAACACGATTTTACTCTGTTTTGCTATTTTACATTGCCAAATTATATAAGAACTGGGTTTTTGAGTTTTTATGATGAAATCGACCTGCTGAGTTCATGGTGTGCTTTTAGGAAGTGACCACGACTTTTTGGGGGACCCACCAACAGTCTGGTAATTGTTCTTTAGTTTTTTTATGCATTTTATAGTTTAGTTGTTCTCTTTATTTCCTATACATGCATTATCATTTTGTTAATTAGTTTGTTGTTGTAGTTTAATTGCTTTGACTCTCTTTTGTAGGTTAGTATGAAGGATTGTGTTAGCATGCATTGATATTGTAGTTAGGAACATATTTGAAAATCCCTAGACTAACCCCATGTGCAATTAGATATTACATTACGTTTTCATTTATGATTTTAGAGTTAAATTTAAAACAAAGTTTTAAATAGAATAGAACAGAGTTTTAATTTGGGTTTTCTTTGACAAGGATTTGATGGATGGATAGAGTTAATTTTAGTTTTTAATGATAGATTGCTTATTTCAGTCTTATATAGATCTTGCTTACTTAGTTGTTGACTAATACATTTGGTAGTTTACTTTTTAGTGTCATGTCTTAATATCCGTTCTTAAGCATTTTCTTATTGCAGTTTGAATTGTTAGAATAGATATAGCGAAGTTTCATTTTATGTAATTTCCTTCCAAGAATTAGATTGCAATTGTATTTTTTAGCTAATAGTTGAGTTTAAGTATGAATTTTGCTTACATAGTATAGAAGTACAATGATGATCTCGTTATATTGTTGATGGTTAATAAATGAATATCCATGGTAATTGACGATTGTTTTTGTCATGGCTAAATTCTCATTGGATTGTTTAATCCCTACCTTTCACTTTGCTATTGAGATTAGTGTTGAGCTTATACCACTTAAATTTCCCTTTGTTTTCAAGTGCCATTGAGATATTATCAGACACCGGAGACATTCACACAACCACCAGCATTATATTTGAAATGCCATAGGTTAAAAGATAGTTTCATGTTTTCATAGATTAGAAAAGATAATTTCTTACTTTTCTAGATCAGAAGAGATATTTTCTTGCTTTCATAGTTTAGAAGATAGTTCTATTAGTGTTGTAGGATAGATAGTATTTTGCTTTGATAGATTAAAGAGTAGTTTTCTTATCATAGATTAAGAATTAGTTGGTAGTTCTTCTTGCATTCAATTAAATAGATTTCCTTTCGTGAATTAGAAATAGTTTTGAAGTTTGAATTATGAACATAGTTCACTTACTGTAATTAGCCAGATTTTTTGCAAACATTCTCATTTTTTAAGGCATTCTAAAGCAGTTTCTCTTGAAACTCTTCACCACTGTATAAGGAAGTGATACCATAACTATCACACCTAGAGGTCTCTCGTAAAGTTTTTCCAAGAAACCTGAGTAAGTGAGTCAAGTATATTTATCAAAGAGTAACAAGGAGGTCTAATTAGAGGTTAGTCATGGAAACATCACAATAACAACAAAGGAAGAAAGTAAGTTAAGCCTAGAGATATCTTTCTGTTCTTTCTCAATGGTACCATCCACTACACACTAAATAGCTTGAGTATATCATATGTTTAGATAGGCCATGTCCGCTTAAGTAACCCTTACTTCATGACAATCACTAAGTAATATAACGGAAAGTCATCCTCTAACATAAATACGATCCCAATTGAAAAAAAAAAAAAAAATTGTTTTCAGAGTTGTTCCCCCATCTTCTTGCATAAAGCAATCTTATACTAAAATCTTAGAAGATGGAGGGCTAGTCTCTAAGGGTTTAAGAGGCTAACCCGTCGGGATACTGAACAAGTCTGCTAGCAGCGAGTACTGGCCTATGGTATGACTAGGTAAACCCGACGGAGTACTGAACAGGCTTGCTGGTAGCGTGGCATTCTACCTAGCGAGGATGGTAATCTGACAAAAATAAATAATAAATTTCAACTTGTCCTGATGTACGACATTACTTGTAGACTAAGGTAACATGAAGTATGTATGGTTAAGCTAAGGTTAATGAAATCCATCAACTTTCCATTGGGAAATAACTCTAAGACTATCTTGAAACTCTCTTGCCTACCTCTTCTTATCTATATATAGGATATCTTATCCTATAGGTGGGGCCATCTACTAACTGTCTCATCAGACCAATCTATGAAATTTTATCTTTACACTTGACATACTATAAATCTTTGGCTATTGGGGGATACTGACTGGTTTCCTGTACTTTTGATTGTGAGGTGTCACAATACTTAGGTGTGGGGGAGGGGTTCATGAGCTGACAAATGATCATTGCCTAGAGAAATAGATATTTGCAAGAATTTTTGTACTATTTCCATGATACAAGTTACTACATTGATAGTCATTTTTATTTTTAAAATGGTTAACTCTTGTGTGCTATAAATTACTGAACATATACTTAATAGACCACTCTTTATCGGTTTATCTTTCATTACAAGATGCATATTGTAGGTTTGACAATACATGTTTTATGCTTTCTATAACCTTTTCATTGTAGGTTTTGACATTATATTTCATATGCAAGAGGATTGAGTGAGCATGATGGAAAAATAAACAACAAGGGAACATTCTACCTCTGCTCATTTACCACTGTGATTGTAAAAAACACTTCATATTTGCAGGCTATCCATTACATGAAGTGAAAATGTATTTAACATAGAGGTACTAGATGAAGTACCATATGAGGTGCCATATGAGATGTTGTATGAGGTGTCGAACGAAGTGCCATGTGAATTGCACACCAATAACTGTCCTAGATTCTAGGTAACTAGAAACCAATTACATTCAATTGAATTGGTTGCAGGCATTGATTGAAGATGCTTCATATGTTTATGAGCAAATGTCCAAGTCAAAAGACTTGGACATTGATCTAACTATGCATCATTACATTGCCTAAAAAATGAACCATCGAATTCGAAATTCCCACACATGGTAGCTCACACGCACATGTGTACAACATACTCCACTATAAGTGCATTCAAAATCAGGCTGGGAACCATCATCTCCATTCTCCCTGGCCATTTTTTCTCCCCTACGTTAAGAAATCGCTCCCAGCCTCTGCCATTTTGTCCCCTATTCAAAATGCATTCAGTCGTTCCCAATTTGGGCCATCTCTTGGCTCAATTGCACCCTTTCCTGGTGAACTTCGCCTCTACCACAATGCCCAGGAAGTATGAACCCTCTTCCTATGCGGACCTATTTTCCATTCCCGAATTTGCACAATGCAGAGAAGTGTTTTTGTGCACAGGATGGGGACCATTTTGGTCTAACTTGCAAGGCCATAATGATGACCTCTCCATGCAATTCACCCTTAGTTTCGATGGGAAGACAGCACATGTAGGTTCTCTTACCTTTGAAGTTTCAGAAGAATCCATTGTTGCAGCTACAAAGCTCTCAAGAATGGGAGATAGAAGGTTCAAAAACCACCAATTGTCGCGCTTAAGTTATAATAGGGTGTTTAAGCCCGAATTCGAGAGCATTTTAGGAGAAAAAGGATATTCTAGTGAGTGGATAAAGGTTGAATTGATCAACCCCCTCATCATCATCACAAGGTTGATTACCTGCGAAGGTAGATACTCCACTTTCAAAGCTTGTCATTTTAGATTGCTGACTCATTTTCTGTTCAACAAACCTTTGAAATTCCCCTTCTATTTTCTAAAAGTCTTGAAGAAGATGTCCTCTCAAGTGAGGAAGAATGTGACTAACCCCCACAACAGTCTCTTTCACCCTAGCTTGATCAAACTCCTTGTTCTAGCCGAACTAGAGAAACAGGGGAAAACTTGGGATGCCTTTATCTATCAATTTGCAAACCCTCACTTGACAATTAAGAATGAAAAGAAGCCACTTAGCCTAAAAACTATCTCTCCAAAAAATCCAAACCCCCTTGCACAAACCCTCTCTTTGCTGAAACAATACAAAAAGCTTGTTGATATCCCACCTTCTTCATCGGGTAAAAAGACCAAGAGAAAAGACCAAAATAAGCCTATTGTTAAGCCCCCAATGCCTTCAATATCTCTTGATCCCACACCTAAAAATATCCAAGAAGTGATCCAACAAGACTTTCCCACCATTCCCACAAATAGGAGGGGAGCCAATCGATTTGGTAAAGGACCCTTTTAGAAAAGTACCCAGAGCACAAGAAAAAATTGTTATGAAAAACCTCCACCTACTTCAAACCCTATCCAAGTGTCCTCCAACCTTGAGATCCCTCACAAGAAACTTATGGAAGTTTTTTCAGATGGATTAGAGCAACTAAGAAAGACAAAATCAAAACCGACCTCTCCTTACCAATCCCCCATCACTCCTACTTCACTCGTGCCTACTCTAGATCCTAAAATTGATAGATTGTCCACATCCCTCAAAGGATCTAAGCCTTCCTTAGAGATCACCGATTCTGCCCCAACCATAGAGAAGCTACAAAAAGAAAACCATCAACTTCTCCAACAATTGGAAGAGAGGAAGACAATAGACACACACCTTCATCATGATAATGTAGTCTTTCAAGAAAAGGTTAACTCCCTTCAATGGTTGGTTGATGAGATGACCAAATCTAACTGTAGCCTCAAAGAAAAGCTGAAGCAACATAAGAGGCACATGGAAAAGTATTCACAGTAAGAAGGAGAAGCTTCCAGAGATGATCCTCCTCAGCAAGCCTAGTCATGAGGGGTAACTTATTTTTGTTTGCAGTAGGACCTGCAAAATCGTAAGTGTGGGGGTAATGTTGGGCCCGAGATATGATCAATTTATGATAGTTATTAGACCATGGGGTATTGACAAAAAGGGGAAAAAATTTCTAATAACTGTCATAAATTGATCATATATTGAGCCCAACATTACCCCCACACTTATGATTTTGTAGGTCCCACTGCAAACAAAAATAAGTTACCCCTGATGACTAGGCTTGTTGGGGAGGATCAAATATGGAAGATTCTCCTTCTTGCTGTGAAGACTTTGTCATGTGCCTTGTATGTTGCTTCAACTATGCTCTGAGGCTATGGTTAGATTTGGTCATATCATTGACCAACCATTAAAGGGAGTTAACCTTTTCTTGAAGGACTACATTACCATGATAAAGGTGTGTGTCTATCGTCTTCCTCTCTTCCAATTGTTGGAGAAGATGATGGTTTTCTTTTTGTAGCTTCTCTATGGTTGGGGTAGAATCGGTGATCTTTGAGGAAGGCTTAGAGCCTTTGAGGGATGTGGACAATCTATCACTTTTAGGATCTAGAGTAGGCATGGGTGAAGTAGGAGTGATGGGGGTTTGGTAAGGAGAGGTCGGTTTTGATTTTGTCTTTCTTAGTGGGTCTAATCCATCCGTAGAAACTTCCCTAAGTTTCTTGTGTGGGCTCTCAAGGTTGGAGGACACTTGGATAGGGTCTGAAGTAGGTGGAGGTTTTGCGTAAGCTTTTTTTCTTATGCTCCGGGTACTTTTCCGAAAGGGTCCTTTACCAAATTGATTGGCTCCCCTCCTATTTGTGGGAATGGTGGGAAAGTCTTGTTGGGTCACTTATTGGAGCTTTTTAGGTGTGAGATCAAGAGAGATTGAAGGCATTGGGGGGTTAACAATAGGCTTATTTTGTTCTTTGCTCTTGTTCTTTTTACCCGATGAAGAAGTAGGGATATTAACAAGTTTTTTGTATTGTTCCGACAAAGAAAGGGTTTGTGCAAGAGGTTTTGGAGTTTTTGGAGAGTAAGGATTGGATGGAGAGATATTTTTTAGGTTAAGTGGCTTCTTTCTAGTCTTAATTGTCAAGTGAGAGGGTTTGCAAATTGATAGATAAAATCATCCCAAGTTTTCCCCTGTTTATCTAGTTTGGCTAGAACAAGAAGTTTGATAAAGCCATGGTGAAAAAGACTATTGTGGGGGTTAGTCACATTCTTCCTCACTTGAGAGAACATATTATCCAAGATTTTTAGAAAATAGAAGGGGAAGCTCAAAGGTTTGTTGAACAGAAAATAAGCCAGCAATATAAATGACAAGCTTTGAAAGTTTAGTATCTACCTTCGTAGGTAATCAACCTTGTGATGATGTTGAGGGGTTTGATCAATTCCACCTTTATCCACTTCCTAGAATATCCTTTTTCTCAAGAAATTCTCTCGAATTCAGGCGTAAACACCCTTTTATAAACTGAGCATGGAAATTGGTGGTTTTTGAACCATTTATCTCCCATTCTTGGGAGATTTGTAGTTGTAGAAATGGACTCTTCTAAAACTTCAAAGGTAAGAGACCCTACATGTGTTGTCTTCCCATCAAAAATGAGGGTGAATTGCATGGAGAGGTCATCATCGTGGCCCTACAATTTAGACAAAATTGGCCCCCAGCCTACATGCAAAAACACTTCTTTGCATTGTGCAAATTCAGGAATGGAAAATAGGTCCACATAGGAAGAGGGTTCGTACCTCCTGGGCATTGTGGTAGAGGAAAAGTTCACTGGGAAAGGGTGCAATCGAGACGAGAGATGGCACGAATTGGGCACAGTCGAATTCATTTTGAACAGGGGACAAAATGGTAGAGGTTGGGCACGATTTCTTAACACATGGGAGAGAAAATGGCCAGGGAGAATGGAGATAATGGTTGCCCAACCCAATTTTGAATGCGCTTATAGTGGAGTAGGTTGCACACATGTGCGCATGAGCTACCATGTGTGGGAATTTCGAATTAAACGACTCATTTTTGAGGCAATGCAATGATGCATAGTCAGATCAATGTCCAAGTCTTTTGACTTAGACATTTGATCATAAACATATGAAGCATCTTCAATCAATACTTGCAACCAATTCAATTGAATGCAATTGATTTCTAGTTACCTGGAATCTAGGACAGTTACTGGTGTGCAATTCACATGGAACTTCATTCAGCACCTCATATGACATATCATATGGCACCTCATATGGTACTTCATCCGGTACCTCTGTGTTAAATACATTTTCACTTCCTGTAATGAATAGCCTACAAATATGAAGTGTTTTTGACAATCATAGTGGTAAATGAGTAGAGGCAGAATGTTCCCTTGTTGTTGATTTTTCCATCATGCTCACTCAATCCTCTTGCATATGACATATAATGTCAAAACCTATAATGAATAGGTTATAGCAAGCATAAAACATGTATTGTCAAACCTACAATATGCAGCTTGTAATGAAATATAAACGGATAAAGAGCGGTTTGTTAAGTATATGTTCAATAATTTATAGCACGCAGGAGTTAAGCATTTTAAAAATAAAAATGACTATCAATGTAGTAACCTGTATCATGGAAATAATACAAAAAATCTTGCAAATATCTATTTCTCTAGGCAATGATCATTTGTTATCTCATGAACCCCTCCCCCACACCTAAGTATTGTGACACCTCACAATCAAAAGAACAGGAAACTAGTCAGTATCCCCCAATAGACGAAGATTTATAGTATGTCAAGTGTAAAGATAAATTTCACAGACTGGTCTGACGAGACAGTTAGGAGTTGGCCCCACCTATAGGATAAGATATCCTATATATAGATAAGAAGAGGTAGGAAAGAGACTTTCAAGATAGTCTTAGAGTTATTTTCCAATGGAAAGTTGATGGAGTTCATTGATCTTAGCTTAACCATACATACTTCATGTCATCTTAGCCTGCAAGTAATGTCGTACATCAGGACAAATTGAAATTTATTATTTTTTTTTTTCAGATTACCATCCTCGCTAGGTAGAATGCCCCACTTCTAGCAAGCATGTTCAGTAATCCGGCGGGTTTACCTAGTCATACCATAGGCCGGTACCAACTGCCAGCAGACTTGTTCAATATCCCAGCGGGTTAGCCTCTTAAACCCTTAGAGACTGGCCCTCCATCTTTTAATATTTTAGTATAAGATTTCTTTATGCAAGAAGATGACGGAACAACTCTAAAAACATTTTTTTTTTTTTTTTCAATTGGGATGGTATTTATGTTAGAGGATGAATTTATGTTATATTACTTAGTGATTGTCCTAATGTAAGGGGTACTTAAGAGGATGTGGCCTATCTAAATATATGATACAATCAAGTTATTTATTGTGTAGTGGATGGTACCATTGAGAAAGAATAGAAAGGTATCTCTAGGCTCAACTTACTTTCTTACTTTGTAGTTATTGTGATGTTGTGACTAACCACTAATTAGACCTCCTTGTTACTCTTTGATAAAGACACTTGAATCACTTACTCGGGTTTCTTGGAAAAACTGTACGAGAGACCTCTAGGCGTGATAGTTATGGTATCACTTCATTATACAATGGTGAAGAGTTTCAAGAGCAACTGCTTTGGAATGACTTAGAAAATGAGAATGTTTGCAAAAAATATGGCTAATTACAGTAAGTCAATATTCATTTGATGCTTTAGCAGACACAAAATTCAAGTGTAACAATTTTCGAAGAAAGATGCTTGAAACTGCGTACTCCTGGTGAGATAAATACTTACAGAAATCTCTAGAATTGCCTTATTAACAAAATTCAAAAACTGTTTACATATATACAATAGGAAATTCAAAACACTTTTCAAGAACAAGGGGGAACTTCCCTATCTACTAAGGCCCATGCCTTGTCAGTTGACATGACCTATAGAAAATCCTCTTTGGAAATGGGCATATGATAAAATTTATGTCGGTGTCCATTTACCACAAAGGAGACTTGTCCATCATCAATTGTTTTAATTTTTACAGCTGCATTGTCATATACAGTGTCTATCTCATAAGGGCCCAACCATCAACTGGTCAGTTTTCCTTTGAAGGCTTTGAATTGGGATTCAAACAACAAAGCCCAATCACCAGGTTGGAAGTGTTTCTTCTTAATAAACTTGTCAGGCCACTTGCTCCTCTGGTTTTGGACTAATATTGTCTGTTGGATAGCATCTTGCTTGATTTTGTTAAGAACCAAATATCAATATAGCATAGAAAAACCTCAGAAAAAATACCCAACGCCTTGAAAAGGAGATAATTTCAGATAATAAGCCTCTTCAAGGGGGCAACCTCCTTTTACCCCATTTAAATGTTCAAGTACAAGATGATTCAAAATGAAAATGTCTCCTAAGGGAGAGGATGAGAGACGCGCTGCAAAAACCCTAGCAGCCTCGCAAGATCGATTGCCGAACTCAAGCAACGAATCCCCTGCGCACCCTCGCCAAGCGCAGCCGCCATACACTCGGCCCTCACTGTTACACGAGGTATGGAAACAGGAGAGGGGGGAAAACCCCCCTCTTACCGCAATGCAGCAGAAAATGACAAACCAGGGACAAGGACGATGCAGCCCCCATTTGAGCCACCATCGCAAGTCAGGGATCAGATCCTCGCCAGAGAGAAAACTCCACAGGCGGAAATGGACACAGAAGCAGGAACCTCTCAACCAAGTCCGCCGAGAAGCTGGAAACCAGGCCAATGCATACTGCAAATGGAGAAGCCACCAAAGTATCTCATCAGCTCAACCCGAGTTGGAGAACATATGCAATTTATGAGAGAGCACGCCCTTATTGGCAAATTTCTAGGGCTCTGGCCAGCAGAAAGAGACCTAAACAAATGGATCAAGCACTGGTGGAACCCCAAGGGGGATTACGAGCTCCAACTCAGCTCCAAGGGCTTCTTCACCATTATTCTATACAACTTAGAAGACAAAGACCGAATCTTTGAAAATGGGCCTTATTTCTTCAACTCCGCAGGATTTTTTTTACGCTTTTGGACAGAAAGATTTAGCCTGGACAAAGAAGACTTCACTATGGCTCCTGTATGGATACGCCTGTACTCACTCCCGCAGGAGTTCTGGCTAGAAGAAATCCTAATGGGTATCGGGAATACCCTAGGACAATACGTGAAGGCCTCAGAAGCCACAAGGCAGCGCAAATACACCTCATACGCCAGAATATGTGTTTACATGAACATATCTAAAGCATTGCCGG
>ML786395.1:259890-283709 GCA_009831015.1 Picea engelmannii | reverse complement strand
TTTTAGAGAAGAAGTGATGGAAGGAGGGTGGTATCCATAAAGTTCCATAAATGGTGTCATTTTTGTTGCAGTATGAAAGGAAGTGTTATACCACCATTCTACCAAGGGTAACCATTTGAACCATTGTGTTTGTTTATCAGAGAAAAGAAATGAAGGTAGCCTTCCAGACATTTGTTCACTATCTCAGTTTGTCCATCAGATTGAGGATGATAGGATGAGCTATGAGCGAATTGAGTACCCAAACAAGAGAATAATTATGTCCAAAAATGTCTAGTGAAGATGGGATCTCTATCACTTACAATAATATTTGGGCTGTCATGTATCTTTTGAACTATCTCCATGAATGCGGTGGCAACTGTACTAGCTTTGAAGGGATGAGAGAGTGCACAAAAGTGTGCGTACTTGTTCAGTCTATCAACAATCGCCATGATGACACTCTTTCCTTCAGACTTTGGTAACCCTGTGATGAAATCCATGGAAACCTCCTCCCAACGTTGACTTGGGATGAATAATGGTTGTAAAATACCTGGGGTCTTAATTGTTTCCACCTTATTTTGTTGGCAAACCAAACATTCTGCCACAAACCTTTGAACATCAGTTTTAAGGCCATCCCAAAAAAAGACCTTCTTGACTCTATGGTAGGTTTTCAAAAATCTCGAGTGCCCTCCTACTAGAGAGGTGTGCAATTCCAATAGTACCTTTTGTTTGAGTTGGGAGTTCTTACATAAATATAAGCGATCTTTGTACCATAGTGAATCATTTTTCCATGTAAATGTATCTAATGCACTAGAATCCTGCTGCAACCTTTGAATGAGAGTCCACACCTTTTCATCATTCTTCCATTCATCCCTTTCTTCTATTATCCAATCGGGTTGAATGATTGAGATAGCACAAAGAAAGGCCTCAACATCTTCATCCTTTCTTGAGAGTGCATCTACCACAACATTTTGCTTCCCCTTTTTACAGATGATTTAAAAATCATAACCCAATATCTTGGTTACCCATTTTTGTTGCTCTTCTGAAGATAGTCTTTGTTCCAAGAAGTATTTAAGACTATCATGATTGTTTTTTACCTTGAAGTGCCTACCTATTAGGTAAGGACGCCATTTCTTCAATGCATGTAGTATTGCCATCATTTCCTTCTCATAAATGGGTTTTTGTAATTCCTTTCCCTTGAGTGGTCGACTTTCAAAAGCCACGGGCCTTCCTTCTTGCATTAGGACAGCACCAATTCCATTTCCCGAGGCGTCACATTCCACAATAAAGGTTTTTGTGAAGTCTGGAGTGGTCAAGAAAAGAGCTTTACACATCACCTCTTTAAGTTGTTCAAAAGCTTTAGTTGCCTTTGGAGTCCATGAAAATTCATCCTTCTTAGTTAGTGTCATTAAAGGTGCTGCTATTCTTCCATAGTTCCGAACAAACTTGCGGTAGTAACCTGTCAAACCCAAAAATCCTCTAAGATTCTTCAATGTTTTGGGAATCGTCTAGTCCATAATGGCCTTAATCTTGTTAGGGTCTACCTTGACACCTTCATGAGATAAAATATGACCCAAATACTCTACCTCCTTTACTCCAAAGAAACATTTGGATGCTTTGGCATATAGTTGTTGCTCCTTTAGTAGTTGTAGCACCTTGTCAACATGTCACACATGATCCTCCCAAGACTTTCTATAGATTAGTATATCATCAAAACATACTAACACAAATTTTCCAAGGAAGGGCTTGAAAATGGAATTCATCAACCCTTGGAATGTGGAAGGTGCATTTGTAAGGCCAAAAGGCATGACCAAAAATTCATAATGGCCTTCATGAGTTCAGAATGTTGTTTTTGGGATATCTTCTTCCTTCATTATGATCTGATGATACCCTGAACGAAGATCCAATTTTTTGAAATAGATTGCTCCATGTAGTTCATCTAACAATTCATCAATGATAGGAATGGGAAACTTATCTTTAATAGTGATCTTGTTGAGCTCTCTATAATCTAGAAACATGTGCCATGAGCTATCTTTCTTGAATACCATTACCACTGGTGTAGAGTAATAACTTTGGCTACGTCTAATAATGCCATCTTCTAACATTTCTTCAACCATGTGCTCAATTTCACTCTTCTAGGCGTAAGGGTATCTGTATGGCCTGATGTTAGGAGGAACACTCTGTAACACCCTGTTTCCCCCAGTTTGTAAAAATAACTATACAGGCCAAGAACTGTGGCAAACTCAAAAATGTGAATGTGTGATGTGAAAGGACCTTGTGGAAAAGGTCGATGAACGTAAATAATATATATATATATATATATATATAGATATAGATATAGATATATAGATATGTGTATGTATTATAGGACTGTTGAGAGGGGAAGGTGCTGAAAAAGAGACCACGATGGCTGAAGAAAGGTGGTGGAAGGCACCTGGAAAGGTGGCGTTAACTTTCGTCAAAACCAATACCTTATTTGGACTTCACTGGCCCGGAGAACCAAGAGCGGCTCGCTAGCCCCAAATTAAATGACTCATCAGGACTGGTAGGTAAAGGGCTCCTCATGAGTAATGAGGGATGGGGGTGAACCACCCATTCGTAGAGTCCTCAGACCTGACCACTGAGAGGAAAATCGTGCCACATGCAACCTCGCTGAACAGAGAAAAGGTAGGAAGTGTGGGCGATCAAGGGCAGATGCGAGGGAAAGAGGAAGAGGAACTCTGGAAAAACACAGAGTGAGTGATAACAGAGAAGGAGGAGAGTAACCTTCATTCTTGGTCACTGGAAAATAGAGACGTTGTCTCGCAGCATCGTGGTCTCAGCTCGGGGGTGGCTAGCGGTAAATCCATTGGGAGTCGTTGAGCCTATGTTTGGGTGGAAACGAGCACCCCTCTCAGCAGTTCCAATCACACTTGGTGTTATTTCTGATAAGTGTTTTTACATCTTTCATCTTGAAATTTATATGCTGACATGTATGCTCACAGTATGTGCAGTTTTATGAATGGTTTGAGTATAAGACTGCCTATGTAGTGTTTTGATTTAGAAATGGTGGTTGCACGCTTATAATGGAAAGACTAAGTATGGCTTATGTTTTATAAATCGCTATTTATAAGCATATTGAATTAATTCAGACTTCAAGTCTGTTCTTGGGAAATCTATACATTTATTCGTCTCAGGTAATACCCTGGATAGATATCCCCATAGAGACACCCTTCTTAGAAAGCTCACCAAGAATCTGGAAAAAGGATTTGAAGGTCCAAATCTTAGTAACCCTGTACGAGGAAGAATGATCCTCTTGAAATCCAGAAATAGCCACGAAGGAATACCATGTTTTCTTCGCAAGAGTCATCAAGGAGGCATTGGATGGTCAAAATTCTCCATGGAGAATTCGCAAAGTCCCGAGAGCTGTCAGATCTTGCAGAGGAGCAGGGGAGTTTCGACGTTTCAGCGACCGAGAGACCAAAGGGAAAGACCCCTCGGTTTTGTAAGTCGTGAACTCCCAGTATACGAAACCCTGACGTGCTCTATGGATTGGCCCTAGGTCATATGATAGAGCCATGTGGTAAAAGGAGGAGGTAGGTGTTAGCATTTGGCTAAGGGTCTAACTCAGGTATCGACATTTCAGGACCTGAGCGTTCGAGGAAATGAGAAGTCGAGGGACATGAAGTCCCGATGAGCTCGAAGACTTAGCCACTGGTAGTGTTGAGTGGTCACATGGGTGGAGGGATTAGATAGGTGTTATGGGAATCGGGATTTCAGGGAATGAAGAGTCAAAGCTAGCTCCCATTCATTATCCCAATACACAAAATTGTGATACAATCATAGCCGTTGATCGAGGGGATAGCATAGGACTGTAGATCTGATTTCTAGTTCAGGAGTGAGAGTTTGGGTGGCTTCGCATCCTGAAAGTTCCGAAATGCAAAGAATCTCTCATAAGCACATGGTCATACCTTTTGGTCGTATGGGGAATGCTCACGTCTTATGTGGGTTTTCGTAGTTAGGGTTCAATGAGGACTGCGGATTTGTTAGGAGGACCCCGATAGGGAGTCGAAGAGTTGATTTGGCTCGAAAACGAGAATATAAAAAAACATATTTTTATTCACGCCCATCGTGGGGGTGTTATAGGGCTTATTATTAGGATTCAGGACTGGTTGTGCCAGTAATAGTGTTGGTCTCGAGGAGATTTCATTTTGATATTGTTGCGGTTGTTGTTGTGAAATAGGAGGTAAAGGTGGTGGAACAAAACCTGGCAGAAGTTGTAGAGTGTTCGGTGGGAACTGAGGATAAGAATGGTTGGACATATGGATAGGTGGAGCTTGAGAGTTTCCTTGGTTGTGTCCTCCTCTCCATCCTTGAATCCAAGGATGTTGGTATCGAGTGGACCAATTTTTCCAACCTGGTGAATTCCACTATTGTTTTTTTTCATAATAAGGTGGAACTTGAGATTGTAGATCTGGGTATGTGGGTTGGTTCCTAGGATGCCATGGCCTCCTAGGTGCATAAGAAGACTCCCCAGGATCTCCACTCCTATAGATTTCTAATAAACTAGGCAATGATGGACATTTTTCAGTCACATGGTCTTCTGTATAGAAGACACAAACTGAAATGTTATCTAATGGGCATTCCCTTGAGGAATGCTTCCTCATGCATCATGGGCAATATATGCTCATTGTTGCATTTTCCTCCTCCCATTTCTTTTCTATTTTAAGGGTGTCCAATTGGGAACATATTGTGCTTAAGATGTCAGTCTTGAAGTTTTCCAAAAGGTTCCCCATCTCTGCCCTTGTGATACGACCTGAACTAATTTGTTTTAAGTTTCTGTTGTAAGGGTATCAGACATTCTTTCCTGTTTTGTCTCTACTGCTTGAGTAATTTTTACACATTTCACATATTTCAGCAAATGGTTTATTAGAAATGTCACTTGATGCCATCAATTTAATCATCTATATATATTCTTCTGAAATTCCCTTAAGGAAAAGAGCCCTAATTGAATCCTCTAGGAGATCATGGTATTTTGACTTCTTGGAGATATAATCAAACCTTTCCATATAATCTTCAAGGGTCTCATCTTCTAACTGATGGATTTTAAAGATGTCATTATGAGACTCTTTGGTCTTGTAGTAGTCTTGGTATTTCTTAAGAAAGATGTCTTTTGTGGCTTCTCGAGATGTAATACTGGATTCTCCCAACCCCATGAACCATCTTAGTGCAGAGTCTTTGAGGGTGGAAAGAAAGAGTTTTAGTTTCTAGGCATCTTGTATGTAGTTGTAGCTCCTACACAAGATGTCGAATTCAAATAGGAAGGTGTCTGGATCTTCACTGTTTTTACCATAAAAGGTAGGCAGTTCTGAGAGAGGAATATTCTTCATGTTGACATTTGGGGTGGTGCCTAGACTCGAAAACCCGAAGGTAGTTTTGGTTTTCTTTCCATTTTCTTCTTCCTCCCCATGTCTTACATTGTTATGGTCCTCCTAATCATCCATATTGTGGTTTCCAAAAAGAGAGTACCTAGGTTTTTTTATCTTTGAAGAGAACAAGGTTTCCCTTTGATGGAAAGGTCTTCCTACTGTTTGGATATCTGGGACTCTACTCAAGTCGGTTGAGATTATTGGTGCCAAATTTTTTGTGTCAGTTTGAGAGATAATCACATTGGTTGAACTACCAAACAAAATATTCACTTGTTCAGGGTCTATGATATCTTCAAAATTAGGATTTTTTGGTGGTGGTGTAAAAGCAAAGGTTGTATTGTTTGGTTCTGTGGAAGACTCGAGTGGTCTTGCCTCCTGTCCCAATATGATTGATGCTTCAATTTCTTGTTCTATAGTGCTCCCTGTGTTAGTCTCTTTAGAGACTATTTTATCTCTTTGAGTTGAGCTAGCTCTTGTTTTTCAGTATCGATCTACGTATTTTATAAGCGGAACGTTCCTTCCCCCAAAGAGATTGGAAAGAACCTTGGTTGAAAGGTCTGATTTAGATTTAATGTATCTACCTTGTGGGTCTCTAGGATTATTCATGAAAGAAATAAAAAACAAAAGGAAAAGGCTACCATCTAGTTTCTAGGTCTATTCATGAAAGTAAACAAAGACAAAAAGAAAAACTACCATTGGGTTTGGGGGAGCCTGAAATAGCATATGTGCAGGTTCTTACCTCTCATCTTAAAGTTTCCCTGCCACTAAACTAATTCTAAGGTTTAGAAGTGATCTATTTCCTAACTATTTCCTACCTTGAGACAACTCCCTGGTAATGGTGCCAAAAATGATGGGTGTTCTATATGCACTAAAAACACACTAAAAACCCTCAATTAAATTTTCAACCCAGGGTAAAAAAACTTAGAGTTGTAGCAAAATATATGCCAAAGGTAGAAGGGTTGGTAGTAGCATAGTCTAACTAAGGAAGTGGTTGTCTAAGGGACAATCTATTCAAGCAAATCTATCTAATGAGAAAACCCTACTAAGAAAATTGAAACTATGTAACCTAAGTAGTTTTGGGCCAAGGATCGATGGATAGCTCTAAGAAAGCAAGTAAAAACCTGACTTAAAGAAAACTAGTTCATAAAAATAAGCAAAAGCAACTATTAAGTATAATAATGAGCAACTAACAAAAGCAAACTATTTTAACTTGCCAACCTATATTCAATGAGCAACTACCCTATGAAAGCAAATAAATAAACAAGCAAGCAACTATTCTATTGAAGCAAGTAAACAAGTAAGCAAAGACAACTAACTAACCTATTAAAGCAAATAGACAAGTAAGCAAAACAACTAACTAACCTATTAAAGCAAATAGACAACTAACTACTCTAAGATAAATTCTACTGCAAGTAATCAAACTAGAACTTCTCATTGACAACTATCTAGCCTAAGAGGCAACTGAACTATGTTCGTAATTCAAACTTCAAAACTATTTCTAATTCATGAAAGGAAATCTATTTAATTGAAAGAAAGAAGAACTACCAACTAATTATTAATCTATGATAAGCAAACTGCTCTTTAATCTATCAAAGCAAAAGACTATCTATCCTACAACAACAATAAAACTATCTTATAAACTATGAAAGAAAGAAACTATCTCTTTTGATCTACAAAAGCAAGAAACTATCGTTTCTGATCTATGAAAACATGAAACTATGTTTTAACCTATGACAATCCAAATATAATGTTGGTGGTTGTGTGAATGTCTCCAGTGTCTAATAATATCTCGATGGCACTTGACTGCAAAGGACAATTCAAGCGGTATAAGCTCAACACTAATCTCAATAGCAAAGTGAAAAGTGTGGATTAAACAATCCAATGAGAATTTAGTCATGACAAAAACAATCGTCAATTACACTGCATATTCATTTATTAACCATCAACAATATAACAAGATCATCATTGTACTTCTATACTATGTAAGAAAAATTCATACTTAAACTCAACTATTAACTAAGAAATACAATTGCAATCTAATTCTAGGAAGGGAATTACATAAAATGAAACTATGCTATATCTATTCTAACAATTCAAACTGCAATAAAAAAATGCTTAATAACATAAATTAAGGCATGACATTAAAAAGTAAACTACCAAATGTATTAGCCAACAACTAAGTAAGAAAGATCTATATAAAACTGAAATAAGCAATCTATCATTAAAACCTGAAATTAACTCTATCCATCCATCAAATCCTTGTCAAAGAAAATCCAAATTAAAACTCAGTTCTAATCTATTTAAAACATTGTTTTAAATTTAACTCTAAAATCATAAATGAAAATGTAATCTAATATCTAATTGCACATGGGGTTAGTCTAGGGATTTGCAAATCCGTTCCTACCTACAAGATCAATGCATGCTAACACAATCCTTTATACTAACCTACAAAAGAGAGTCAAAGCAATTAAACTACAACAACAAACTAATTAACAAAATGATAATGCATGTACAGGAAATAAAGAGAACAACTAAACTATAAAATGCATAAACAAACTAAAGAACAGTTACCAAAGTGATGGTGGGTCCCCCAACAAGTTGCGGTCACTTCCTAAAAGCACACCACAAACTCAACATGTCAATTTCATCATAAAAACTGAAAAACACAGTTCTTATATAATCTGGCAATGTAAAATAGCAAAACAGAGTAAAATTGTGTTCCTTTCTATCACATTGATGCTTCTAATGCTTAATAATTATCTAACCATCTCGGTGGTATTTATAATTTTTACAGACCAAGTGGTCGACCACAGGAGGGTCGAACCACTTCTAAATTCAACATTTTTTATTAAATGATGCCCTAACTGCTGAAACAGAGCGAGACAATAATTGCCTTGTTGAAAAACTAAAACTGAGTTGTCAGGAGTTCAGTAGCTAAGGGGGGAAAGCATGAACAAAACCCACGTTCCTAATTCTCCCATCACTGGCCACCAATACCATAACCTCCAAGTCGCCCTCTGTTTTTGTGCAAGACGCAGTGCCAGATCGGGTACCGGAACAAGTGCTGGAAGGAGTGTCAGACTGAGTGTCGAAAGGAGAAACATGGTGTGTTTTCACCCTATAACACCAAAAAAAGTGAATCAGATCCTTGGAAGTGTAAAAACATGATGCATTATACTCAATATAATCATTAAACACGAATCATACGTACCTAGTGTCGAGTATATAATTTTAGCATAAAATTCTTCAAAAAGCTCCTTCAAAACGTGAAAAACACATATGTACATTCAACAAAAAGTCTCTAATAATTGTCATAAATTGATCATATCTCAGGCCCAACATGAGTCATTCAAAGGATGGACACATTTTTTCTTTAAAACATGCATAGGAACATGCATCTCAAGAAGTGTCTCAAGGGAGGAAAAATCTTATTTTTGGAGTCGTTAGAGAGGGCATGGACCCATAGAGCGGGCTTACATGATCATAATGTTTGTAAACATACTTGGATTAGGGGGGAGAGAAACAAAATTTCCCTTCTAAGCCTTATGGACATGGACAGGCCAAATATATTTTTGATTTAGGAGACTGTGGTTCACTATGAGACACTAATCTATGATTTGGAGAAAATTTTCCCTATTTGGGGTTTTGTTGGTATTGATTTTGAAAGGATTTTGTGAGGTATTGTTATTAGTTTTTATGCAAAGTTCATGCTTGCTAATAGTTTTTATATTTCCTTATGAATTTAAAAAAAAAAAACTACAAATATATGGACGAAACAATCTCCCTTCTAAACCTTTATGGTCCTTATGATGGGAAGGAGGCCTTTTGGGAGAGGCTTTTTTCCTACCCTTTTTATTAGTTATAAAAACCTAATGATCAGGGGTGACCTTACTTTCAATATCAATAGGGATGAAATATGGGGGACCGCAACTCAAGAGGACAAGTTGGAACTTTTTTTTAGATGAGATGGAAATGTCTGGAATGTTTGAAGTGGAAGGTATTTTTACATAGAAATATAAGAGGAATTGTGAGCGTTCATTGATAGTTTCAAGAAAGATAAGAGTTTTATATCAAATGGTTGGACTGCATAATTCTTTGTAATTTTTTTTAATTATGTGAGAGATGTTCTTCTTAGAGTGGTGGAAGAAACTAGGTGCACAGGAAAGAAGATGCATATAATCATTTTTACTTTCATGGCAGTGATTCCAAAAACACATTTCCCTTCTTCCTTAGAGGATGTCAAGCCCATTACACTTTGTGACTGCTTAAACAATATTGTGGAAAATAGTATATCCATACAGATCAATCTAGTTTTATCCAATATCATCTCTTGGGAATAATTTGGTTTTCTTAAGGGCAGGCTTATTCATGAAGCTATAGGATCGGCTCATGAGGGAATTCATCCTATAATGACTCAAAAACGACCTATATTAGTCATCAAAATCGATCTTTGAATGGCCTATGATAGGGTATCATGACTTTAACTTTGACTCTTTCTTCTACATATTGGTTTTGAGTTTTAGATGGTTAAGTGGATCATATTGTGTGTCACTATTGTTTCCTTTGCTTCTCTAATCAATATAGTAGGATATTCCTTCTTTAATTCGGGTCAAGGGATTCAAAAAGGATTCCCCTTGTTTCCATATCTCTTTCTTTTAGCAAATGATGGCCTCAATCGGGATATAGTGGAGGAAAATTGGGTGAATTCCTTTCATGGGATTAAGCTGGGAAACACGTTAATATTACTCACTTATTATTTGTTGATGATGTAGTGCTCTTCTATTATTGTACAACGACAGAAGGACTAACTTTGAAGAATATATTAACATTGTTTTGTGATGACCCAGGTATGCTTATAAATGTGAACAAATCTACCATTTTCCTTCCCTATGAAATGGATGATATCAAAAATATCTTCACAAATTTGTTCAATTTACCAATCCAATCCCTAAGTGAATGGATTAGATATCTTAGTTTTATGATCAACCCTAAGAAATATGGCATTGTGTATTGGTCATCGATTCTTTCAAGGTTTGATTGGAAAATTAATCTTTGGTGCAATCGATGGATATATAGAGGTGGAATATTAATGCTTATCAAGTCATTTATTGAGGTGATTATTGCGTATTGACACTTATTGGCTCTCATTTTCAAATGATTCCTATGTCATATCAGGAAGCTATATTTTAATTATTTGTGGAAAGGAAGTATGAAATACCAAAAGTCACATTTGGAAAACTAGAGAAGTCCAAGCCTAAACACTTGGGAGGTTGGGGGTTAAAGGATGGTTTAGCTTTTGGACGTGCCTTGACTGCCAAATATTTGTTGTGTTCCTAATGCATGATAACATTTGGAGGCATATCCTTATTGACAAGTACATTTCTCTTGCCTCACTTATGGATTGAATTCGTCAATAACGTAAATCTACCTTAAATGTTTCAACTCAATGGAGGGCCTTGAAATTGTCGTTTCTTGTTGTTGGAATATCATTGACTTGGAAAGTTGGAAACGATGCCCAAGTGTGAATTGATAGTGATGACATTATATTTCTTCTAGAGGATTTGGTAAATACATTAAGAATGCATGGTATATGTACTTTGAACATAATAGGCAACGTTATGACGAAAAATATTTGGTATCAAGGATAGTACTCCGAGATCGATTTGGGATTGGATGATACTTGGAGTCAAACTTGGTCTTGTTTTACAACATGGGTAAAAAAGGAACACATTCATTTAGAAGGTATTGAATATGAATTCGCTTGGTACACCAATCTCTCAGCTGGCCAATTTTATACAAAACTAGGTTACTAAGATATGATAGATATGGGTGGAGAAAATATCCTCTGGTAGTACAAAAAAATGTTGAAAATCAAAGGGCCTCCAAAGTGAATTTTGTTTTTCTAGTTGCTTCTCAAAGAGAAGGTTCTAACATGGATTGGATCTAGTAGTGAGGAAAGTAGGGTCCAGGATATTGTTACCTATGAAAATAAGTAGAAGAGACTAGTGTGCATCTCTTCCATGAATGTTCATTTTATCATCAGGTTTGGATGGAGGTAGGAATATAACTAGGTATGGGATTTATGTGGTCAAGAGACAAAGTGACAGATTGATTTAAATATTTTTATTCATATGTCTCATAGAAGGGCTTGAGAGCTCTTCCGATTCTAGTTTCATGGGGGATATGGTTGGCCCAAAAATGTTGTATTTTTTAGAACAAAGCTACTACCACTTTCAAAGTGTCTCACTTGGCACTCACACTACTACAACATTACAAGGTCCCTCCTTCATTAAAGAATAGTCGGAAAATACCAAATGATGACATTAACAAGAATAGGCCCTAGGAATTATTTGATGGGGGTTGTGAAAGGTTTGAATAATAAATTCATATTGGGATTCATATTGCATTTCAATGATACACATTTTCTAAATGGAAGGGAAAATATGGGGTTGGGATCCAATAACATTGTTGAATTTCATGCTCTATTTTCACTATTAATAATTTGTGTAGGAAAAAATGTGACAATATTCCAGGTATTTGGTGATTCAAAGTTATGTATTGATTGGATGTTCAGTTCTTTGTAGTTGACTCACCTGGACTTATTGCAAATTCATCAGAAGCTGGAAATCATGTCTCCCCAATTTAGTGAAATCCAATTTAATCACATATATAGAGAATTAAATAGTTCGGTGGATAATTTATCCAAACACTTGTTAGCGTTGAATGAAAATGTGTTGGTTATGAAGGAATGCTTGGAGGGGGACATGATCTCAATATTTGAAGGGAGATTTTTTTAGATGTAGTCATGCAAATTTTCTTTTTGAATTTATAGTTATTTTGAGAATTGTCTAGGTTTTAGTTGAAGGATATTTCCGAATAGACTCATATTCTAAAAACTTGTTTCCTTTTCTTGGTGCTTGAATTTTTTTGAATAGACTCATATTTTGGCATCATGCTATTTGTGTATGTGCTTTTGCACCATTGGAATCTACCTTATTTTTCTTAATCAATAGAAGCTACATTTTTTCTCCTAGAATATATATGTAGATGTATATGTATATGTATATGTATGTATGTATGTATGTATATACATTATTATGTATGTGTGTGAGAGAGAAAATATAATCATCCCTAAACAGATGGTCAAACAATTATGGTCAATAAGTGATTGGAATCATATTTGTGATGTTTTGCATTAAATCAACAAGGCCAATGGGTTCAATGGCTATGAATTGTACAATGGTGGTATAATACTACATTTCATGTTTATACAATAATGTCACTATATGAAGTTGTCTGTGGATAAAAAACTTTGTCCATCCCTTCATACTTACCAGGAATATATAATGCTTAAAAAGTGGATTGGATACCTAACATTAAAATTTCCATTCTCAGAAAAATTAAGGACAATTTGGTTTTCTCTCAAAATAGAATGAACAAATAGACATAATAGCATTGGTTTAAGTGTTCTTTTGAAGAAGGGGATTAGGAGTTTCAAAAAGTGTGTGTGTGTGTGTGTGTGTGTGTGTGTGTGTGTGTGAGTGAGAGAGAGAGAGAGAAGGAGAGAGAGCACACCTTATCATCCCTAAATACATGGTCAATAAGTGTTTGGAATCTTATTTGCGATGTTTTGCATTAAATTGACAAGGCCAATGGGTTCAATGGCTACCAATTATAGAATGGTGATATAATACTACCTTTCATGTTTATACCATAATATCATCATATGAAGTTTTCTGTGGATAAAAACATCCATGCATCCCTTTATACTTACCAGGAATATCTAAGGCTTAGAAAGTGGATTGGAAACTTAACATTAAAGTTTCCATTCTCAAAAAAATTAAGGACAATTTGTTTTTTGCTAAAAATAGAATGAAGCAATAGTCATAATAGCATCAGCTTGAGTGTTATTTTAAAGAAGCGGATTAGGAGATTCATAATATATATCCTTATAGATAGAAATATCTAAAAGGTAAGATCCATTGTAAGATTTGGCCAAGCTTCTATGAACCTTATAAGATTCTCCAGTGCATGAGATAAGTTGCCTACATATGGGCCCTCCCAACCAATTCCAAGATCCACCTATTATTTCATGTGTCTCTTTTGAAGAAGGTAGTAGGGTTGAACATTCAAGCTTAAACAAGCCTTCCTAAATTTGATGAATAAGGATCCATTTTTTAATAGCCAAAGACTATAATATTTGCAAGATAATGTCAATTATATCAACATATTATTTGGAATTCATGATACAATGGAAGTGTACATAGCCTGAAGATGCCATGTGGGAACCAACAATGATTGTATGACATTTTACACACTTCCATCAGATGCTACTTTTGAAGGGGGGGAGCATGTGAAGACCCTACCCTAACCTCCCTACTTTGGGGTACATAGGAATTATTCAATTAATGTATGAATCCATTTTCTTTTAATAACACCATGAGGTAGTGATTCATGTGTGGTTACTCAATTTAAAAGGGTTATATTTATTAAATAAAGTGAGACATGGGTTGTACTCTTTAATTATGATACCACAAGTATTTAGGGTTTTATTAGTGACAAACTATTTATAAAGGTAGAATATTTCATAATGTTTTGTAAATTATTTTCATTGCATTGGACATTTGCTCATTTGGAGGTTTTGACCATGACGAGATCCATGAACATTTTTCGCTTTCTAGACTACTAGTATAAGGGTTATATTCTATAGGTCTATTACTATTGTTTATCCTATTTTACTTTATGTAGTTCATATTTCTTCTGATGTTTCTCGTAATTTAATTTTATGATGATTGAGTACACTACACATAATTAAGAAATTTGAAAAGGAAATTATGTGGCTAGAGATAGTGATAACTTTGTATACATACATACATATATAGTTATGGCCATCTCACACAAACACATATACACACATATCAGGGCATCAAATGAGCACTCCAAGTATACTCAACATTGATGGATGAAGGAAAAAAGATAATGATTACATCCAATAAGGAAAGGGTATGTTAAGCTCAAATTTTTATCTGCAAGAGAAACTCGAAGAAAGAACACTAAATTCGAGAAAAGGAAAAAATAATCATAGCAACTAAGTATGGTAGGTGATCGAAACTAGATCATTATATTATTTTTTTATCTATCTCAATGCTTTCAAAGTGGAAAAAATTGGAGGAATTAGCTTGCAGGGTCATTTTAATGGAAGGTCTCAGTTTGGAAAATTGGGGTTTGAAACCTTTCAGAGCCATTTTTTGGAATTAAACATCATTATTTTGGGTAAAAAAAATCCTAGAAAAATATGGGACCCCATGAATCTATTATACACATCGATACCTTTCCAATGATGCAAAAAACACATCAATCAAAGCTCGTATGCAAAATTTATTCCTCCCATAAGTTGACCTATTGTGTTAACCACCATGGTATGAGAGGATGTCATGTCAGCACCCGTTAATCATGCATATGGGGCTAGACACATGATGAATTTTATGAATATTATAGAAATTACAAAATCTTATCACAACTGAGCATTGAGCAAGTCAAAACCCTAACCCTAGAAGACTATCAAGCTATGTTAAATACTGGCCCACTATGAGGAGAAGGGGTCCCATTCTATGTTATTGTATTTTATTCCATAGCATAGAAGAACAATTGGGAGTGGGAAATTAGAGAGAATAATAAAGGGGGTTAATTTTGTTTAGTAGGATAATAGGCCATAGGTCTCAAGTAATTCCATAGAGAGTGACTTCTCCTTTGTAATTGCACTATTTTCATGCCATAGAAAAGAGAGTAGAGCATCCTCACCTTGTAGATTGGTTTTCTCCTGTAAGAATTTCCTAGAGAAAATATTTGTGTCATTTTTTGGATGGTGTGTGTGAGTATTTTACTATTCTCTATTTTTTGCATTTTATCTAATTCATGCATAGGCAGAAAATATATAACTAAAGATTCTGGAATCTAAGGGAATTTAACCTTCATAGTGTATATTTATTTTTTATTTATTATATTTGTTGTGATGAATTGTTCCAGTGGAATATCCATGGAAGTTTACATATCATATTGGTATCAGAATAGGTTTTCTTGGGGTATTTATGGAAATTTGCAAGGATAAAAAAATTGGTTTAAGAAAAATTCATAGAACCCTAGCTATGGTTGATGAGTCTATTCATAAAAAACCTCGAGATACTACAAGGGAGATATTTATGAGGACGAAATATAAATTCACTAACACATCTCACAATATGTCCCTCCTCATGGAAACTCTAGAAAGAAAGCTTAGACTTACACTACGCAATTAATCCCAAAAATAATATCTAAAGCTTAGACCATTTGGATAACTTGGAGGCTCAAACTCAAAGATTGAAACAGACGTGAACTTGGGAGATAATTGAGACCCAAAAAAGGAGTCATGGAAAGAACCCAAGAAAGAGTAGCAGAGTTCCAATTCCATAAAACATTCACAATCCCTATTCAATATGGAAGTGAAAGTGGACATAAATCCATACTAAGGTGATATAGAAGCATTAAAAATGAATAATTGGTTGTAACAACTAGAATTTTGTTTCAACATTCACCATATAGAAGAGGAGAAAAATATATCATTTTCCGGACTGAAGTTAGAGGGCCATGCCTTAAATTGGTGGGAAAGTCACAAAGAGACACTTAGGATGTCGGGTGATCCACCAATAATGAAGTGGGAGGATTTCAAAACCCTCATTAAGTACTAGTTCTATCATATTGGGTAAGTATATGACCAATGTATCTATTGGCATTACTTCGGGAAAAGGAAAGGGAATAGTGTATATGAGTACACCACTGAGTCAAAGAATATGGCCATCATGCTAGGTATCTCTCCCAAGAACCTAGATGTACTCCTCAAGTATATGAGAGGTCGATATAGTCAACTACGAAAGAAAGTGATACTTTTCAATCCAAGGAAAATGGATGAGGCATGTGTACAAGCACGATAATTGGAAAACATAGGCCACAAGAAAGGGTAGTCAAGAAGTTCCAGTATAAGAACACAATAGCCAATAGGGTCATGTCCAATAGATTTATGTTGAACATATGGAAGGCTCTCATTCTCTTTGTGATTCTCCTCTACAATATTGTCAACCTGCTTCTTCTTGATAGAAGCATCATGGGCCAAGGTTGTAGTGGTCGCACTGACCTACTATTCACTGTCTGACTAGATTGTGAAGAGGGAATACTTTGTGGTATGAAATATTACTTTGCAACATCATTTTTCCAAGATCAATGAAGTGCAAGTAATTGGATATACCTCTGGTACCCTATAGAGTTGACCACCTAGAGTAATAATGACACTATAGGGTCGAGACTCATAGATAGCATGCCATTTCCACATATATCATTTCCCTAAAATAACATCACAAACTTCAAGTGGGGAAACATCACACACAACCTCATCCTTGAAGGGCTTTATACCATAGGACAAGTGAAACTATTCGCTGACACGGATGTCTCGTCCTCGACTCAACCATCCGATGGTGTATGGTTGGGGGTGTGACACCGTTTGTAGCTTCAATATCTTGACAACCTCAGCTAACCTCAAGTTCTTCTGACTCTTGTTGTCAACAATGAAATTAAGTGGGGTCCCATTTACCCACATCTACGAGTAGAAGAGGTGATCCCCCTCCTCAAGATCCTTTTTTTCTTCTAGTTGTATTGTTGTATCCACGATGGTAGCAGTGGGTTCTACATCAATGATCTATTTCCCTTTATTTTTGTTTAAATCAAATTCCAAGTCAGGTTCCAGTTCTTTTTATTTCAGCTTGACCAATAATGTATGTTTCAAGCAAAATTCATCAGTGTTGTGCCAGGGACTGTTGTGGAACTCACACCACTTTCCAATGTCTTTCTTAGACTTCACGTTACCCTTCTTTGCCAATGTCTTGGACTGGCTCTCTTGAGGTTGGGTTTCCTTTCTCTGTCTTTCATTCTGGGAGTTAGGTTTCCTTTGCCATGATGATTTTGTGGAATATTTTCAAACCCAAGCTCCTTCTTACTCTGTTGCTTGAATTTATTCTCAATTTTGATTACATATTTATAAGAACCTCCAAGTGAGGAGATGTCCAAGAAATCCATTTCTGTTTGGATGTACCTATGCCTGTGATACTTCAAAACTAGGTGTCACTCAGACTATTTTATACCCAAATTTGAGTGCAATGTATGAAATATGTAGTGTACTCTGGCATTGTCTCATCTCTTTTCTAATGCAGAGTTGTCCATCTCATGTAAGGGTCATCATAGTTTTCGATAGGGTAAAACTCCTCCTTTAGGGCATCTACAAAGGCCACCCAAGTGGGTTCTCTCTTGAATGGTCTAGATTCATCTACAGTGTACCTCTCCCAATAACCTTCCAACCAAGCTCTGACATGGGGAAGGGATTTAAAGAGTGTAAAGCTGATATTTTTACTATCGGGGAAATTTTGGACGAAGTAACAACCTTCTAGAAAATTCAACCATTTTTCTAGAGAATCTACATATATCTGGCCTTCAAATAAGGGGATATCAAAATTGAATTGTACCTTGAAGGGTGTCACACCTCCAAAATGGTTGTTTGTCGAAGATGCCTCGATCGCCGCCATCGGTAGTCTTCGAAGGATCTGAGCGAAGTTGTCCATCATCTCGTTCCTCTATAGCATGAGGGATTACTCGAGAAACGTATTGAAATAATCTCCTACTCTATCCTCTCTCTTTTCTTCCGCCATAGGAGGTCTCTTGGTCTAGTGAGAGAGGTCGTCCTCAAGAAAAAATAGCTCGAGACCCAACTCTTTATACCCTGACCTTGTCAGGGACCTTCTCTGAGAAATGACAAGGAGAAGACTACGATGATACCACTAATACGGATTATGCTAAGAATGAAATGAGACAAAAACAAAAATATAACATAGAACACAGAAATACAGTGAAACCCAACTTCTAATAATGAATAAGATAGAAAAAGCATTGTAGAAAAAAACTAGAATAATGGGGTAGCTTATCTCTGAAAAGAAAGAGATGTTCGCTATGCTTCATTCGCGACAATATTTAAATCACACTCCATTGCATGCTTAAAGGGCCTCCTTCACCTCAATTATATATGAGAGAGTGAGAGGAGAAAATTTCCCATGATACATGTGGGATAAATTAGTCTAATTTTATAAAATTCCATAGGCATGTAAAAACTAGGACTCTGAGGGCGATCACCCATCCGAGTACTACTCTAGCTCGAGTGTTCTTAACTGTGGAGTTCTAATGGGATCTAGTGCATTAATGCTATGTTGTAAGCATGTACATAAGACCACTAGGAAATCATTACATGATGTATTTAATTAAAAAATTAAGATGGAATTACATTCCATTCCCCATCAATAGGGTGAATATCATGGTTTATCAAAACCATAGGCTTGAAATGTTGATTCAGTGGAAAAGGTGGATGACCACCAAGATATATCTATATCAATAGATGATGCAGACCCCTCCTGACCCTCGGGCCGAAGTCCGCTCTCAGGATCATTCACTCACTTCCTCGAGCCGAAGCAACTCTTTTGATTCCCTGACTGGAATCTCAAATTCCAGTCCACAGGTCCTCCTTATACCCTCATGGTCTTCTGCACACGACCATGAATTTCAAGTTTTGGGACTTTCTGTTTCCTGATGTCAGGATTTCTCTATCCCCTTGATCTCTCGATCACCGAAATGCCGAAATGTCGAAACGGCTTTAATCAGCAATTAGCCCCCTGGGCTATACCTTGGTCCACGTGACCATTTCCCATACGACTGTAGTCCTATGTCCTTCAGGCTTTATCCATGCAAGATTCCGACCTCTTGGCCTCTCGACTCTTGAAATGTCGATTCCTGAAAAGTCGATACCCAAAATGTCGATATGCCCTTTTTCTCCAGTTCTTCACCCTTTCACTATTTCGGGCTTTCAAACACCGAAATGCTCGGACCTCTTGTCCTCGGAACTCCCGAAGTTTTGAATTTCAAGATGTCGAAATCTCGAATCCTAGGTTCCCCTCTTCTGAGAAAATCAACATCTCTAAGCCCCTCTTGATCCAATGGCTCAAATCCTTTCGGGATCTATCAATGCGAGAGCCCGACCTCTTGTCAATGGAACTCCCGAATTCTCAATTTATGAAATTCCGATGGACTCTCAATATCTGCCACGTGTCCTCCATGGATGGACAGTCTTGATCATTTCAGGACTTTCACCATGAAGATTCCCTATCTCTCATCATCAGGACTTCTAAAATCCCGAAGTCTGAAATCCTGATATCCATGCATGTTTCATGACTTCTCTCCTCTGCTTTGCGCGTTTAAGGATTAAACCCCGTGCAACCTTCGATCAATCCGATGGCTATCGATGATCCATGTGAGATCCAATGGCTCACAAATGCTCCTATTGTATGTGCCTTCTACGCTGCTCCATGGACGTGGAAATCCAATGGTCTAGATCTCTTTCTCGACCTGATCTGATGGCAATTGAGCCCCTCCTAAGCTTATGCGCTTTCTTCCTGGTCTTGGAAGAATTTCCAATGTCCAAAGGCCTCAACCTGGGATTCTTTTCCCTGTGAGCTCCACGAATTTGAATTCTCACCTACGCGTATAAAAATGATGTCCCTCCTGAGCTTCTCCTTTCGAATCCTCAAAGGATTCTTCGACTTCTACACTCCTTGCAAAGTCTTGGCACGCACGAAGGTGATATCTCTTTTGATCTTTTCCCGTAGCTTCGACCTATAAGGAATTTATCCTTTTCCCTCTCCTTCAGATGGAGAATCTGATGCCCTCCTGTCACTTCTTCACTCAAGAAACCTCTTGCCGAGTCTGCAGGGTGTTCAGTAATCCTGTGAAGATCCTCTTGTGGACTCTTCTTCAGATTCCAAAACTCAAAGAGTTCTCTCTGTGCTCTCTATTACTTACTCAATTCCCTCCTAGCAGAGTGTCTATAATCCTCAGTGATTTTGACTTATGTTGAACTCACAATAGAGTTCTCCCTCAATGCATCGTTATGCATATGCTCAATGCCCACTTGGCAGAGCTCTACAGAACTCACAGCAGAGTTTCTATCTACAAATGTGTCTCTCATACACAACCCTACCTCCAAGGTGTTTAGTAACCTTGAGTTCTTCCTCTGAGCCAATGATTTCAGCTATTGTGCCCTCCTGGAACACCTTTGTCTGAACCCGAAGAATTCAAAAATGCACCCTTTGTGCAAGACTATTAGAACCCGCAGCGTTCTGTCACACCCTCCTAGTGTGAAGCCTCAAAGACCTCTAACCCTGAAATCAAAAAAATCCTGAAAACACACACCTAACATACATCTACAACATATATTGAACACTCAAAGACATTCATTCAACACAGAAATACTTACAGGAAAAACTGCTTCTGTTTGTATTAATAAAAATGCCTCTTTTTACAAGGGTGTTCTGAGCACGAACTTCAACAGAGTCTCGGCTCCTTCTCTACTATCTCTTTCTATTTTGATCTCTCTGATAATCCAAAGAAGATCTCCCTATATTTTACATGAGGGGGCTCTTTGAGCTCTTTCCTCTAATCTACCTACCCTATTCAATTACATTGAATGGGTTGTCTAGTCTAGAATCGGATCTAGATCTCATCCTTACAAACATTCAAGGCTCCCTACTCTAATGCCTACGCAAAGGCACGGATCCATGGCTCAACAGCCTACAACATTAATTACATTCAATTTCAAATTTGAAATGAGGTTGCGCCTCTCCCCGTTGAATGCGTGCACTGACGTAGGCTGGTTGGTTGGCTGGTTGGCATGGAGAGATGCTCCTACATCAATAGAGATCAAGGTAAATAAAAAATGTAATATTAAATTTGTTATAAGTTTTGATTTTATTCATGAAGTGGAATTGGATGTAGCACCAATTGACATAGGTGGAGTAGTGTTGGGAAGACCCAACATGTATATGAGGATGAAATATTCATGTGAAGAGACAACCAGTACTAACTAATCAAGGATGGAAAGTCCTACATCATCAATGTGCATAAAGGAAATTCAAAGATCTCACTAGTAAATGTTAACCAAGCCAAGATATTGATCAGTTCTAGTAACAAATATGTTTTACTTTTCCCAAGGGAAACTCAGTCCGGTGAAGATTCATTAAAAGTAAAGACATCCATGAAAGGGTGTACTAAGGAGTAGAAACATGAATTGGAGGAGTTTCTAAAGGAATGTCGGGGAGTGTTCTAGGATCCTCAAGGGATACCACCTAAGAGGGAAGTGGAGGACACAATCCAATTATTTCCATACTCCCCCTTAGAAAATATTGGGTTGTATAGGAAGTCTATTATGGAAGAAAACAAATTAAAGTAGCAGTTGCAACAATTTTTGTATGGTGTGATTTGACCAAGTACCTCACCTTATGGGCTACCCATCATAATTGTGCCCAAGAAGGATGGGACTTGGAAAATGTGTATCGATTAAAGGGAATTGAATAACATTACACTAAATAAATGGTACCCTTTACCCAAGATCGATGTTTTGTTGGACCAGTTGTAGAATGCTAAGAACTTCACCAAGATGGATTTGAAATCAGGATATCACCAGGTACAAGTCAAAGAACAATATACCTATAAGACTGCCTTCAAGAAAATGCAAGGTTTGTATGAGTGGTTGGTTATGCCATTTGGTTTATGCAATGCACCATCTACATTTATGAGAATAATAAATGATGTTTTGCACCCTTATCTAGATTCATTTTTTTATTTTCTGATTGGATGATATATTGTTTTATAGTACTACCCTAGAGGAGCACATCTCACATCTTATACAGGTGTTAGAGACCCTGAAGAAGCACCAATTGTTGGTCAGTCTCAAGAAATTCTAGTTTTCTCAGTAATATTTGGTTTATTTGAGGTATCTGATTAGTGGAGGCGAGATTAATATAGATCTCTCTAAGATGGAGGCCATCATGAAATGGCCAATTCCTACAAATTGCATAAAAGTTAGGATCTTTGTTGGGGAAACATAATACTTGCAAAAGTTCATAGATTTGTTTTTAGTAGTAGTTGCACTACTCCATGTAGTAACAATAGGAAGTAAGAGTTTCCATTGGGGGGAGAATAAACAGAAGGCCTTTGATGATCTGAGAAGAAAGACTGCTCAATCACTAGTGCTCGTGCTACAAAACTTGTTGAGTCCATTCGAAGTGGAGACAGATGCAAGTGGGTATTCCATGAGAGGATTCCTAATTCATGGAGAAAGTCATGTCTACTATCATTCTGAAGTACTTCATGGGGTGGTCCTCAACTACCCTACCTACAAAATAGAGCTCTATGACTTGGTACAAGCCGTAAAAAAATGGAAGCATTATCTAATAGGAAAGGATACCATTATCCAAACATATCACCAACAACTCTCGTATTTGTAGGCCTAGAGTAAGTTACAACAAACTAGTCACTACAAATGGATGGGGTTCTTACAACAATTCCATTTAGTCATTAAGTATAATAAGGGAAACACAAGCAATTTGGAAGGCATGCTTTCAAGGCCAACCACACCCAAGATTACAACTTTGGTAACTCTGATGCACATGGAACCTTTTATCCATGATGCATATAGAAAGGAATACACATAAGATGAGGACTTTAAGGAGGTGTTTCAACAACTACAGGGTCAAACTCATGTAGAATAAGGTGATGAAAAGGATGACTATCATTTCCATAATGGGTTACTCTAAAAGATCGGAAAGCTCTATGTCCTTAAAGGTGAATGAATGCATCTTATTAGAGAGCCTCACACCTCCAAGGTTGCAAGACATTTTGGTTTTGGGAAGACAATTGCCAACTTACAAAGGTATGTGTACTGGCCCAAAATATAAGAATATGTAGCATGATATATTAAAGGATGTATACTATTTTGTACCAACATGCCTAGTAACAAGAAGTAAGGTCTATACCATCCCTTACAGGTACCAAATAGACCTTGGGAAAGAATTTCCATGGATTTTGTGGGTGATTTACCAACAATGCAGAGGGTACATGACTATTTATTTGTGGTAGTTGGAAGGTTCATCAAAATGCACATCCTCATGCCTTTTAAAAAGACCATCAAGGGATAGGAAGCAACAAATTTTTTCTTTGAACAAGTCTAGGTGCACTTTGGGATATGAAGGAGCATCATCTGATATAGGGACACTATATTTCTTAATTCCTTATGGACTACATTGTGGGAGAATATTGACACTAAGCTCAAGAGATCTACATTATTGCATCCACATAAAGATGGGAAGATGGAAGTAGTCAACAAGACTTTGGTGCAACTTTTGAGGGATTACAATAAAATCATTTGAAGACCTAGGATGAATATATGATCTATATACAACACTCTTATAATAGAGCAGTCAACACTTCTACTGGTATGTTAGGAACCAAATATCAATATAGCATAGAAAATCCTCA
>ML786395.1:226093-253943 GCA_009831015.1 Picea engelmannii | reverse complement strand
AATGAAAATGTCTCCTTGGTATATATAGGATACTAGGAGGTATAATTACAACTAATGGCCTAAAGCCGACATAAATAAAATAACATTACTAATATAATATGCCCCAATTAAGGGGTAATGAGCCAATATTAGGGCTTAACATGGTGTTGGCAGCAGTGATATAATTACTATTGTTTGTAAGCTTCCTACACAGGACCTTTAAATTTTCATTACTCGTCATGGGCATTGTCACTAAACGACACTTGTCACTTGTCTCTTTTTACATATCTTCTTTTCAATTTTGTTTTCATGACTATAAGCATGAAAACTCGCAGCTGGAAATGACATTTTGTTTCGATTTTTTATCAAAGGAGAACTACTCATGTGGTTTATTATAGAATTGTCATATTTTTGCTATGAACACGATTGTTCTCCTTGTTATAACCCCTTGTTTCTAAACATGCCTTGGTTACATAAGTGAAAGACCTCCATTCATTAATATTTGATTGATATTGATAGATTTTTGATTCATGAAAACTTTGAATTATTCAATTGTTATTTGATGCACTTACCTTTGTGATTAATCTTTGAATGCGCGTACTATGGTTTTCAAAACGTTCTGATCCTAATATGTGCCCAATGCCAAGGTGGCATATGAAGTACAACATGTCATTACTCTTTTGTATGGTCTCAGGCTTCACATTTTTGTTCCCACGCATGGTGATTAACACATCTGCCTAACGTTTGAACTATCATAACATTGTTTTGTTGATGCTCGGGGCTATGGCTCTATGGATTTTTATCAAACCCTACCTATAGGTTCTATGTTGATTCCCTTATGTTCGCCATGGCTCCTGTGGTAAGGATCGAGCCCAATGACATCCAAACTTTGTTATCGTATGATAATGCCAGGGACGATTTAGAAAGGAACAGTTGGTGCTTGTTCATTGAAAAATTTAAGGGTTTCAATCTGAGAGTTGCCCAAGAGTTCGCATTGAACTTCGATGGTTGTAGAGCAAAGATAGGTGACATGCAGCTAGAGGTAACTGAGGAGATTTTAAGCCAGGCCAACGGTTTACCAGCTGTCGGGAAAAAATGGTTCAAGAACGCAAAAGTCGAAGAGGTCCCCTGGACTTTGATGTTCACCTCACGGAAAATTACTAGTTGTGACCGAGGTATGCTAGTCTCATCCTTAAAACCTAGGTGGCATGATCTACTTTCTATTGTGAAACAATTCATTGCGTGTGAAGGAAGATTTGAATTAGTTTTCCTGTATCTTCTGCGATTGCTTATGAGTTTCATTGACTTCCCGTTGAACATGCCCTACTTCCTGCTTAGAAGTCTGTACAAGATGGGAAAACGATTTAGGAGGCAGAATTCTGATTCAAGATTATTCCATCATGGTTTAATTAAAATTATCCTTATGCATCAGTTGCAATTACACAACGATTGTTGGGATTCTTTGTTTTACGAAATGGCTTTGGCAATAGTGAGTTGGGACAAGTTGATAAGCATGTTGTCATAGAAACCCTTGTGAAACCTACCGCTTCTCCTCCACCACTCCTGCCCTGTGATCCTGCCCCTGATGTTGAACCCTCACCCTACCTTGATGTTACTCAACCAGACAATCAACCGGGTTCGCACCCAAAGATTTGCACTAAAACTGTTAAAAAACCCACAGGGAAGAAGCTAAAGGGCAGTGTCGATGTTAATTACAAAAATAAAAGGGTTGGTCATTTGATTTCACGATGTTCTCGAAATAAATTCAAAACCTTTGTAGACACAAAAAACATAATTGAGGTAAGTGAAGACTCGGATTCAGAAATTGAAAGGTTTTTGGCCGAAGAAGATCCCATGCCATACGGGCTCTATCCTGACATACCCTATGACTATGTAAACAACATGCCTCCATGTCTAAAAGGTAACCTAGAATACTTGGACATTCAACTCTGTGATAAACCTACCTTTCGCGTGGATTCTTCTCCAATCCTTAATGCTGCCAGTGCCAATGCACAGTCCCTATAGCCACAGAGTGATGAATGTCGATCCTGGATCGACAGGTATTATACGGATGTGCCTTTGCTACAGTCTCGGCTTAAATCTTTAAAAGACCAAGTGGATTTGTTGACAAGTGAGAACAGTAGACTCCAATCCATAACTCAAGCAAAGGAGAAACACCTAAAAACTAC
The DNA here is from genome assembly GCA_009831015.1 of Picea engelmannii. Taxonomy (NCBI): domain Eukaryota; kingdom Viridiplantae; phylum Streptophyta; class Pinopsida; order Pinales; family Pinaceae; genus Picea; species Picea engelmannii. The sequence goes on along the minus strand of ML786395.1, from coordinate 251,775 downwards.
ACGATCTGTCATTTTTAAGAATGTAGAGGCAACAACAACAATCGTAAACTCCAAGATTGCTTGATATGTTTTAATCCCATGATTTGAGGTATGATCTTTTTGGATTTTAGTACGATTTCGTCATTCTCAATTTAGGATATATGATTTGATTGAATATATTACCTTTCTCATAAAGATTAGTTTGTTTTGTTTGTTGAATAAAATATGATTGTAGTTGTAATTATAACTAGCTACAGAATCATAAGATTCTATAGCAAGTTAGAAAAAATTCGAATTGCTTGATTTTACACTTGAAAACATATCTAAAAAATTCCCATTTTCATTTGTTTTCTGGAACCCATGATTTCCAAGGAGATTTGAGGCACTGTTGAGATCTTCCAGCCATATGAAATTTGTGTTTTTAGTAAATAGATTAGGTTGTTTGTATTTTGATATCAAGTAAAATCAGGGAGGTTGCATCCCCCATATTTTTGGAACAGATTTGATATTATCAAAAGGAAACATTTTTGTTCCTGGAACTTATATAAGCATGTTATTTTGTAAACAGGGCATCATCTCTGCCTGGGACAAGACTATGGATTTTTATTTACAAACCTGAATGAAATATAATACTCGTCACAGCTTTAGCTTCTCCGTATTGTGTTTTTATTCAAGTCATGTTTATTATGATTTCTTTCGCTGTCATGGTTTACTACAAGTTGATAGAATAGAAGTTTATATGTTATCCATGTTTCATGTTCCAGGTTTAACACACAGTAATCATTCGTTCAAATTGAATTAAGAGGTTTATCTCTGATTTCGATCAAACGTTTCTACGCAAGTTCTCACAACAAAGTTTATCTTAATGTGGCTACTTGTAAAATTATGAGATTATTGCGACTGCATCTGTTATGTGTCTTATAATTCAAAACTCCATCATTTTTGCTTCACATTATTGGAAGCAATTTGAGGATCTGTTGTAGTTTTACCTCGTCGGATAAGGTGATTGGATGCTACATAAAGAACAAGATATTGGATGTTGTAACAGGTCAGTTTGTTAATTTGATTTCATTGGTTTAATGAATACAAAAGTTTCCTATAGTTAAAACATCTTCTACTATATGTTATTTCTGTTTTTAATTAGACAGTTTTGATATTCCATTTCTCGAGTATAAACATTATAAGAAAACAAATCAAAAAAGATTAAATAATAGCTTTACTGTTGTTTAAAAAATCAATTTGCATTCGATTTTCATGAATTTAGATTAAAATTCATATTTTGTATATATTATATATATCTTAGAATTAGAATTATTTGTGTGTATGGTACATATGATAAGTAGAGTTATTTTATAAATATTAGTTAGTTAAACTATAAATATATATTAGATCTATATATAGTTTTCAGAAATTGTTATTCATCAAGTTATTGCACTTTCTTTAGTTTTGTTTTTCACTTTCTTTGGGACTTAGATCAGCCAACAGATCCGCTAAAACCATAGGAGTGGATTAATCCAAATGGCTTGGGTTAATTAGACAACCCCGGACCAGATTCACTCCTCCAGTTGACGAGTGGTCAATTTTTCCCGTCAACAAATGGTGCTAGAAGGAGGGCCTGAAAAATATTAATGGCACGAGGAGGTCGTAAGACTCCTCCCCCACCTGCCCGCTCACCTATAGTTACTATAAGTCATTCAGACAACAACATTGTCCCTCAAACAACAACCACATCAAACGACGATCTACAGATCACAGTTGAACCAGTAACTCCAAATCCTACGGGTGGTGATATACAAGAGATTGCTCGGCAATCTCTCATAAGAACGCATAGTGCCTTAGCCCATATAAGACAACCAAACCGACCTTTGAATCAACCATTAGACTTCTCTGATATCAGAAAACAACTTGGAGGTATTGACCTTACCTTAAACCCTATATATCCAATCCTCACTCCTACAACAGGAGGATCTAGTATTCCACCATCACCACCTCCTTCATCTCCTTCTTCTTCTGGAGAAGAATCCTCTGATGAAGCCAGTTCCTCTTCCCAGCCTTCAACACCACCCACACCTATGGCCAATCTGAACAATCCCGTCAGACCATGGCTTGACCAAGATGCAGTGGCCATACTTGGGCCTCAACATCCTCTGCCCAAACACTCGGAGAAATGGCTCCCTAAGTTTGACCCAGACTCCAAACAGATAGCCGAAGTTCACATCAAAAAGTTTATGTTAGCCATTAGACTCTGTAGTGTTGAGCACAAAGACGTAGTATGTAGATTTTTTCCCTACACCTTTGAAGGCAATGCCTCTACCTAGTACTTTTCCCAACATCCCCACACCATCGTATCATGGGAGAAATTTGAATCCTGTTTCCTTGAGAAGTTTGGAGACGACAAGTCTCCTGAAGTTCTAGTCATGGAGCTTTCTATTTTAAAAATGAACCCCAAAGAAAAGATCAAAGACTTTAATCAAAGGTTCTTGACACTAAAGAACCGAATCCCCATAGATTTGATGCCTGCCGAGAATCTTATAATCGCATACTACACGAAAGCATTACATCAAAACATAGCCATTTGGGTAAAGAGATCCAAGAAAGCCACGTTGTTAGAAGCCTTCGAAGAGGCCAGTCAGATCGAGAAAGACATTCTCAGTTTAAAAGACACTACGTGCAACGAGATAGAGATTATTTCATCTTCCAAGAAGAAAATCGAAATCTGTCGTAGACCTTCCCAAAACAAAGCTCAACCTAAGAGCTCGGATTTAGAAAACTTATAGAAAGTCATTCAGAAATTTTCCAATCAAGTTATAGATTTGAAAAGGTCAGTTGAAGAAGCTTCTTCAAGCAAAGGGCCCTACAAACCCCCTTTTAGGAATCCTTTTCCCACCAACCGACCTAATTCAAATACTGAAGGCCTAAATCTAGAAAGACTACAATTTCCTATTCAAACGATCCTAGAAGCACACGATAACTTGATTCCTCCTGAGATTTTTGAAGAGGTAGTTGAGCAAGAGACAACAAAAGAAGATGAATCCTCTCCAAATATTTTCAGACATTTTTCGGATAGCATTTTTCAAGCTAATTTTGAAATAGTGCATCCTTACAATACTAGGAGTAAGACGACAAATAAGCCTTCTTCCGAAATTACAACAACTTTGCCTCAAAAATAATCTAAATCAACTGAGACTAAATAGAATTCAGTAAACCCAAGTTTAGATTATGATTTAATTGAAGATCTGAAAAATCTTAGGGCTAATATCTCAGTTTATGAATTATTAAAATTCCCTTTTCTTCTGCAAAAAATGTTGCAGAATATTGCAGAGAACAATCCAAACAGCAACAAAGGTGTTCAAAATAGCCCCAAAATTCCTTAGAAGGCCTCTGCCAAAACTACATCCAAGCCTCATGATAAAAGAGACCTTCTTGTAAATAATGTAAATAATGTAGATAAACCAGTTCCAGAGGCTGCGAGTAAAAAGAAACAAACTTCCACCGTTAATACTCGCAAGAATGTCCCTCCATTTTTGTTGACTTTTGAAATTTTCAATAGGAATGTACATAACTGTATGGTAGATTCAGGTGCGACATCTAACGTAATGCCTTGGTCTATCTATCAAAATATTAATGCCGAAGGTCACCCATCCAACTTGAAAATTATCCAGCTTGATCGAACTAGTGTTAAAGTGATAGGTGAATTAAGAAATGTGCTTATAAGATTGTCGTCTAATCCTAAAGTTCATCAAGTGATTGATATTATTGTTGTAGATATTCCTGAAGTTTATGGTTTGTTTTTAAATAGAGACTGGTCAGAACAATTACATGGCTATTTTGCAATGGATTGGTCTCACTTGTGGCTGCTCGAGAATGGGAAGCCCAACAGAATCAAGGTAAATCGTGAACGTTATCTGAAATTCATGGTGACTGATTTAAATGATCCCAATGAGCCATTCACTCCTTCTACCGATTTGCCCAAAATACAGAGGATGGATACTTTTTTCGGTAATTTCATGGCCAAAACCTCTACTATCACTAACCCGGAACAACAGTCTGAAATTTTGACATATACGCAGCCAGCAGTTTCCTCTCAATGGTCACATGCACCAGACGAAAATAAAATATGGTCTCTCTAATTTGATGGGTCAAAATCTAAGGAAGGAGTTGGTGTAGGGTGCGTGTTCATCGACCCAGTAGGTAACAAGACTCTAATTTCTTGCCGGTTAGAATTCGAATGTATGAAAAACACGGCCGAATATGAGGCACTCCTGCAAGGCCTCAGAAAAGCGTTAGATCTGAACATTCAAAATTTCACTGCCTTTGGTGATTCAGAAATTGTGGTTAGACAGGTAAAAAATTCTATCCACTGTCTATCTCTGCACCTTAAAAGCTATCAAACTGAGGTATGGAATTTGATGAACAAGTTTTCCGCATTTAAAATAAATTCTATTCCTAGATTGAATAATTTTGAAGCTGATTTGTTAGCTAACGTCGCTTCAAAAAAATTTCCTGCAGAAGGCTTATCTCCAAATGCATTTTTTGTCGAACTGTTGTTCGGACCATCCATCCCAGATAGCATCACGAATTGGAGAGTCTTCGATGATGATCAACAGATCATAAGTTTTCTGCATATGGAAGAAATGGTCCAGGGCACGGTGATCGACGAAGGTGCCCATGACAAAAATCTTCGCGACTTTACGGTAATACCAGATCCAAGATCCCCAGAATCTTCATCAGACATGGTAAACTCTATCTCAAAATATGTAGTTAGATTAGAAAAAATTTATGATCTTCATGACAAGGTTATAAAATCAGTGAACTGTAAAATGAATAGTTCCTCTTTGACGCATGAAAAAGTAAATTTGGGAACTAAAGTCAATCCACAGTGCATTAATTTAGGGTTGGGGTGTTCTGAGCAAGAAAAAGTAGCATTTATTAAGTTGTTTAAGGAATTCAAAGATGTTTTTTCTTGGAAGTACGACGACCTAAAAACCTTTGATCCTAACATCATACAACACGGTATTCCCATGAAACCCTAAACCCAACATTTTCAACAAAAGTTAAGGAAAATGCACCCAAAACTTGAACCAACGGTCAAGAAGGGATTAAAAAAACTCTTGAACGCTAAGATAATTTTCCTAGTTAGGCACACACAATGGGTCTCTAATCTTGTCCCTGTCAGAAAGAAGAGTGGTGAAATCCGACTATGTGTCGATTTCTGAAATCTTAACTGAGCGTCTAATAAAGACAACTACCCTGTCCCTCCCATGGAACAGATCCTTCAACAGGTATCTGGTTCTGAAAGACTATCCTTTTTGGATGGGTTTTCAAGGTATAACCAAGTCCTTATGTCTCCTCCAGACCAACTCAAAACCACCTTTCGCACTCTATGGGGCACCTACACTTATAGAAAGATGCCCCTTGGACTCATAAACGTCGGTACCACCTTCCAGAGAGCGATGGACATCGTTTCCCGAGGCTTAATCAATCAATCTGTAGTATTTTACCTAGATGACGTCACTGTCTTCTCAAAAAATAAAGAAGACCATCTAGCCCACTTAAGATCCGTTCTACAGCGATGTCGTAAGTACGACATTTCTTTGAACCCTAAAAAGTCTATCTTCACAGTAGAATAAGGTAAGCTCCTCAGATTCATTGTATCGAGCAAAGGGATGATTATCGACCCTGAAAGGACTCAAGTCATTTCGAAACTTCCCCCTCCCTCGTCAAAAAATCCCATGCAATCTTTCTTAGGTCAGATAAACTTTGTTAGGAGATTCATCCCCAGCTTTTCAGAAATGGTGAGACCATTACAAAACTTAATAAAAAAGGATGTATAGTACCATTGGGGACCTTTAGAAATCCAGGCTTTTGATTCAATAAAAAAGGCCATAATAGACGCTCCTTCTCTAATGAGCCCTGACTTTTCACAAGACTTCACCCTTTACATGTTTTCCTATGACCGATCTTACGCTACCGTCCTAACTCAAAAGAATGTTGAAAACAATAAGGTCCCAATCGCCTTTATGAGATCAGCCTTCAAGGGGGCAGAACATAATTACCTAGCAGTAGATCATCATGCCTATGCTGTTTTCAAAGTATTAAAACACTTTCGATCTTACCTGTTGAAATCTAGGACGAAAATCATTATCCCTTACCCGACTGTCAAAAATCTGTTAGTACAAAAAGAACTAGGCGAAAAAAGGGCAAATTGGGTCACATCCTTACAAGAATATGATATAGAAATCACCCTAGCACAAATAGTAAGAGGCCAAGGTTTATGCAAATTGGTCATCGATTCAGTTGTAGGACAGCAAGAGGAAAATGATATGTTAAATCCAGGACAGCACTATCAAAATCAAATCTGTTGTGCACAAAACACTGTTAGTCCCTGATACGATGACATAATTTTTTTTCTTATACACGGATCATCTCCCTGTCACCTTGATCCCACAAAAAGGAGAGCACTAAGATTAAAATATGCTTATTTTCAGCTGATTAATGGTATTTTGTTTCTTCGAAATTTTGATGGAGTACTAATGTGCTGTCTTGAGAAAGATGAAGCAGAAAAAGTCTTATTGGAATTGCATGAAGAAGAAGCTGGTGGGCATTTTGGTGGAGACACCACTGTCCATAAAGTATTAAGAGCAGGTTATTACTGGCCTACCCTTTTCAAAGACTCCCATGCTTTATGTCGCAAGTGTGTGATTTTTCAAAAAGCATCCGGACGGATACAGAAACCAGCTTTCCCTTTGCAACTAGTTTCAGTAGACTCCCCTTTTCAGCAGTGGGGTCTGGATATTATAGGCCCAATCAATCCACCATCCTCACAGCAGCATAAGTATATCATAACAGCCACAGATTACTTCACCAAGTGGTCCGAGGCTACCCCATTAAAAGCTGTAAATACCAGCCAGGTAATATCATTCTTGAATTCTAATATTATTACTCGTTTTGGTATTCCTGAATGCCTGGTATTTGATAATGCTTCTTATTTTTCATCTCTTGAAATGAGTGATTTCACTCTAGAAAAAGGAATTAAATTAAAGTACTCTGCCATCTATTACCCCCAAGGAAACGGTTTGGCAGAATCAACTAATAAAAATATGATCAAAATTATCAAGAGAATGGTCTCTAAAAACCATAAAAATTGGCATAACGCATTGTTAAATGCAATCTGGGTTTATAGAGTAACTCCTAAAGCTGTTGTGGGCAACTCACCTTTCTTTCTCGTTTATGGCAGGGAGGCGATTCTTCCACCACATGTCCTCCTTCCATCTCTGCAGTTATCACAGAAAGTACAAGAAGAAGATTGTCCCCCTTTGGAGAGTCGAATTAATGCTTTGTTAAAATTAGAAGAAGTGAGGGCTCAAGCAAAACAGAAATTGGATCAACATCAACTTATTGTTAAAAACTGGTTTGATTCCAATTATGCCTCTGACAGAAATTTTGAGGTAGGTGACCCTGTCCTAAAATGGGACAAACCTCATGAGGGAAAGGGAGAGCATACTAAGTTTCAGAACTTTTGGTTGGGACCATTTTTAATTGCTGAGGAATTGGGTCCCAGTTCTTTCCGATTACAGAATTTAGAGGGGCAGCCAGACACCTTTCTGGTGAATGGCTAAGTGTTGACGGGCGAAATTGACCACTCATCAACTGGAGGGGTGGATCCAGTCCGGGGTTGTCTAAATAACCCAAGCCATTTGGGATGATCCACTCCGACGAGTCTAGCGGCTCCGTTGGTCGATCTAAGTCCTAGGAAAATGAAAGAAAAACTAAGCTAAAGAAACTAATATAAGAGAAAAAAGAAGCTACAACAAACTATATACAAATCTGAACTATATATATACAGTTCACTAACTAATATTATAAAACAATTGTTCTACTTATTAAATATTCAGCTATCAATACAATTAAATCCCAATTTTATATGTACAATATTTACAGGATACAAATTTTGATCGAAATTTGCAAAATCATTTGTAAACTGTCTTATGACAGCGAAGCTATTATTTACTTTTTTTTATAATTTTTATGAGAAAGGGATAAAATGACAACTATCTAAGCTAAGCAATAACATAACAATCCTAACTATAAATCTGAACTATAGAGATGAACAGTGAGAGGCGTTCAGATTACAAGAAATTTATATATTAACTAAACTAATTAAAAACCACTAACAGACTAACCTGTAGTAATGATTTCCAATTTGCCCTGTACACAATATCTGATTCAACTATTCGATGGGGGAAACCCGCACCCGATTTTCCACAAGCTTCTCGTAAACGGGAAGCAAGAACTCTCTTCAAATATGAATGACAGAACAAACAAGACATAAAATGACAACAATCTTAAAGTTTACAGATCATCACATTTAGATAAATCCCTGTGCGAAGATTTGTACAGAACAGTTCATTTAACGAAGAAGATAAACCTTCTATTTATTAAATTCAAACAGAGTAATTGTTGTGAGTAAAATGAGACACATCAGGTATGGACAGAATTCAAATCATAACGCATCAATTTGTAACAAATCTTGATATCTAAAGTAGTCAATAATTTGGTTGCAAATTAAAATGCACAAAACTTGAACGAAAGTATGATAAATTGAAAGCTAAAGCTATTACAAAACATCCACTTCCATTTGATTTTGTATAATCATAAGTCCATAGCCTTTGTTCTCCCAACAGTCGTGGGTTCTTTACAAAAATAAATGAGTATATAAAGGCCACAGGGTAAAACATCCCTGTGGGAATTATCAAAAACTGTTTACAAAAAATATGGGAACAATCTCCCAAATCTCTATTTCTGCCTAGGACTAACAACTTAAAACAAAACTATATAACAAAAAGCATTTTCTAGACAGCCACAACATGTCCAATTTCCCATTGAAATTCGTGTGTACCTGTAGGTGGACAAGAATAAACAAGTATAGATAATGTTTTATTTGTAAAATTAACAAAAATCCAAATTTTATGACTAGCTATAGAATCTCACGATTCTGTAGCTGGTCATATTTACAAACAAAATCATTTTAAATCAATCCAAATGATAACAGAAATGTATATGGTGAATCAAACACCTCTTAATTACTAATTCAAAGCAAAGCCAATTATTCACACTAAAACTAACCAAATCTTTTATGCCAATTCAAAATAAACGAAATCGTATTGAATTAATCGAATGGTAACCGGGATGTATGTGATCTGTCAAACAACTTTTTATTACCAATTCAAAACAGACAGAATCATTTTGACAATTCAAAACCAACGAAATCATTTTTGAATCAATTTCAATTGAAACAGACTATAATCGATTTAGCAAACAAATCTTTTGTATTAATTTAACACAAACACAATCGTTTATGTCAATTCAAAACTAACAAAATCGTTGTTTAATTCAAAACTAACAGAGTCGTTTTTGAATCAATACAAACAAAACATAACTATATCAAACTAATTCAGAGAAAACACAATAGGCTAATTTAAGAACAACAAAATCATGTTAAATCGATTCAATCAAAACAGAACCATATTTGATTTAGCAAACAAATCAACGCAAACACAATAGATTTTGCTAATTCAAAATGAAATCATTCTTGCTAATTCAAAATAAACAAAATCGTTCTAAAACATTGTTGAATTAACGTACCTGGGCTGTAGGAAAACGATTCAGTCGGGATAACTTTGAGTTAACAAAGGCAGTAGCTGCCTCAACATTTCTGAAAACGATAGAACCCATGGTCTTTTTCTTCTTATCGTAAGCTTGTAGCCTGTCATTTTCCTTTGACAACACAGTAACCCATTCCTCCAAGGATTTAATTTTGGATTGCAATAGGGGAACATCCATGTAGTATCGTTCCAACCATGAGTTGCATTCAGTGCACTGTTGTTGATTGGGCCGAGTCACTACAGGTGAGGGTTCTTTTAAATTACCAGGGGTTCCACTGTCAAACTTAATTCCCGGGAAGTTAGGGTCATCCTTGAGGCATGGTGGGAGGATGGATACATAGTCGTAGGGTTCAACAGAATAGAGACCGTGTGAATACGGGTATTCCTCGGCCAAAAAGCGTTCAATCTCAGATTTCGAATCCTCGCTCAAAACAATAGGCTTCTGGTCAGTGTTTTGTTTAGGCTTGTTCCGAGCACATATAGATACCCATCGTGCATTCTTCTTTCCCTTACTATTGGCATCGGTATTACCCTTTAGCTTCTTCCTTACAGTCCTCTTAATGGTCTTAGTATTGTCTTTAGAGCACGAGTCAGCCATGGTGTCGGGTAGGTCAATGTTGGGGCAGTTCGAGGGTTTGACAGGGTATAGAAGGGTAGGATGTGGCACAGTAGGACCGACAAGGGTTTCAGTGACCATGGTCTTGTCCACTTGAACACATTCAGGAGTGGCAAAGCCATTCCTTAATAAGAAATCTTGCCAACAGTCACCACTCAGGTTCAGATGATGAACAATCACGATTTTGATCAAACAGTGATGGAAAAGGTTGGAATCATCCTTCTCCCATTTAAATCGTTTGGCCATCTTATACAAACTGTGTAGGAGGTAGTGATGCATATTCAAAGCTAAATCGATGAAATTCATAAGCAACTGGAGATGGTAAAGAAACACTAAGACATAACAACCTTCGCAAGTCACGAATTTCTTAACAATTGCCAATAAATCATGCCACCTGGACTTAAGGACAGTGACAGGCATACCTCTGTCACAACTGATAATTTTCCTTGATGTGAACAGGAGTGGGCATGGCACTTCGTCCACCTTCGAATTCTTAAACCACCTCTGCCCTTTAGCTGGTAAACCCATGGCTAAATTGAAGAATTATTCATTTAATTCCAGTTGGATGTCTCCAACCTTGGCCCTACATCCATCAAATGTGAGGGCAAACTGTTGGGCAACCGCGAGGTTGAAACCCTCAAATTTTTGGATAAAAACTAACCAGACATTATTCTCCAGGTCTTCACGAGCGTTGTCAAATAGCAGCAGCATTTGGACACCATTAGGTTCTATGCGCACTACAGGGGCCATAGGAGCGAGTACACAATGAGCAGGGTAAACGGTGAGGGGGTTAGACAAGGTATACGCAGGACCGAATGCTCACAGGCTTCCCCGAAACAAATAGAGGTATCACGAGATACAAGCCAGACATTTATGCCTATACGTGTGCGGGTGGTGGAATGAAATGAACCATGCAAAACATTCATATCGATATGTACAATTGACGGTGCATTGGTGATTCAAATCACTATTGGTGTGTGTTAAAACAATGTAAATGATATGCCAAACAGATAACCATTGAAAACCACGACAAGTTGACCTGAATATTTGCACAAACAATAGTGTTTGTATGATTTAAAACAAAACAACATTTCGAATATACCACCAAGGATTCGATCATAAAATGTATATGTTGTATGAAACCATTGCACCAAGGGTCTATTCACAATGTTAATGTGTTCTCATGAAACCATTGCACCAAGGAATTTGATCAAAGACATTAGAACATCAAACCACCATTGTATCAAGGATTCAATCACAATCACCAAAATACCAACGCACCACGAACTTATAAAATGAAGTCATATTAATCAAAAATGCCAAGTGAGTAAAGATTTGGCGTCTTACCAACTGTGTGACCATCATTGAGTAAGAGGTGAAATGACCACATAAACAAGAGTAATCATAATAATCTAGTGACAATTTTAATGCCATCGACATTTCTTTGAACTCAAGGTTTTCACGCTTGCATTCGTGAAAATGAAAACAAAAGGCAGGTGTGTGAATGCGCAAAATAATCATGTCGTTTTATTCAAAAGATTGTGATGAGTATTAAGGGTTCAAAAACCCTTGTGTAGGCATCTTATAAGGAAAAGATAAAAATGCAAAATGGCTGCCAGCAATGGCGACACACTGGTAGAAGCAGTTATCTCTGCCAAAAGAACAAATCCAGATTGTGATAATGAGAATAATTCTGACTCAAAAACAACCAGAAATTTGTTTAAACATCATCATTAATCAAATATTCAAGTTGTGCTTAAAAGATGAAAACTGATAATAGTCGCAAGACAAGCGAGTCATGATATTAAAGATAAAATCTCCAATACTGTTGACAGAGCCACTGCTGCCAGCAGGCGTCCATAGCCTTGACAGGGTTTCCATTTAACCCACTCTGATATCTCTATCCTACCAAGAAGTTTCAGATCACAATAAAGGACATTTTAAGGTCAAGAGATTTCATACTTACGAATTTTCATATACCCGACATTGCTTCGCTCCCAGTGGGCCTGTTCAGTACCCAGACGAAGTTGTCTTGGCGTCATGCATGCATTTACCCACTGCCAGCAGACCTGTTCAGCATCTCGGTAGGTTTACAAGCACTTCCCACAGCTCTTTTAATGATTTATTTTTTAAAGATATATAATTGAGCAGGGTGATGCTGAAAATTATAATATTTTGGACATATTTTAAAGACCTTGAAAGAATTTTTTTATTTTTTTTAAACGGTCCTTTGTTAAGATTCAGCAATGGTTTGTTTACAAATCCAAACTTTGAAGGCAGGGAGACATCTTCTGAGTTATTCCCTTAAGGAACAGGGACAGCATAAGAAGATAATGGATGATCGTGACAGGCTTCACTCACAGATCGAAATCAGTTAACTTCTTTCAAACAACAGTCTTTCCTTGACATGGATGTAAATTTCAGAAGCATATCACAATTGATGTTTAGAAAAAATTTCAACAGTCATTTCAGTGAAAGAATTTTCTGTTTTCTTTGTCTGAACAGTTCAAAATGCAAGTATGTGTATTTCCAAAAACAAAAACTGATAAGCGTAAAGGAAAAAATTAAAACCAAAACAGAAAAAGAAAAACAAATAGAAGAAAAATATTTACACAGTAAACACAGGGTTGTCATCAAGCGAAATATCTTTTCAAAGCTTGGCCATTCACTGGATAGGTGTCTGGATGTCCCTCTAGACTCTGTAATCAGAAAGAGCTGGGACCCAATTTCTCAGCAATTAAAAGCGGTCCAAGCCATAAGTTCTGAAACTTCGTATGCTCTCCCTTTCCCTCATGTGATTTGTCCCATTTCAAGACAAGGTCGCCTACTTCGAAGTTCCTATCAAAGGCAAAGTTGGAATCAAACCAGTTTTTGACCACTAGTTGATGCTGATATAACTTACGTTTAGCTTGACCCCTTACCTCTTCTAGTTTCATTAAAGCGTTAATTCGGTTCTCCAAAGGGGGGTAGTTTTCTTCTTGTATTTTCTGTGAAAGTTGTAGTGAGGGAAGAAGAATATGCAGTGGCAGAATTGCTTCTCTGCCATAGATGAGAAAGAAGGGAGAGTTACCTACAGCATTTTTCGGTGTTACCCTATCAGCCCAGATTGCATTTAATAATGCATTATGCTAGTTTTTGTGATTTTCAGATACCATTCTCTTGATGATTTTAATCAAATTTTTATTTGTTGATTCTACCAATCAATTGCCCTGGGAGTAATAGATAGCAAAATACTTCAATGTAATTCCTTTTTCTAGAGAAAATTCACTCATCTCAAGAGACGAAAAATAAGAAGCATTATCGAATACTAAACAGTCAGGGATACCAAAACGAGTAATAATGTTTGAATTTAAAAAGGCAATTACCTGACTGGTATTCATAGTTCTTAATGCGGCAACTTCAGACCACCTGGTGAAGTAATCTGTGGATGTTATGATAAAATTATGTTTCTGTGAGGATGGCGGGTTTATTGGACCTATAATATCAAGACCCCACTGCTGAAAAGGGGAGTCTACTGAAACAGGCTGCAAAGGAAAGGCTGGTTTCTGTATCCACCCAGATGTTTTTTGACAAATAATACATTTGTGACACAAAGCATGGGTGTCTCTAAAGAGTGTAGGCCAGTAATAACCAGCTCTTAAAACTTTATGGGCAGTGGTATCCCCACCAAAATGCCCACCAGCTTCTCCTACGTGCAATTCTAGTAAGACCTTTTCTGCTTCATTTTTATCAAGACAACGCATTAGTACTCCATCAAAATTTTGACGAAACAGAATACCATTAATCAGCTGAAAGGAGGCAGATTTTAATCTTAATGCTCTTCTTTTAGTGGGATCCAGGTGACGGGGGGCTGACCCATGTTCAAGACAGAATTTTATATCGTCATACCATGGACTGACAGAGTTTTGTGCATAGCAGATTGAATTTTGATTGTGCTGTCCTGGGTCTGACATATCATTTTCTTCTTGTTGTCCTATTGCTGAGTCAATGAATAACTTGCATAACCCTTGGCCTCTCACTATTTGGGATGGGATGATTTCTATGTCATACTCCTGTAAGGAAGTGACCCAGTTCGCCCTCTTTTCACCTAGTTCTTTCTGCACTAACAGATTCCTGACGGCTGAGTAAGGGACAATAACTTTAGTCCTATATTTCAAAAGATAAGATTGGAAGTGCTTGACTTCTTTAAAAATAGCGTAGGCTTGCTGATCTACTGCTGAGTAATTAAGTTCCGCGCCTTTAAAAGCAGAACTCATAAAGGAAATGGGTACTTCATTGTTTTCAGCGTTCTTTTGAGTTAGGAAAACAGCGTAGGAGCCATCCGAAGAAAATGTGTAGAGCGTGAAGCCTTACGAAAAGTGGGGGCTCATGAGAGAAGGAGTGTCTATTATGGCCTTTTTTATTGAATTGAAATCTTGATTTTCTAAGGGTCCCCAATGATATTGTGTGTCTTTCTTAATTAAATTCTGTAAAGTTCTCACCATTTCGGAGAAACTGGGGATGAATCTCCTGACGAAGTTTATCTGGCCTAAGAAAGACTGCATAGACCTTTTGGATGAGGGAGGGGGGAGTTTTGATATCACTTGAGTCCTTTCAGGGTCGATAATCATCCCTTTGCTTGACACAATAAATCATAAAACTTTACCTTGTTCTACTGCGAAGATAGATTTTTTGGGATTCAGGGAAATGTCGTATTTATGACATCGTTGTAGAACAGCTCTCAAATGAGCTAGATGATCTGTTTTGTTTTTGGAAAATACAGTAACATCATCTAGGTAAACTACGACAGATTGATTGATTAAGCCTTGGAAAGTGATGTCCATCACACTCTGGAAAGTGGCACCGGCATTAATCAGTCAAAAGGGCATTTTCCTATCAGTGTAGGTGCCCCATGGAGTGTGGAAGGTGGTTTTAAGCTGGTCTGGGGGAGACATCAAGACTTGGTTGTACCCTAAAAACCCATCCAATAAGGATAGTCTTTCAGAACCAAATACTTGTTGAAGGATCTATTCCATGGGTGGGACAGGGTAGTTGTCTTTATCAAACGCTCTATTAAGGTTTCAAAAATTGACGCATAGTCAGATTTCCCCACTTTTCTTATGGACAGGGACAAGGTTAGAAACCCATTGCGTGTGCCTAACTGGGAAAATTATATTAGCATTTAGGAGTTTATTTAATTCTCTTTTGACGGTTGGTTCGAGCTTAGGGTGCATTTTTCTTAACTTTTGTTGAAATGACAAGGTTTGGGGTTTCATAGGAATGACGTGTTGTATGATGTTAGGGTCAAAAGTTTTAAGGTCATCATACGTCCATGCAAAAACATATTTGAATTCCTTAAACAATTTAATAAATGCGGCTTTTTCTTGTTCAGAACACCCCACCCCTAAATTAATGCACTGTGGATTGTCATTAGTTCCCAAGTTTACTTTTTCATATGATAACGCGGAACTATTGGTTTTACAGTTGACCAATTTTTTGAATTTATCTTGAAGATCGAAAAAAAATTCTAATCTAAATACATATTTAGGAATCGAATTTACCATGTCCGATGAAGATTCAGGAGATCTTGGATCTGGTATTATCGTGAAATCGCATAGATTGTCGTCATGAGTGCATTCGTCAATCACCGCGCCTTGGAAAGTTTCTTCCATATGCAGGAAGCTAATAATCTATTGATCATCGTCGAAGACTCTCCAATTCGTGATGTTGTCGGGAATGGATGGCCTGAACAACAGTTCGACGGAGAATGCATTCGGGGACAAGCCTTCTTCAGGAAAGAGTTTGGAAGATATGTTAGCTAATAGATCATCTTCAGAATTATTCAATCTAGGAATAGAATTTATATTGAAATCAGAAAACTTATTCATTAAATCCCATACCTCGGATTGGTAGCTTTTAAGATGCGGAGACAGACAATGGATAGAATCTCTTACCTGTCTAACCACGATTTCTGAATCGCCAAAGACAATTAGATTTTGAATGTTCATATCTAATTCTTTTCTGAGGCCCTGCAATAAGCCTCATATTATGTTGTGTTATTAGTACATTCAAATTCTAGCCTACATGCAATCAGGGTTTTGTTACCTCCGGGATCAATAATAACGCAGCCCACACCAGCTCCTTCCTTGGACTTTGACCCGTCAAAGTAAAGAGACCAAATTTGATTTTTATCAGGTGCATGAGACCATTGTGTAGAAGATGTTGGCTGCACATATGCTACAATCTCGTACTGTTGTTCCGGATTAATGATAGCTGATGTCTCGGCCATGAAATTTCCGAAAAAAGTATCCATCCCTTGTATTTGGGGTGAATCGGCAGAAGGTGTAAATGGTTCATTGGGATCATTTAAATCTGTGACCGTGAACTTAAGGTAGCGTTCACAATTTACCTTGATTTTGTTGGGCTTGTCGTTCTCAGGCAGCCACAGGTGAGACCAATCCATCGTGAAATAGTCGTGTACCTTCTCTGACTAGTCTCTGCTTAGAAAAAAACCATAAACTTCTGGAATATCCACAACAATAATATCAATCACTTGATGAACTTTGGGGTTAGACGATAATCTTATAAGAACATTCCTTAATTCTCCTATGACTTTAACACTAGCTCGATCAAGTTGGATGATTTTTAAAGTGGATGGTTCAACTTCGGTGTTAATCTTCTGACACACAGACCATGGCATTACATTGGATGACGCTCCTGAATCTACCATACAATTGTGCACGTTCGTATTAAAGATTTCAATAGTTAACAAAAATGGAGGTACATTTCTGCGAGTACTAATGGTGGAAGCTTGTGGCTTTTTACTCGCAGCCTCTAAAGATAATTTATCTACATTTGTTACATTATTTATAGGAAGGCTTCCTTTCTCATGAGGATCAAGATTATTCTTAGCGGAAGTCTTCTGAGGAACTTTGTTTTGAACAACCTTGTTACTTCTTGAATTACCATTTTTGCTATTCTTTGCGATATTCTGTAACATTTTTTGTAGTAGAAACGAAAATTTTAATAATTCATAAACAGAAATGTTAGCGCTTAACTATTTTAGATATTCAAATAAATCATAATCTAAGTTGGGGTTTACATGACTCTGTTTAGTCTCAGTTGGTTTAGATTTCTTTGGGGGCAAATTTGTAGTGTTTTCGGAAGAAGGTTTGTTTGTTGTCTTACTCCTAGTATTGTAGGGATGTATTGTCTCGAAATTAGCTTGAAAAATGCTATCTGAGAAGTGTCAAAAAATGTTCGGAGAAGATTCTTCTTCTTCAATTGTCTCTTGTTCAACTACTTCCTCAGGAATCTCAGGAGGCATCAAGTTATCCTGGGCTTCTAGAATTGTTTGAAGGGCGAATTGCAGACTTTCTAGATTTAGGCCCTCGGTATTTGGATTAGGTCGGTTGGTGGGAAAAGGCTTCCTGAACAGGGGTTTGTAAGGCCCTTTGCTTGAAGAAGCTTCTTCGGCCGTCCTTTTCAAATCTATAACTTGATTTGACAGTTTTTGAACGACTTTAGTTAAGTTTTCTAAATCTAAGCTTTCAGGTTGTGTTTTATTTTGAGCAGGTCTAGGGAGGATTTTGATCTTCTTTTTGGAAGACGAACTAGTCTTTGTTTCATTTCTAGTAGTTTCTTTTAGACTAAGGCTGTCTTTTTCAATCTGGCTAGCCTCTTCGAAGGCCTTTAACAACGTTTCTTTCTTAGATCGTTTTACCCAAATGGATATACTTTGATGCAAGGCTTTAGTATAGTATGCTATGATAAGATTCTTGGTAGGCATCGAGTCCGTAGGGATTCAGTTCTTTAGTGTTAAGAATATTTGATTAAAGTATTTGATTTTATCTTTGGGGTTCATTCTTAAACTAGAAAGCTCCATGACTAGGAATTTTGGGGACTTACTGTCTCCGAACTTTTCCAGAAAGAAGGATTCAAACTTCTCCCATGACACGATGGTGTGAGGTTGCTGGGAAAAGTACCAAGTAGAGGCATTGCCCTCGAAAGTGTAGGGGAACAAACTACAGACTACATCTTCATGCTCGACATTACGAAGTCTAATGGCTAACATAAACTTTTTAATGTGATCTTTGGTGATCTGTTTAGAGTCAGGGTCAAACTTGGGAAGCCACTTCTCTAGATGTTTGGGTAAGGGATGGTGAGGCCCAGGTACGACTATTACATCTTGGTCGAGCCAGAGTCTGGTAGGATTGTTCTGGTTGGCCATTGGTGTAGGCGGTGTGGAAAGCTGAGAAGGGGAACTGCCTTTGTCAGAAGAGTCTTCTCCAGAAGAATAAGGAGGTGATGGAGGTGGTGAGGGTGGTATTCCAGATCCTCCTGCAATAGGAGTGAGGGTTGGATCTGTAGGGTTTAAAGTGATTTTAGTGCCTCCAAGTTGTTCTTTGATATCAGAGAAGTTTAATGGTTGGTCCAAAGGTCGATTTGGTTGCCTTAGACGGGCGAAGGCACTATGTGTTCTTAAGAGAGATTGGCGGACAATCTCTTATACGTCACCACCTGTAGGATTTGGGGTTATTGGTTCAACTGTGATCCGTAGATCGTCGTTTGATGTGGTTGTTGTTTGAGGGACAATGTTGTCGTTTGAATGACTTCTTGTCACTATAGGTGAGCGGTTGGGTGGTGGAGGAGTCTTACGACCGCCTCATGCCATTAATAATTTGCAGGCCCCCCTTCTAGTGCCATTTGTTGATGGGCGAAATTGACCACTCGTAAATTGGAGGGGTGGATCTGGTCCGGGGTTGTCTAAATAACCCAAGTCGTTTGGGATGATCCACTCCGATGGGTTTAGTGGCTCCGTTGGCCGATCTATGTCCTAGGAAAACGAAAGAAAAACTAAGCTAAAGAAACTAATCTAAGAGAAAAAAGAAGCTACAACAAACTATATACAAATCTAAACTATATATATACAGTTCACTAACTAATATTATAAAACAATCGTTCTACTTATTAAATATTTAGCTATCAATACAATTAAATCCCAATTTTATATGTACAGTATTTACAGAATACAAATTTTGATCGAAATTTGCAAAATCATTTGTAAATTGTCTTATGACAGCGAAGCTATTATTTTTTATTTTTTATAATTTTTATGAGAAAGGGATAAAATGACAACTATCTAAGCTAAGCAATAACATAAAAATCCTAATTGTAAATATGAACTATAAAGATGAACAATGAGAGGCATTCAGATTACAAGAAATTTATATATTAACTAAACTAATTAAAAAGAACTAACAGACTAACCTGTAGTAACGATTTCCAATTTTCCCTGTACACAATATTTGATTCAGCTGTTCGATGGGGGAAACCCGCACTCGATTTTCCACAAGCTTCTTGTAAACTGGAAGAAGCAACTCTCTTCAAATATGAATGATAGAAAAAACAAGACATAAAACGACAACAATCTTAAAGTTTACAGATCATCACATTTAGATAAATCCATGTGCGAAGATTTGTACTGAACAGTTCATTTAACGAAGAAGATAAACCTTCTATTTATTAAATTCAAACAGAGAAATTGTTGTGAGTAAAATGAGACACATCAGGTATGGATAGAATTCAAATCATAACGCATCAATTTGTAACAAATCTTGATATCTAAACTAGTCAATAATTTGGTTGCAAATTAAAATGCACAAAACTTGAACGAAAGTATGATAAATTGAAAGCTAAAGTTGTTACAAAACATCCACTTCCATTCGAGTTTGTATAATCATAAGTCCATAGCCTTTGTTCTCCCAACAATCGTGGGTTCTTTACAAAAATCAATGATTATATAAAGGCCACAGGGTAAAACATCCCTGTGGAAATTATCAAAAATTGTTTACAAAAAATATGGGAACAATCTCCCAAATCTCTATTTCTGCCTAGGACTAACAACATAAAACAAAACTATATAACAAAAATCATGTTCTAGACTGCCACAGCATGTCCAATTTCCCATTGACATTCGTGTGTACCTGTAGGTGGACAAGAATAAACAAGTTTAGATAATGTTTTATTTGTAAAATTAACAAAATTCCAAATTTTATGACTAGCTACAGAATCTCACGATTCTAGAGCTGGTCATATTTACAAACAAAATCGTTTTAAATCAATCCAAATGATAACAGAAATGTATATGGTGAATCAAACACCTCTTAATGACTAATTCAAAGCAAAGCCAATTATTCACACTAAAACTAACCAAATCTTTTATGCCAATTCAAAATAAACGAAATCGTATTGAATTAATCGAATGGTAATAGGGATGTATGTGATATGTCAAACAACTTTTTATTACCAATTCAAAACAGACAGAATCATTTTGACAATTCAAAACCAATGAAATCATTTTTGAATCAATTTCAATCGAAACAGACTATAATCGATTTAGCAAACAAATCTTTTGTATTAATTTAACACAAACACAATCGTTTATGTCAATTCAAAACTAACAAAATCATTGTTTGATTCAAAACTAACAGAGTCGTTTTTGAATCAATACAAACAAAATAGAACTATATCAAACTAATTCAGAGCAAACACAATTGGCTAATTTAAGAACAACAAAATCATGTTAAATCGATTCAATCAAAACAGAACCATATTTGATTTAGCAAACAAATCAACGCAAACACAATAGTTTTTGCTAATTCAAAATGAAATCATTCTTGCTAATTCAAAATAAACAAAATCGTTCTAAAACATTGTTGAAATAACATACTTGGGATGTAGGAAAATGATTCAGTCAGGATAACTTTGAGTTAACAAAGGCAGTAGTTGCCTCAACATTTCTGAAGACGATAGAAACCATGGTCTTTTGCTTCTTATCGTAATCTTGTAGCCTGTCATTTTCCTTTGACAACACATCAACCCATTCCTCCAAGGATTTAATTTTGGATTGCAACAGAGGAACATCCATGTAGTATCGTTCCATCCAAGAGTTGCATTGAGTGCACTGTTGTTGATCGGGTCGAGTCACTACAGGTGAGGGTTCTTTTAAATTACCATGGGTTCCATTGTCAAACTTAATTCCCGAGAAGTTAGGGTCATTTTTGAGGCACGGTGGGAGGTTAGATACGTAGTCATAGGGTTCAACAGAACAGAGACCGTGTGAATACTGGTATTCCTTGGCCAAAAAGCATTCAATCTCAGAGTCTGAATCCTCGCTCAAAACAATAGGCTTCTGGTCAGTGTTTTGTTTGGGCTTGTTCCGAGCACATGTAGATACCCATCATGCATTCTTCTTTCCCTTACTATTGGCATCGGTATTACCCTTCTTCCTTACAGGCCTCTTAACGGACTTAGTATTGTCTTTAGAACATGGGTTGGCCATGGTGTTGGGTAGGTCAATGTTGGGGTAGTTCGAGGGTTTGACAGGGTATATAAGGGTAGGAGGTGGCACAGCAGGACCAACAAGGGTTTCAGTGACCACGGTCTTGTCCACTTGACCACATTCAGGAGTGGCAAAGCCATTCCTTAATAAGAAATCTTGCCAACAGTTACCACTCAGCTTCAAATGATGAACAATCACGATTTTGATCAAACAGTGATGGAAAAGGTTGGAATCAGCCTTCTCCCGTTTAAATCGTTTGGCCATTTTATACAGACTGCGTAGGATGTAGTGAGGCATATTCAAAGGGAAATCGATGAAATTCATAAGAAACTGGAGATGGTAAATAAACACTAAGCCATAATGACCTTCGCAAGTCACGAATTTCTTAACAATTGCCAATAAATCATTCCACCTAGACTTAAGGACAGTGACAGGCATACCTTTGTCACAACTGACAATTTTCCTCGATGTGAACAGGAGCGGCCATGGCACTTCGTCCACCTTCGAATTCTTAAACCACCTCTGCCATTTAGCTGGTAAACCCATGGATGAACTGAGAAATTCTTTGTTTAATTCCAGTTGGATGTCTCCAACCTTGGCCTTACATCCATCAAATGTGAGGGAAAACTGTTGGGCGACCGCGAGGTTGAAACCCTCAAATTTTTGGATAAAAACTAACCAGCCATTATTCTCCAGGTCTTCATGAGTGTTGTCAAATAACAGCAACGTTTGGACGCCATTAGGTTCTATGCGCACTACAGGGGCCATAGGAGCAAGCACACGGTGAGCAGGGTAAACGGTGAGGGGGTTAGATAGGGTATACACAGGACCGAATGCTCATAGGCTTCCCTGAAACAAATAGAGGTAGCCCGAGATACAAGGCATAAATTAATGCCTATACATGTGCGGGTGGTGGAATGAAATGAACCATGCAAAACATTCATATCAATATGTACAATCGACGGCACATTGGTGATTCAAATCACTATTGGTGTGTGTTAAAACATTGTAAATGATATGCCAAACAGATAACCATTGAAAACCACGACAAGTCGACCCAAATATTTGCACAAACAATAGTGTTTGTATGATTTAAAACAAAACAACATTTCGAATATAGCACCAAGGATTCGATCATAAAATGTATGCGTTTTATGAAACCATTGCACCAAGGGTCTAATCACAATGTTAATGTGTTCTCATGAAACCATTGCACCAAGGAATTTGATCAAAGACAATAGAACATCAAACCACCATTGTATCAAGGATTCAATCACAATCACCAGAATACCAACGCACCACGAACTTATAAAATGAAGTCATATTAATAAAAAATGCAAAGTGAGTAAAGATTTGGCATCTTGCCAACTGTGTGACCATCATTGAGTAAGAGGTGAAATGACCACATAAACAAGAGTAATCATAATAATCTAGTGACGATTTTAATGCCATCAACATGACTTCGAACTCAAGGTTTTCACGCTTGCAGTCGTGAAAATGAAAACAAAAGGCAGGTGTACGAATCCACAAAATAATCATGTTGTTTTATTCAAAAGATTGCGATGAGTATTAAGGGTTCAAAAACCCTTGTGTAGGCAGCTTATAAGGAAAAGATAAAAATGCAAAATGGTTGCCAACACCAAGCTCTAAAAACGTACTTTGCCTGATCATGCTCCCTTGTACACTGTGTAAATATTTTCTGTTTTGTTTGATGTTTGTTTTCTTTTGCTGGTTTGTTTTGATTTTTCTTTTATGCTTATCGGTCCTTCTTTTGAAAAACACATGCTTGCATCACGGGCTAGCTCAGACAAAGAGAACATAAAAATTTCCCCTCCAAAATGAATGTTGAAAGTTGTTTAAACATCAATTGTGGTATTTTTCTAAGTTTGCAGCCATGTTGAAGATAACTTGTTGTTTGAAAAGCGTCTCTTGATTTAAATCTGCAACTAAATATATTCACGATCATCCATAAATATTATTTTTACGCTGTCCCTGTTCCTTAAGAGAACAACTCAGAGATGTCTCCCTGCTCTTGAAAGTTAGTTTTATTAATAAACTATTTCTATATCTTAATGAAGGACAGCTAAGAAATTTCTTCAAGGTCTGTGACTTACTAAGATATCTCCAAAAACTAGAATTTTCAGCGTCACCCCGCTCTATTAAATATCTTTATAAAACTAAATAAATTTTCAAGAGAGCTGTGGGAAGTGCTTGTAAACCCGCTGGGATACTGAACAGGTCTACTGGCAGTGGGTAAATGTATGCATGATGCCAAGATAACTTCACCAGGGTACTGAACAGGCCCGCTTGCAGCAAAGCAATGTCAAGTAAAAGAAAATTCCCAGATATGGATTCTTTTTTACCTTAAATGTCCTTCGTTCTGATCTGGAACTTCTTGACAGGATACAAATATCGAAGTGCGTTAATTGACATCCCTGTCAAGGCTATGGATGCCTGCTGGCAGCAGCAGCCCTGTCAACAATATTGAAGATTTTAACTTTAACATCATGGCTCTCTTTTGTTAAGATTGTCATCAGTTTTCGTCTCTTTAAAATAACAGTAGTCTGAAACTGGAATGCATTATAATTATTTACGATGTTTAGACAAATTTTTGGTTGTTTTCGATTTGAAGTCTTTTCTGATCATTCTAATCTGAACTCGTTCATTTGGCAGAGATAACTGTTTCTCCCAGCGTGTCGCCATTGTTGGCAACAATGATATAATTACTATTGTTTGAAAGCTTCCTACACAGGACCTTTAAATTTTCATTACTCGTCATGAGCATTGTCACTAAACGACATTTGTCACTTGTCGCTTTTTACATATCTTATTTTCAAAAAAAAATTCATGACTGTAAGCATGAAAACTCGCAACTGGAAATGACATTTTGTTTTGATTTTTGATCAAAGGAGAATTGCTCATGTGGTTTATTATAGAATTGTCATATTTTTGCTATGAACACAATTGTTCTCCTTGTTATAACCCCTTGTTTCTAAACATGCCTTGGTTGCATAAGTGAAATATTGGTTGTGGAGACTGATTATCTTCTTGATTTAGAGGTCTTTTACTTTCAACCGTGTTTATACCCCATGAAGTATTTACACCCCAGAAGTATGTACACTCTTTCACGCGAGGGAGTGCACAGGGGGGGTACCCCCTTTGTGGGGTCCGGGGGGACTATCCCCCCATTTGGGGGGTCTGGGGGCAAGCGGGCCCCTAGTGGGGGTTCGGGGGTGAAGCCCCTGAAGAAAAAATTGCCTTGTAAAAGTATATTGTAATTTCATTGTAAATATGGACCGTTCATTATAAGGTCCCAGATCTAACGATGGAGATTATGTTAGGGTTTTCTGTCGTAGAAGGCAACCCTCTTTTATGAGCGAAATGTATTGTGGCTATGTAGGTTGGCAAGTATTGTATTTTGAGAGAGGAGACTGTGAGAGAAAGAAGAGGAATTTACAATGGGTTTTGTTGTAGGTTGTATCCCTTCTTTTTGTTGGATAATAATAAAGAAAGGAACTGGCAATTTATCTGGTGGAAGTAGCCCACACTGGGTGAACCACGTAAATATGTGTCTCTCTTGTATTGTGTATCTTCTGAGTTTTATTTCCTCATTTGTTTTATTTTATTGCTCCGCGGTCCTATTTTTCTAACAACTGGTATCAGAGCGTAAGGTAACTCGCAGGAAAAGAGGGTTCCTGGTTCGAGTGGGAGCAATGTCAAAAGATGGAAAGTTTAGGGTCGAGAAATTTAACGGCCAAAACTACCAGTTATGGAAGATGCAGATGGAAGATTATTTATATCAGAAGGATCTATTCCTACCATTGAGCGGAGTAGCAAAAAAGTCGGCGGCCATGAAGGACGAAGAATGGGATATTCTTGACAGAAATGCTCTAGGAATGATACAGTTGAGCCTGGCAGTGTCGGTGGCTTTCAATATCTCGAAAGAAAAGACAACAAAGGGTTTGATGGATGCGTTGGCCAAATTGTATGAAAAACCCTCGACATCCAATAAGGTATTTCTAATGAAGAGATTATTTAATATGAAGATGTCGGAAGGTGGGTCTGTTGCAGATCATTTAAATGAATTTAATACGGTTAC
>ML786395.1:185417-218981 GCA_009831015.1 Picea engelmannii | reverse complement strand
AAAGAAAGCTCCAAGGCAGTGGTATCTGAAGTTTGACAGGTTTATGACAGAACAGGGTTATAATAGATGTCATTATGATCACTGTGTTTATTTTAAAAGGCTAGAAAATGGAAGCTATATTATCTTGCTATTGTATGTAGATGGCATGTTTGTTGCAGGGTCTAATATGCAGGATATAAATGTGCTCAAGAAGAAATTATCCAATTCATTTGCGATGAAGGATTTGGTTGCTGCGAAAAAAATCCTTGGTATGAGAATAACAAGAGACAAGAAAAATTGCAAATTGACATTGTCTCAGGGTGAGTATGCAGAGAAGGTGTTGGAGAGGTTTAGAATGCAGAATGAAAAACTAGTTAGTACACCTTTGGCCAATCATTTCAAATTAACTAAGGAAATGTGTCCCAAGACACAGAAGGAGATAGAATACATGTCCAGGGTCCCATATTCATCAGCAGTTGGCAGCTTGATGTATGCAATGGTTTGCACAAGACCAGATATTGCACATGCAGTGGAAGTTGTGAGCAGGTATATGAACAATCTAGGTAAAGAACATTGGGAGGTAGTAAAGTGGATTCTCAGGTATTTGAGAGGTACTACTACACATGCATTGTGTTTTGGAGGTTTAGACACTTTTCTACAGGGATATGTCGATTCAGATATGGCAGGTGATAAAGACAGCAGGAGGAGCACCATAGGGTATGTTTTTACTATAGGTGGAACAACAGTAAGTTGGATTTTGAAACTACAAAAGGTTGTTGCACTTTCAACAACAAAGGCAGAGTATGTTGCTGCTACAGAGGCTAGTAAAGAGATGATTTGGTTACAAAGGTTTATGGAGGAATTGGGAAAGAAGCAGGAGAACAACAGGTTGTACTGTGACAGTCAGAGTGCCATTAACCTTGCAAAGAACTTATCCTTCCATTCGAAGACTAAGCATATACAGTTGAGGTACCACTTCATACGATCTTCCTTGGAAGATGGACAATTGAAGCTGGAAAAGATACACACTAGTCAGAATCCTGCAAATATGTTAACAAAGGGAGTAACCAGGGAGAAACTGAGTTCTTGCTTAGTTTCAGTTGGACTTCAAGAATGAAGATGAAGATGAGAAATTTTCCAGGTCCAAGAAGGTTCAGAGTCTAGCATATACAACAGCGGTGGAGTTGTTGAGATCAGTCTCCAAGTGGGATATTCTTGGTTGTGGAGCCTGATTATCTTCCTGATTTAGAGGTCTTTTACTTTCAGCCATGTTTATACCCCATGAAGTATTTACACCCCATAAGTATGTACACTCTTCCACATGGGGGATTGCAGAGGGGGGGGTACCCCCTCTATGGGGTCCGAGGGGGCTATCCCCCCGGCTGGGGGGTCTGGGGGAAAGCGAGCCCCCAGCAGGGGTTCAAGGGCGAAGCCCCCGAAGAAAAAATTTCCTTGTAAAAGTATATTGTAATTTCATTGTAAATATGGACCGTTCATTATAATGTCATAGATCTAACGATATAGATTATGTTAGGTTTTTTTCCCCTAGAAGGCAACCCTCTTTTACGAGGGAAATGTATTGCGGCTATGTAGGTTTGCAAGTATTGTATTCTAAGAGAGGAGATTGTGAGAGAAAGAAGAGGAAGTTACAATGGGTTTTGTTGTAGGTTGTATCCCTTCATTTTGCTAGATAATAATAAAGAAAGGACCTGGCAATTTCTCTAGTGGACGTAGCCCACACTGGGTGAACCACGTAAATCCGTGTCTCTCTTGTATTGTGTATCTTCTGTGTTTTATTTCCACATTTTTTTTATTTTATTGCTCCACGGTCTTGTTTTTCTAACATGAAAGACCTCCATTCATTAATATTTGATTGATATTGATAGAGTTTTGATTCATGAAAACTTTGAATTATTCAATTGTTATTCGATGCACTTACCTTTGTGATTAATCTTTGAACGCACATACTATGGTTTTCAAAACGTTCTGATCCTAATACGTACCCAACACCAAGGTGGCATACGAAGTACAACATGTCATTACTCTTCTGTATGGTCTCTAGCTTCATGTTTTTGTTCCCATGCATGGTGATTAACGCCTTTGCCTAACGTTTGAACTGTCATAACATTGTTTTGTTGATGCTCGGGGCTATGGATCTGTGGATTTTTATCAAACCCTACCTGTAGGTTCTGCGTTGATTCCCTTATGTTCGCCATGGATCCCGTGGTAAGGATCGAGCCCAATGGCATCCAAACCTTGTTATCATATGATAATGCTAGGGACGATTTATAAAGGAATGGTTGGTGCTTGTTCAATGAAAAATTTAAGGGTTTCAATCTGAGAGTTTCCCAAGAGTTTGCATTAACCTTCGATGGCTGCAGAGCAAAGATATGTGATGTGCAACTAGAGGTAACTGAGGCGTTTTTAAGCCAGGCCACCAGTTTACCAGCTGTCGGGTAAAAATGGTTCAAGAACGCAAAAGTTGAAGAGGTACCCTGGACTTTGATGTTCACCTCATGGAAAATTACTAGTTGCGACCGAGGTATGCCAGTCTCATCCTTAAAACCTAGGTGGCATGATCTACTTGCTATTGTGAAACAATTCATTACGTGTGAAGGAAGATTTGGGTTAGTTTTTCTGTATCATCTGCGATTTCTTATGAGTTTCATTGACTTCCCGTTGAACATGCCCTACTTCCTGCTTAGAAGTTTGTACAAGATGAGAAAACGGTTTAGGAGGCAGAAGTCTGATTCGAGTTTATTCCATTGTGGTTTAATTAAAATTATCCTTGTGCATCAGTTGCAATTACACAACGAATGTTGGGATGCTTTTCTTTTACAAAATGGCTTTGACAATAGTGAGTTGGGACAGGTTGATAAGCCTGTTGTCATAGAAACCCTTGTGAAACCTACCGCTTCTCCTCCACCACTCCTGCCCTATGATTCTGCCCCTAATATTGAACCCTCACCCTACCCTGATGTTACTTAACCAGAAAATCAATCAGGTTCGCACCCAAAGAGTTAAAAAACCCACAAGGAAGAAGCTAAAGGGCAGCGTCAATGTTAATTACAAAAATAAAAGGGCTGGTCGTTTGATTTCACGATGTGCTCGAAATAAATTCAAACCCTGTGTAGACACAAACAACAAAATTGAGGTAAGTGAAGATTTGGATTCAGAAATTGAAAGGTTTTTGGTTGAAGAAGATCCCATGTCATACGGGCTCTATCCCGACACACCCTATGACTATGTAAACAACCTGTCTCCATGTCTAAAAGGTAACCTAGAATTCTCAGGCATTCGACTCTGTGATAAACCTACCTTTTTTGTGCACGCTTCTCCAATCCTTAATGTTGTCAGTGCCAATGCATAGTCCCTACAACCACAGTGTGATGAATGTCGATCATGGATCGACAGGTATTATACGGATGTGCCTTTGCTACAATCCTGGCTTAAATATTTAAAAGACCAAGTGGATTTGTTGACAAGCGAGAACAGTAGACACCAATCCATAACTCAAGCAAAGGAGAAATGCCTAAAAACTACAGGATCTGTCACTTTTAAGAATGTAGAGGCAGCAACAACAATCGTAAACTCCAAGATTGCTTGATATGTTTTAATCCCATGATTTGAGGTATGATATTTTTGGATTTTTGTATGATTTCGTCACTCTCAAGTTAGGATATATGACTTGATTGAATAGATTACCTTTCTCATAAAGATTAGTTTGTTTTGTTTGTTGAATAAAATATGATTGTAGTTGTAATTATAACTAGCTACAAAATCGTAAGATTCTGTAGCAAGCTATAAAAAAATTGAATTGCTTGATTTTACAATTGAAAACTCATCTAAAAACTTCCCATTTTCATTTTTTTTCTGGAACCCATGATTTCCAAGGAGATTTAAGGCACTATTGAGATCTTCCAGCCATATGAACTTTGTGTTTTTAGTAAATAGATTAGGTTGTTTGTATTTTAATATCAAGTAAAATCAGGGAGGTTGAATCCCCCATATTTTTGGAACAGATTTGATAGTATCAACAGGAAACATTTTTGTTCCTGGAACCTATATAAGCATGTTATTTTTTAAACATGGCATCATCTCTGCCTGGGACAAGACTATGGATTTTTATTTACAGACTTGAATGAAATATAATACTCATCACACCTTTAGCTTCTTCTTATTGTGTTTTTATTCAAGTCATGTTTATTTCAATTTATAAATATATTATGATTGCTTTCGTTGTCATGGTTTACTACAAGTTGATAGAATAGAATTTTATATGTTATCCATGTTTCATGTTCCAGATTTAACACACAGTAATCATTCGTTCAAATTGAATTAAGAGGTTTATCTCTCATTTCGATCAAACGTTTATATGCAAGTTCTCACGGCAAAGTTTATCTTAATGTGGTTGCTTGTAAAATTATGAGATTATTGTGACTGCATCTGTTATGTCTTATAATTCAAAACTCCATCATTTTCACTTCACATTATTGGAAGTAATTTCAAGATCTGTTGTAGGTTTACCTCGTCAGATAAGGTGATTGGACGCTACATAAAGAACAAGATATTGGATGTTGTAACAGGTCAGTTTGTTAATTTTATTTCATTATTTTAATTAATATAGAAGTTTCCTGTAGTTAAAACATCTTCTACTATATGTTATTTCTATTTTTAATTAGACAGTTTTGATATTCCATTTCTCAAGTATAAACATTATAAGAAAACAAATCAAAAAAGATTAAATAATAGCTTTACTATTGTTTAAAAATCAATTTGCATTCGATTTTCACAAATTTAGATTAAAATTTGTATTTTGTATATATTATATATATCTTAGAATTAGAATTATTTGTGTGTATGGTACATATGATAAGTAGAGTTATTTTATAAATATTAGTTAGTTAAACTATAAATATATATTAGATCTATATATATTTTTCAGCGATTTCTATTCATCAAGTTATCGTACTTTCTTTAGTTTTGTTTTTTGCTTTCTTTAGGACTTAGATCGGCCAACGGAGCCGCTAAACCCGTCGGAGTGGATTAATCCAAACGGATTGGATTAATTAGACAACCCCGGACTGGATTCACTCCTCCAGTTGACGAGCGGTCAATTTCGCCCTTCAACACATGGTAAGTCACCTTTTGAAACTTTCTTTGGATATTTTCCACCTTCACCCTTGGATGTTGTATATGGACAACAAGGAGGAGTGAGGGAGGACCTCACAGGAGATGTATTAAAAATAAAAAAAATGACTGAGAAGATCAGGAACATCCATTTGAAAGTACAGGATATGTTGAAGAAGTCATAGGAAATGTACAAGGCTAGACATGACCAGACCACAACAAAGAGAACATTTAGAGAGGGAGATAGAGTATGGTTGAAATTGAATAAGGAAAGACTACAAGGTCCTAGTAATAAGATCAAGTCTCTATGATATGGTCCTTTTGAGGTATTGGAAAGGGTGGGAGATAATGCCTATAGTCTCAGTCTACCCCCATACATGCACATTTACTAGTATTGAATGTGGAGAATCTCAAAATATATGAGTATTTGATGTTGGATTAGGAGGAGAAGATCCTACCTTCGATAGAGTATTTAGCACCAAATACTAAGGTAGAGTTGGAAAAGGACATAATTTTATAGAAGTAGTCTAGAAATAAAAGATAGGGGTAGCATGACCTTTGGCAGGTTGGGTTGAAAGGACAACTTCCAAGCAAAGCAAAGTGGTAATATGGGGACAAGGTAGAGGAACAATTACCTCACTACATTCAGTAAATATTTTTGGGACTAAAATCCTCCATAAATGAGGAGGTATGATCGTGATTGGATCATTATATTATTTTTCATCTATCTTGATGCTTTTAAAGTGGAAAATTTTGGAGGAATCAACTTGTAGGGCCATGTTAATGGCAGGTCCCTTTTTGAAAAATAAGGGTTTGAAACCTTCTAAAGCCATTTTGAGGCATAAAATGGAATTTTGGGGGGTCAAAACTCTCCCATCAAGAGCTTGGACCCCGTGATGTTATTCTACACATCGAGGCCTTTCCAACGATGAAAAAATCGCATCAATTAGATATTTTATGCAAAAATTATGCCTCCCATAAGTGTTAGGATATTTAGACACTTATGAGTTAGTTAAGATCTACTTGGTCTAAGGTGTCATTAGGTAAAAGTGTGTTTATTTAGTACGCATTAGTATGCCTTTGTAGTTAGGAAATTCGACGGTCATGATATGTTCTCAACATAGAGTGATCTGACAATTCATACTCCTCTTGGTCTTAACGACTACATTGATATGTGGCTTAACACCCGATTGGTCCATGATCTCTATTTAAATAGCATGGAGGGTCATTTGTCGATGATCGATTGTGAGAAACTCTCTTGTAAAATATCTCTGTAATTTTTTTCTTTTGCATTAATAAACTTCTCCAAATGGCCGCGTTGGTTGGGGTCATGGATGTTTCTCCATAGGGGTTTTACCACATCAAAACTTCAATGTGCTGATCTTTTATTTGATTTTGTGAGTGGTTAATGAAGGTGTTCATCCTCTATTGGAATACTTGTATTGTCGAACATGGTATCAGAGCCTATTTGAAGACCCGATCCCATTGTAGATCACGATCTTGAATCTGAGTTTCCTCATATCTGGTTTCTTCCATTTTCGTACATTTCTGGGATGAGAAGATTGTTCCATTGCATCCGTAGTACTTTTTCCAGTCAATAACTCTTTGTGTTTCACTTGAAAAGGTTTTCGTTTGCCCAGTCAGATCTAGATGTATAAATCTTGAATACACCCTTTTAAAAAAATTGCAGAGTATTATTTTGGTTTTATATTTTTTGTTTCTAGGTTGATACTCTTTTATATCTATGTATGTTCTTTTCCCCGTGCCCCGGTGCGATCTTGGAAAATAAAAAAACAGATAGGAAAAGGTGCATTTTCCCGGTAAGATAACCAAGATCTTACCCTTGTTGTCATCGAGAAGCAAAAATTTGTTATTGTGTGAAAAATAAAATAAAAAAATAAGCACGCTCTCCAAGGCCATCTTCTACAACAACAACAACCCCAATCCTTCTTCTAAACAATACAATATGTTTTTCTAGCTCACTTGGTTAAAATTTTCCTTATTAAGTAAGAGGTCTTGAGTTCAAGTCTATTTTTTGTTACTTTTTTTGAAAAGGTTCATGCATCCATTGTAAAGTGTATTTCACTTCAAGTATAAAAGTGAATCATTATAAGTAGTTTTAATATTTTATTTTAAAGTTATTTATTTTAGATGCAACTTTATTTTATAAAGTAACTTCATTGTAAAAGTGATCCCCACTTCTTTTTATAAAAGTGGGTCACTTCATAAAGCAACTTGTTTGTAAAAGTGAGGTTATTTGGAGGAGTATCACCACGTGGACCAACTTCTACTTGCCACGTGGCTCTTTGGTTACCGTTTATGTTTTTTTTTTAAAGGTCATAACTTTCACATTCGAAGTCCATTTTCAGTGCTATTTTTTTTAAAACTGCCTAATTTTTCGAGATCTTTCCATCAGAATCATTAGTTTCAGTTTTAAATCCATTTTATATACATATTTAATATGACTTCTTCCAGTGATATTTTTCTTATTAGCATCAACTACTTCCAATGGAAATCCCATATGGAGGATTTATTGAGAAGTAAAGACCTATACTAGATTACCTTGGGAAAGTAAAAAGAACCCATTGATGATGAAAAGAAATTCAAATGGGCTAATAGAAATGATGAAGCACGTGGATTGATTGGAATGTCCATCTCTCTTGATTTAAGGTTCCACCTTCAAGAAATCGATGACCCCGATGAAGCTTGGGAAAATATTGAATCTATGTTTGGTAAACATAATATTATTCGAGCACATCAGTTAGAAAATCAAATATTGACTTAATGTCCAAATGATTTTTCTTGCATTGAAGACTATCTATCTAAGTTTAAAACACTTAAAATTTTATGTGAACAGTATAACATAAAGCTGGAGGAAGAGTGTTATATCTATATTATTATTTCTAAGCTAAGTAGTGCATATTATGTGTTTGTAACTACCTTTTGTTCCATGAGAGAGGATCTACGGAAATTTTATCAAAAACCCACTCTTGAGTCCTTTTGTGATGCTTTGATTAGAGAGCAAGATAATCTTGTACAACTTGGAGTGATCAACAGTACAAGTACCTCCAACAAAGCCTTAGTATCCCAACAGAAAGATAAACCAAAGAATCCCATGAAGCAACATCCTCACTACAACAACAACCAAAAAAAAGGATCCCAAACCCACTCAGACAGCTTCAAATCCTAATGGTGACAAAGGAGAAAAATATAAAAATAAGAAGACTGATATGCATTGCAAATTTTGTGGGAAAGATGGTCATGATGAGTCTAGATGTTTCAAGAAGATGGCAGTTTTAGAAGTAGCGACAAAGAAGCAAAACATCAGTATTGATTCTACTTCTTCTACTTCTCATGGACATGCACTTTCTGCTTCTAGTTTCTCCTTTAGTGCAACTTCTACTTCTTATTTTGATGAGTGGCTTATTGAATCTAGAGCATCTTATCATATGGCTAAGGAGAAAACAATATTTTCCACTCTAAATGAATGTAACACCAAGAAAAAATATGTTGGTGATGATGGATCTCTTAGTGTTGTAGGATCTGGAATAGTTCAGGTAGATAATGGTCAGTCCAATGATGTATTATGTGTTCCAAGTCTTTCCTATAACCTTCTATCAGTATATCAAATCATCATTTAGGTGAAGGTAAAACCGTAAAGTTTTCACCTCACTAAGTTGTAATCAAGGATATCAAATATCCTCAACATGTTCTTGCAACTGAAATTATTGATGATATTACCAGGTTGTACAAGTTTGATAACTTTGATTCATCATCTTTTCCATCATTTTTTTTTGCTCATAGAAATGACTTGAGAAAACTTCGGCATGAGAGGTTTGGTCACCTATATTATCATTCATTGCAATAAATATGTAATCAATAGATGGTGATTGGTCTTCCTCTTGTTTCAATTAAATATGGTGTTTGTGTCGGTTTTTTTCTTTGCAAACATCATTGGGATAGTTTTGACAAATGTGTCTCTTAGCATGCCTCAAGCACTTTGCAGTTTGTTCACAGTGACTTGTGTGGTCCACTTTCTTCTCCTTCTTTTTTTGGGTGCAAGTATTTCTTAACTTTCATTGATGACTTTTCCAGATGTACTTGGATTTACTTCTTAAAACTTAAGAGTGAAGTTTTTGAAAAGTTTTTGGCCTGCAAGGCCCTTATAGAAAAGAAATATGGACATCAAATTCAAAGGTTAAGAACAGATAATGGAGGCAAATATTTGAACAATAATTTTACAATTTAGCGCACTACATATGGCATCCAAATGAAACACACTATTCCATATACACCACAACAAAATGGTTTTGTTGAGAGAAAGAATTTCACATTAAAATAAATGGCTAATTGTATGATCCAATCTAAGGGATTAAGTCTAAAGTATTGGGCGGAAGCCATCAACTGTGAAAATTACATAGTAATTTGCACTCCCACAAAGGCTCTTAAAAATATAACACTGGAAGAAGAATGGACTAAAATTAAACCTGATGTAAGTCACTTCCATGTATTTGGCAGTATAGCATGGGCTCACTTTCCTCATGAGAAAAGGAAAGCATTGCAGCCTAAAAGTGAGAAGTGTATATTTGTTAGTCATTCTGAAGATGTCAAAGGTTACATACTTCTTCAACCAGATTGTAATGAAATTATAATTATAAGATATGTTAAATTTGATGAAAATCTCTTGGCCTACAAGCCTAATTCAATGATTGTGCTTTCTTCGTCCTGTGAGTCATCTTTGGGTTTTGTGCCTTCTTATGTTCCTATTTTGGTTTCTTCTTCAGATGATGACAGCGAAGATGAAAATCCACCTACACCTTCTCACCTTCCTCCAGACGAATCCATTGAACTTGAAGCAACACTAGCACCATTGCTTCCTACATGGGTCTATTCAACACAAGATGAAGTTGGTGATCTTGTCAGTAATCCTTCATATTAGTGTTAGACATACTCATAGTTCTAGCGAGCCTCTTCTCTTTTGGCTCAAGTTTCAGAGACTCATAATCTAGAGACATTTTCAGAAAATTCAAGTCATCCAGATT
Source organism: Picea engelmannii (assembly GCA_009831015.1). Taxonomy (NCBI): domain Eukaryota; kingdom Viridiplantae; phylum Streptophyta; class Pinopsida; order Pinales; family Pinaceae; genus Picea; species Picea engelmannii. The sequence goes on along the minus strand of ML786395.1, from coordinate 208,830 downwards.
GAGATATAACAATGAACAAAGAGTAGTGTTCTTTAATGGAAAATGATACTTGGGATCGTGTACCTCTTATGAAAGGAAGAAAACTTGTTATATGTAAATGGGACTATAGAACTAAGTATGCATCAAATGGAAGTGTTGAAAGACACAAGACTTGGTTAGTTTCCAAAGGTGTTTCCCAAGTTGAAGTAATTGACTATAATGAAACCTTTGCCCCTGTAGCCAAAATGAATTACATTTTCCTTGTTCTTTCCCATTCTACCTCACATAAATGGGAGGTCCATCAGATGGATGTTAAATCTTCCTTCTTGCATGGGGATTTTCAAGAATAAATATACACGGAACAACCTCTTGGCTATGTCCAGAATGACTCTATCCTTGTTTGTCTCCTTAAGAAATCTCTTTATGGTCTTAAGCAAGCTCCTCGAGCTTGGTATGCCAAAATAGAAATATATCTTATTGACACTAGATTTTCTAGTTGTCATTATGATCCTAATGTCTATACCAAGAACGTAAGAATCCATCTCATAATCCTTGTTCTTTATGTTGACGGCCTTATCCTTACTAGTAGTGACTCAAAAATTTTAAACCATGTGAAAACCAGCCTTAAAAAGAACCTTGAAATGACATACTTTGGCTTTTTTCATTATTTCTTTAGCCTCCAAGTTTTGAAAACCAATGAAGGAATTTGTCTTTGCCATTTTAAGTATGCTTATGACCTTGTTCATCGCTTCCACATGGAATATTTTAAACCAACCCATTCTCACTTCCAGTATGGAGTCAAGCTTGATGCCACCTATACTTCTCCAGAATTTGATTCCACTTTGTACCGTTAGTTAGTCAGTATCCTCTTATACTTGACTCATACCCATCTTGATCTTTCCTTTTTTGTTGGTCTTATTTCCTGGTATGTGAAAACATCCCATGAAAGCCATTGGAAATCAACTAAAGGGATACTTCGGTATGTCTAGGGCACAGTTCAGTTCAAGATACATTACAGTTCAGGGGGGGCGACTCCTTTGTTGGTTGGTTTCATAGATTCATATTGGGTCGATGCCCCTAATGATCAAAATTCTACTGCAGGTTATGTTTTTAGCCTTGGTTCAGGACCTGTCACTTGGGCCTATAAGAAACAATGGGATATTGCACTTTCTTTAATAGAAGCAGAGTACCGAGCAGTGATAAATGCAATTCAAGAAGCCTTGTGGCTTCAACATATCCTTTCAGAGTTTGGATTCCAGCAACAACATCTGACTAGCCTTTGGTGCGACAATCAAAGTGCCATCAAGCTTGCCAAAGACCCAGTTCAACATCAGTGCAACAAACACATCGAGATACACATGCACCTCATTAGAAAGATCATTCATTATCGAGTTATTGAAGTTATTGTTTCCCCTACAGAAGATGAAGTTGTAGACATTTTCACAAAGTCTTTTACAGAAGTGAAGTTTTCAAAACTTTGAATTATGTTAGGAATTCAGGAAGTTGTCATTAAGGGTGGATAGGCTCTAATTCCTCCTTCCTTATCCTATTGTGTCACTTTCATAAATCCTTCAATCCTATTCCAAGTTGTTCTTAAGGGGTGATGTTAGGATATTTAGACACTTAGGAGTTAGTTAATAGCTACTTGGTTTAATGTGTCATTAGGTAAAAGTGTGTTTCTTAGTGTGTTTATTTAGTATGCATTAGTATGCATTTGTAGTTAGGAAATATGACGGTCACAATATGTTCCTAACATAGATTGATCTAACGGTTCATACTCTCCTCGTTCTTAACAACTACATTGATTTGTGGGTTAACACCTGATTGGTCCATGATCTTTATTTAAATAGCATGAAGGGTCATTTTCCAATGATCGATTGTGAGAAAATCTCTTGTAAAATCTCTTTGTAATATTTTTCTTTTGCATTATTAAACTGCTCCAAGTGGTCATGTTAGCTAGGACCATGGATGTTTCCCCATAGGGGTTTTACCATGTCAAAAAATATTGTTTTGATCTTGATTTGGTTATGTGAGTGGTTACTGAAGGAGTTCATCATCTTTTGGAATACATGTGTTGTCGAACAAGAAGTTAACTTATCTTGTTGACAACCATGGTATGAGAGGATGCCACGCCAATCCTCATTACTCATGCATATGGGTCTATCCACAAGAGGAATTTTAGGATGATTCTAGAAGTTCCAAAACCTTATCACAATTGAGGGTTGAGGAATTCAAAAGACTAACTCTAAACAACTATCAAGCCATGTTAAATACTAAGCCACTAGGACGACAAGGTATTCCATTGTTCCATAACAGAGAAGAACAACTGGGAGTGGAAACTTAGATGGAATAACAGAGGGGGTTAATGTTGTATAGCATCCTAACATGCCATACATCTAAGGTAACTCCATAGAGAGTTCCTTCTCCTTTATACTTGAACTATTTCTATTCTAGAAGAAAGAGATCAAAGAAACCTCACCTTCTAGCTAGATTTTTTCCTGTACGGGTTTCCCAAAGAAAATATTTGTGTTATTCTATGGATGGTGTGTGATAGTATTTTTTGTTCTCTATTTTTTTCATTTGATCTATTTCATGCATAAGCATGAAATCAATAACAAAATATTATGAAATCTAAAAAAAATTAATGTAGCATCCCCATATCCAAGATGGGTTATGCCACACCAAAATTCCAAATATTGTACCAATTTAACTCACTAAAATGCTCTACAAATGCACATAATTGTGTGGAATAACAACAAATATATACATGCAACATATACAGGAAAACACGTAATAGAAAATACATGAAGAATAACACAACATTTAAATCAAACACATAAAATATGCACATCTTTGTAAAAATTCACCAACTTCCTGTAGACCTCAGACTTTCCTCCCAGCCATAGACTCTACTGCTCATAAAATCTCAACAGTAGGTCACCCTTGAGATAGGGATAAAAATCCACTAGGGAAAAGGAATCCTAAGCCAAGATAAGTTTTCTCAATAGCCAAAATGCTCAAACTAAGGTTCCAAATCTAGCATACAGCCTACAGTCTCTCATTCCCCACATGCTTGTCCCACCCTAGGAAGTGTACCCCTTCTCTCCTCAACAATCCTTCAGTTGCCTCACTTCCCTTCTGAGGCTTCAACAACAGGTCCGATAGGAAATCTCAGAGCCCTATACTTGCAGCTTGGCACCTCGAGAAAACAATTCCCAAAATTTCTCTCACCTAGAGAGAATGCTCATGAGCCTAAAAATGTGCTTCTTCAATAGCTCGTGGGTTTAAAAACCCTCCTCTTCGACTTGATTTACCCAGAAACCACTTCAAATATTTTCCCTAATTTGCAGGTATGGATGATAGCTACATAGTGTGTAAACAAGATAGGAGAGAATGATGGAATAATGAGTAAATGGTATTAAAAATGTACTAAATTTCCAAATTATATGTGCATGTTCCCAACTTGAAATTTGTCATGTTGGGAACTACATGGGCCCCCCACATGGACCCCCACACATGGTGATACGTTCCCACTTATGAATTTAGGATAAATGAATACCCCATAATTTAGACTTTAGTCGCTTAGGAATATTAATATAATATTCCTTTGGGATTAAGCCCCCTTAGTTGGTCCCCTTTCCTATACTCTTATCCACCCTTTCCCTTTCCAGTGGATTTTATCTCCCCATACTCTTTTTTCTGATTGGTTTGCAACAATCATGTGTTTTTATTAATATCCCAATTTGATTACATTTTACAAAGATAGGCTCACTGGCATTTTAGCTTCTATCTCTCCAGCCTAATAACCACACAAGCACTCTGACCTCAAAATAAAAATATACAAAGGCACTATGGCCAAAAATGTCCTGGCTCACCAACCTATATGTACATTTACATTTGCAGTTGCGGTTCGGCCTAAGGGTATCACATTCCCCTCCCCCTTATTTATTCACTTTCCTCAGTGCATTATATACACATGTACAATAAAAATCTTTAAAAGTCTTCAAAATGATGTGAGCACTCTACTCGCATAACATTTTCGTTCTCCCAAGTTGCATCCTCGGGACCGTACCAGGTCAATTGAACCTTTACTATCCCTATGGATCGATTTCGAATTTGGTTGATCTTTCGGTCTAATATTTGAACTGAATGCAGTTGACACTCACCTTCTTGCTCCATCTAAATCACATTTCAATCAATGACATGACTAGCATCAGGTACATGATTTTTAAGAAAATATACTTGGAATACATTATGAATACACATGGATGTAGGTACTGCAAGCATGTATGGAATAGGACCAATCGTTTCTAGGATTTCAAAAGGTCCAGAATATCTCGTAGCAAGCTTTGAATAGTTCCCCACCTTCAAGGAACTTTATTTGGCCTTTACTTTCAAGAACACGTGGTTACCCACTTGAAACTCTCTGTGGGTTCTACCTTTATCAACATAATGTTTATTCTCGTATTGGGAAACCTTTAAATTCTATTTTATTTTCATCCATTCCTCCATTTCCCTAAGTAATTTTGGCCCCATAATTTCATTGTCTGTTGGGATATCCCAACTCACCAACGTGTTGCACTTTCTTCCATAAAATTCCTCAAATGGAATCATATTTAAATATGTTTGATATCCATTGTTATAAACAAACTCAACCAAATGAAAATAATATTCCCATTTCAATTGTTTTTCCATTACATACATCCTTAGAATATCTTCAATCACCTGATTGACCCTCTCTGTTTTCCCATGTGACTTTGGATGATAGGTTGTTGTAAAATTCATATTTGTCCCAGGTCACACACCCACCGTGGGGTGTCAAAATTTTGTTCTCCTTACGGAAAAAATTCCACTCTCCACAATTTCTAATTTGGAAAGTCGGGGAACTAGCCCCCTTTTCTTTGATGACCATCATATATGACTGCGGGTTATGACCGAGCGCCAATCACATGATTGTGGGCACAGACAAAGGTGGTTTTTTTCACCCCGCAATCCACCACGAGCCACCACATGTCTCTTTCACAATATCGTGGTTCTAATTGCGGCCCCCCTCTAACCTTTAAAGTCCAAGAACTTTCTATCCCCGCAATTCAACGTAACCTTTGATCTCATGATCTTGACGATAATTCTAAATTGATGGCTTGGATCTAGCCCCTTTTTAAATCAATAGACGTGATTTTCTTCAGGACTTCGGCATTCAGATTTTTCAACTCTCAAACCTTTATTTCTCTACAGTGGCTATCTCCCAAAGTGGAAGATCTATTGACACATGTCCCTCGCAGATGGACGATTTAGATGAACTTCGGCTCTCTGGACTTTGAGAGTTCTTGTTCACTACCTCCTCTTTCTTCTAGAGTGATTTCTCTCGGAGTGGCAGATCATTTTCCACACGTCCTCTTCCAAATAAATGGTCCAGGTCCTCTTTGGGAGTTCGACACTTTTCAACCAAGACCAGATCAATGACCCTCAGCTCCCTTCTCAATCAAAGATCGAGATTTTTCTTTGGGACTTCGACACTTTCACCCTCTATTTTCCTCTGGAGTATTTTGTACCTAGAGTTCTAGATCGGATACCATGTGTCCACCTCAATTCAATGGATCTCTTCCTCTTCGACGGTTCAAACTTCTGCAATTTCAAACTATTCTCTTTCACATTCTCCCAAAGTTTTTTCACCTGAAGTTGATGATCTGTCACCACGTCCCCTCTTGATCTAACGATCTAGATTCATTTCAGGTATTCAGGATTCAGACCTTTCAATTCTCAAACTTCAATTTCCCTCGCAGTATGTGGATTTATGCCACGTGTCCCCCCTTGAATCGGACGATTGAGAATTACTTCGGGTCTTACCCAAAGCCCACAAATTCATGCCAGTTGTCCTCTGGATCTGACGGTTCAGATTCATTTCGGCTCTCTTTCTCTCTGGTCTTCGGGAGTTTCAATTCTCAACTGAAACTCTCGAAGTGATTTCTTCGGATTTACCGATCTATCGACACATGTCTTCTGGCGATTAATGGTCAGGATCTACTTCGGCTCTTTGGCTCTTTGAGCTTCAGAAGTTTCAATCTTATACACACTCGTTTCTTCTGAAGAGCATTCACCCAGAGACTCTAATATTTTGACACGTACCCCTCCTGGTGACCAATGGCCAGGACCTACTTCAGGTCTTCGATAATTTTTCTCTCCCCTTGACCAAAAACTCTTGCATAGAAGTTGTGGATATTGCACCACCTATCCCTCTTGGCGATGAATGGTCCCCATTCACTTCAGGACTCTAGGACTTGGGCTAGTCAACCCTCTTGTGCACACAAAGTTTAAAACCCATGCGCGTTACCTTATATCGGACGGATATCATCCCTTTGCTCTCAGATCTGACGGTTAGGATCTATTCCTTTCCAATGCTTCTCCTTTGCTTCCCTAGACACTGATCTAATGGTCTAGGCTTCTACCCACAATTGATATGACGGTTGTTGTCGCTCCTCCTCCTGAGCTTCTGACTTCTTCTGACTTGGAAGAGTTTTGTGAATGTTCAAAAGCCTCATCCTTCATTCCTCCTATTAGCCCAACTATCTTGGGTCTCGCCTTTGTTCTTGAAAACGTTATCTCTTATGATATTTTTTATTCTCTCTGACCAACAATACAGAAGGACTTCGTTACTCCGTGGATTTCCTAAGGGATCGAGACCATCCCTCTCGTGACTGTTCAAGGTCTAGCGGTCATGATCCAAACAATACCGAGGTGTCTGTCGATCGACAGTTCACCATAATTGCGGGGCCCCAACATGCATGCTCTTTATCAGGGATGTCACCCTCCACAATATGCAAAGTACTTGCCCAACTTGGTTGGACCAAAGCCGTCTGTCTTCTCAACCAACGAGATCAACAACATTGGTGAATATTGGGCTGCGAACTAGCACATCCGCTACTTTCACCTTCGTGCTCCGCAATGATTCCCCACCCTCAATCTAAGTTCATAGATCGACATTTCACAATGATTACGGGGTTCAACCTCCACAATTTGGGAAGTTTTCACTCGACTCTAGCCTAATTCTAGAAGTTGATCTCCCATTCCTGATGAGATTGATGAAGTGGGTTGATTGCGGGCCGTGAACTAACATGTTCGCTAATTTCACCTTCGCGCTCTGCAATGCTTCCCCACTGTCAAATTCTTAAGTCATCAGTGGTTCGGGTAACTTGACTATCGTACAAATTGACATCTCATAGCTTTGAGCTCAAATGTTCTGAAACCTTCATGAGCTAACTCCTTTTTATGCAGGGTTCCTAGACCTAGGTCATGTGGATCTTTAGATAACTCTTGGGTTGTAATCCCCGCTCTTAGTCCAGTTTTTGGTTAAGGAATTAGGCACAAGTTCAAGGTATCCAAGACTATTGGTCTAAAGGGAACTCCTTCCTAACTCACGGAGCTTTAATCGTTGAGCCAAGGCAAGGTGAACTCATGAGGTTACCCAATGGTAGCTAAGTCAAGAGGCATGCTCCGACTCTGGAACGATGATGCAATTCCCTGGAGAAAGTGTCTCTGAGGATTGAATGAGAGCATACGGAAAGTCAAATAGAAATATATGTTCTGGATGGAATGAATGTATACTCATAACTTGAACATTTAATATAGAAAACCATTTATAGACATATAAACACACCCATGCATCCATTATTTCCAATTCAAAGAACAAGGCATGAAAACACTTATCAGAACCATAAGGCATGATGCAACTACTGAAAGGGGTGCTCGTTTCCACCCAACCATAGTCTCAGTCACTCCCAATGGCTTTGTCACTGGCCACCCCCGAGCTTAGACCATGATGCTTTGAGATTCAATTTATTTCTTCCATCTCAACAGAAGTTAGGGACAAATGTTACTCTCCTTCTCCCAACACAAAAATAGATGGGGACGAAGGTAACTCTCCTTCTCCTAGCTCATTCTCTATTTTCTAGGATCATAAGTCACTTCCCTTGTTCTTGGTCCTTCCCTGGACCCGAGATCTTTGACTCTCATCTCTTCACACTTCCCAGGTTTTCTTTTTCTCCTCCCCAACACATTTCCTCTCTTGCCTTACTCAGCAAGATTGTGTGTGGCTCTAATTCCTAGTCCGTGGTCAGGTATAGAAGCCTTACATATGGGAGGTCTTCCTCATCCCTCATTAACTCTTGAGGAGGTATTCCCACCTACCAACTTGACTGTAATTTATTCTTGGGTAAGAGGGTAGTTCTGATCCCGAGCAATTCAATCCAACAAAGTAATGGTTCAGTGGAGGTTAACGCAACCCTTTCGGGTCCCCTCCACCACCTTTTCATATCCTTCGTGGTCTCTTCTTAGCACGTCCCCTTTCCAACAATGATGTAACACATATCCATTTTCTATTAAAATAACAGAATTTACATTCATCGACCTTTTATACAAAGGTCCATTAAATAAAACATTCACACCTTTGAGTTTTCCATAGTTCCTTGGCCAATATAGTTATAATTACAAACTGGGGGAAGCAGAGTGTTACAATTCCCTCCCACTTAAAGGAACATCATCCTCAATGTTCTATTTGTCAACTGGATATGTACATATAGGAGTAAACAAAATCGAATGTTCTTGTCTCATGGCATCCTCCATTTCCCACGTAGCCTCAACTGGGCCAAAGTGTTTCCACTACACCTTGAGCTATGAAACGGTTCGGTTCCTAAGTGAGGTTTCCTTTCTGTCTAGTATGAATTGAGGTTCTAGTAGGAATTATCCCTCCGGCTCCACCCAGATCACAGACCAGAAAATTATATGATTAGAATCATGTACATATTTCTTCAATAATGAAACATGAAAAACATTATGTTCTTTTACTGTGGGAGGAAGTGTTATCCTATAGGCTACAACTCCCACTTTATCTAAGACTTCAAAGGGTCCACAATACCAAGATGCCATTTTGGCACAAGCTCACATTTGTAGGGAACTCTTCCTAGGTCTAACTCTGAGATAGACATGGTCTCTTGTCGTGAACTCTCTGGGAGTTCTCTTTCTGTTGGCGTAACTTTTTTGTCTATCCTGATCAATCTTCAAATTTTGCATTATCTGGATCACTTGTTGTTCCATTTCTTTCAGCATGTCAGGTTTGATTGTAATTCTCTCCACTGGATCACTCCAGTTGATTGAAATGTTGCACTGTCTACCATAGAGGGCTTCAAAAGAGCTCATCTTCAAGGATTCTTGATAACCATTGTTGTAGTCAAACTCTACCAATGGTAGGTAGTCTTCCCACTTCTTAGGCTGATGCATTACATGCATCCTTAGCATGTATTCTACTATTTGGTTCACTCTTTTTGTCTGTCCATCGGTTTGAGGGTGATAGGATGTGTTGAACAATAGTTTAGTCTCAAGACCAACCATTAGGTATTTCCAAAAACTTGAAGTAAATTGTGTGCCTCTATCAGATACAATTTCCTTGGGCATGCCATGTAGCCTAAATATCTCCTTCATGAAGATGTTGGAAATATCTATTGCCTTACAAGTTGACTTGACAGGGAATAAATGAGAAGACTTACTCATTTTTTCCACCACGACCATGATGGCATCATTTTGATTGGTCGAATTTGGTAATCCGGTGATGAAATACATGGAGATGGTTTCCCATTTCCATTTTGGGATTGGTAAGGGCTGCAACAATCCTACTGGATGCTTGTGTTCTGCCTTAACTTGCTGGAATTCTAGGCACTTAGCTAGATAGTTAGCTATGTCTTTCTTCAATCCAGGCCAATAGAATTGTTTCCTAGTGGCTGTGATCATTTTCTGATATCTGTGGTGACCAGTATATGGTCTCATGTGTAGTTCATCCATTATGAACCTCTTCAAGTTTTCATAGCTTGGAATATACAATCTATTTCGGTAAGTCAATAGGCCTTCCTCGAGCATCTGGTAGCCTTCATACTTTATCCCTGTAGGCTCTTTCCTTAGGTATGAGGTCACGGTCTTGAATAATGCTTATGTTTCTTGTGAATTCTTGACTCTTTACCTGATATCTATTTCACAGGTGCTTACCACTACCAGATGAATCATTTTTATACTTCTGGTAAGGGCATCGACCACCCTATTTTCCTTTCCTTTGATGTGTTTCATTTTGAAATCAAACTCACTAAGGAGAGCCATCCACCTAGCTTGTCTGGCATTGATTTTTGGTTGATCAAACAGGTTCCTCAACCCACAATGGTCTATCATAAGCACAAATCTCCTACCCAGGAGGTAGTGCCTCCACATTTTTAAAGCATGTACTATTGCAGCCAGCTCTAGGTCATGGGTCACATTATTGATCTCATGCTCATTTAATTTCCTGGATGCATAGAAAATTACATGTCCCTCTTGCTTAAGGACTCCTCCGAGTACTTCCTTGCAGGCATCTGTACACACGAGGAAATCATTATCTGGGTCTGCAATCTCCAGCACGGGTGCATAGGTCAAGAGGTATTTCAGTTCCTTTAATCTTTCTTCACATTTTGATGTCCAAGTGAAATTAACCACCTTTTTCTGAAGGGCAGTGATTGGACAACCAATCTTAGAAAACCCTTTTATGAACCTTCTATAGTATCCTTCTAAGCCCATGAAGGATCTGATATCGGATACATCCTTTGGGGTAGGCCATTCCATGATAGATCTGACCTTGTCGGGGTCTACTACCACCCCTTCCTTAGAAATAACATGGCCTAAGTAATGGAATTTCCTCTAAAAAAGGTCGCACTTGCTAAACTTAGGGTAGAATTGATGCTCTCTTAGTACTTGAAGTATGAGTCTAAGATGTTCTTCGTGCTCCTCTCTATTCTTGGACTAGATTAGGATATCATCAATGAAAACCAATACAAATTTGTCCATAAATTTGTTGAGTACAATATTCATCAAGCACATAAAAGTGGCGGCGGCATTGGTTAACCCAAATGGCACCACCACAAACTCACAGTGACCATATCTCATCCTAAAGGTTGTTTTGGGGATGTCTTCATCCTTAATCCAGACTTGATGGTACCTAGACCTTAAGTCGATCTTCGAGAATATGGAAGCACCTCCCAATTGGTCGAATAAGTCATCAATTATTGGTAAGGGGTACTTTTTCTTTATGGTTTTCTTATTGAGTTGTTTGTAATCTATGCACAGTCGAAGTGTGCCATATTTATTTTTCACAAACAAGACAGGCACTCCCCATGGAGATACACTAGGTCGGATGTAGCATTTGTCCATCATCTCCTTTAGTTGTAGCTTGATCTCAACCAGTTATGGTGTACTCATCCTATATGGAATTCTAGATGTTGGCACTGCTCCTGGTGCAAGTTCTATCAAGAAGTCAATATCCCTTCTCGGAGGTAGACCTAGTACCTCTTCTGGGAATACGTCCTTGTATTCTCTTAATATGGGGTGGTCTGTTAGGTTTTTTTTGTCATCTTCAACAGATTCCAACACCTGTATTGCATATAGAGGACACCCCTTTCTGCAATACTTTTTCATTTGAAGAGATGATATTTGTCTCACTGAAACGAGCTTCTGAATACCTTGGAGGGTTATCTTTCCCCCTTCTTCATTTACACATTCTAAAGTTTTATGGTAACAATCCAACTTAGTTTTATAAGAAACCAACCAATCCATACCAATCAACAAGTCATAAGATCCTAGGGAAAGTATGTTAAGGGTTGCTCAGGTGGGAAATCCACCCATGATGAATTGGAAGGTTGGTATGACCTCTGCCACTTTCCTCTTGTTCCCAGTGGCTAGTCGAACCAACCATGGCTTAACATGTCTAACGGGTTGTAGTTTTCACTCATCAACAATTTGAGGGGTCACATAATTCAAATTAGAACCAAGGTCAATTAAAATAGAAACTATATGGTTGGCGATCATACCTTCCAGCTCCACTACTGAAGCTTGGTAGTCAGCTTGATTATTGGCCAAGGCTGCATAGATTTGTGGCATGCTCCTAGCCACATCATTGATAGTGGTAGCTTCTTGGATATTGTAGACTCTCTTATTGTTATGTTTTTTGTGTGGACAGTCCCTCAACCGATGATATTCTCCACAACCCCAAGATTTTAAGTGTTCTTTCTTTAGGTTATCAGTCTTTCCTAAGACTCTATTAAAAGGTTTATTTCCACTTTGAGAGGGGAAATTTTGCTGATACACACTTCTAGTAGGAAGGTTCATCCTAGAACCCTTTCCATAATTCTTAAATATTGAGGATTTAAATCCCTTATTCTTGAATCCTGAACTACTCCTCTTCTTCCAGTCTTCATGAGGCCCTATCTTATTCTCGAACTGTTCATAACAATTCCATGCCTTCCAAATGGTTTCTTCTAAGGTCTTTGGTTCGTCAAACTAAATCCTATTCCAGTAGGTCTGAGGTAATCCACTAATGAATTGCTACATTTTTACCTTTTCATATTTTATGTAGGGTATACCTTAGTAGCTCAAGGCATTTATTGACATATTCATCTATGGTGAGCTACCCCAGCCTGAGTTCATAGAATTCCTTAGTCTTCCCATCCATGTATTTCTCTGATAGATACTACTTCCTGAAGTATTTCTCAAACTGTTTCCATGACAAGTCCTTCTCATGGACTCATTTCACATTCCTAAGGCCTTCCCACCAAATGGAAGCCTTTCCATTCAAGTTGAATATGGTTATTCGAGCCTTCAATTTTTCAAACCAATCATGGACTTTGAAGTACTTTTTTAAACCAAGCAGCCAAAATTCAGCCTCTTCTCCCTTCTTAATATCTCCATCCAAAGAGGGTGGTTTGTATTTCTTGAACTCTTCAAGATCATGATTTTTTGAACGCTTCCACTTCCTTTCTTCCCTTTGAGAGTGTGAGATCACTCTGTTACTAGAATATCCTTCGGATTTGCCATCTTTCTTTCTAGATGACTTTGTCGATGAGTGTCCCCTGCCTCCAGGTTGGGCCTTCTTCGAGGTACTTCTCCTAGTGTGGTCATGTTTTCGGATCTCATGTGGACTTTGACTTCTCTTCTCATGTCGTCGGTCCATATGACTGGTTGAGGGTTCATGCTACAATTGCGCTCTGCAGTAAGACTACATTAATTTATGTTTGTTTTTCTTGCTCCTTTATCAGTCTCTTGTTTTCATCCTTGCAACTCTGTAATTCGGCCCCGAGGCTCCTTATAGTTTCAGCCAGATCTGGAGGGGTGTCCACCGCCCTCCTTTATTCATATTCTTCATCTCTATTGTGGGAGCCTTCCCCCACTTCATGACACATCACCATCCTTTAGTCTTGAAGTTTTCCCGTGAATTACTAGTTGCTAGAGTGCTGACAAAAACACTTATTGTTAGCTAACAATTTATGAACAATACACGGCTCAAATTCCTTAAATGCACACACACATTAGAACGTTTCATTCTTTTCCTCAATAAAATTTTTAGCCAGACTCTTTAGGAAGGAGGCAAGATAGGGCATCACTCTTAAAAGTACTCTACTTATTGTTTTTGAGTGACTCATCCATGAGCCCAAGCAGGCCAACTATTGTAACCATGCTCAGATACCAATTTGTCACACACCCATTGTGGGGCGTAAAAATTTTGTTCTCCTTACGGAAACAAGTCCACTCTCCATGATTTCTAATTTGGAAAGTCGGGGAACTAGTGCCCTTTTCTTTGACAACCATCGTATATGACTGCGGGTTATGACCAAGCGCCAATCACGTGATTGCGGACACAGACAAAGGTGGCTTGAGTCCAACTTATTTTCACCCCACAATCCACCATGAGCCACCACGTGCCCCTTTCACAATACCATGGTTCCAATTGTGACCTACCCTCTAACCTTTAAATTCCGAGTACTTTCTATCCCTATAATTCAATGTGACCTTCGATCTCATGATCTTGACAGTACTTATGAATTGAGGACTCAGATATGGACCCTTTTTAAATCAACGGACATGATTTTCTTTGGAAATTTGGTGTTTGCAGCTTTCAACTCTCAAAGCTTACTTTCTCTGCAGTGGCTATCTCCCGAAGTGGAATATCTACTAACACATGTCCCTCACAGAAGGATAGTTCAAATGAGCTCTGGCTCTCCGACCTTCGAGAGTTCTTGTTCACTACCTCCTCTTTCTTCCAAAGTGATTTATCCTGGAGTGGCAGATCGTTCACCATGTGTCCTCTTCCAAATCAATGGTCTTGGTCCTCTTCGGGACATCGACACTTTTCAACCAAGACCATATCAATGGCCCTCATCTCCCTTCTCAATCAACAATCATGATTTTACTTCAGGACTTTGGCACTTTCACCCTCTACTTTCCTCCAGAGTATTCCATACCTAGAGCTCTATATCGGGCACCATGCGTCCACCTCAATTCGATGACTCTCATCCGCTTCAGCAATTCGGACTTCGACGATTTCAAGATCTTCTCTTTCACGTTCTCCCAGAGTGTTTTCACCTTGAATTCACAATCTGTCGCCACGTACCCTCTGGATCTAACAATCTAGATTCATTTTGGGTCTTCGAGCTTCAGACCTTTCAATTCTCAAGCTTCACTTTCCCTTGCAGTATGTGGATTTCTTGCGCGTGTCCCCCTTGAATAGAATGATTGAGAATTACTTCGGGTCTTACCTGAAGTCCACATATTCACACCATGTGTCCTCCAGATCTAATCGTTGATATTCATTTTGTCTCTCTGACTCTCCGCTCTTCGAGAGTTTCAATTATGAACTGAAACTCTCGAAGTGATTTATCCGGACTTACCGATCTCTCGACACGTGTCTCTTGGAGATCAATGGTCAGGATCTACTTCATCTCTTTGGCTCTTCAGGCTTCAAAAGTTTCAAGATTATATGCACTCATTCTTCTGAAGTGCATTCACCTGGAGACTCTGATATTTTGACACGTACCCCTCCTGGAGATCAACAGCCAGGACCTACTTCGGGTCTTTGGCGATTCCACTCTCCCCTTGACCACAAAATATCGCTCAAGAGTTGTGTATCTTGTGCCACCTATCCCTCTTGGTGATGAACAACCCCAATTCACTTCAGGACTCTGGAACTTTGTCCAGTCAACCCTCCTATGCACACAAAGGTTAAAACTCGTGCACTTTACCTTAGATCAGACTATTATCGTCCCTTTCTGCTCAAATTCGACTGTTAGGATCTGTTCCTTTCCAACGCTTCTCCTCTTCTTCCCTAGACATTGATTTAACGGTCCATGACTCTCTGCACTACCAATTTGACAACTATTATCGCTCCTCCTCTTGAGCTTCTGACTTCTTCTGACTTGGAAGAGTTTTGTGGATGTTAAAAGGCCTCAGCCTTCGTTCCTCCTGTGAGCCTGGCTATCTTGGGTCTTGCCTTTGTTCTTGAAAACGTTATCTCTTCTAATATTTTTTATTCTCTTAGACCAACGATACTGAAGGACTCTGTTACTCCACGGATTTCCTAAGGGCTCGTGACCATCCCTCTCATGACTTTTCAAGGTCTAGTGGTCGTGATCTGACCAATACCGAGGTGTCCATCGATCGACGGTTCACCGTAATTGCGGGGCACCAACGTGCATGCTCTTTATCAGGGAGCTCACCCTCCACAATATGGAAATTACTCTCCCAACTTGGTCGGACCGAATTCTTCCATCTTCCAGCTGATGAGATCAACAACGTTGGTGAATTGCAGGCCACAAACTATCATGTCCGCTACTTTCACCTTCATGCTCCATAATGATTCCCCACACTCGATATTATTTAATAGATCGATGGTTCACAGTGATTACAGGGTTCAACCTCCGCAATCTGGGAATTGCTCACTTGATTCTAGCCTAATTCTAGTCGTTGATCTCCCATTCCCGACAAGATCGATGACATGGGTTTATTGCAAGCCATGAACAAGCATGTCCGCTAATTTCACCTTCGCGCTCCACAATGCTTCCCCAATGTCAGATTCTTAAGTCATCAGTGGTTTGGGTAACTTGACTATTGTACAACTTGACATCTCAGAGCTTCAAGATCTAAGGTTCTCAAAACTTCATGAGCTAACTTCGTTTTGCACAAGGCTCCTAGACCCAGGTCACGTGGATCTTCAGATAACTCTTGGGATGTAATCCTCGATCTTAGTAGGGTTTTTGGTTAAGGACTTAGGTGCAAAATGGTCTGAAGGGATCTCCTTCCTAACTCACGGAGCTTTAATATTTGAGCCAAGGCAAGGTGAACTCGTGAGGTTACCCAACGGTAGCTAAGTCAAGAGGCATGCTCTAAATATGGAATGGTGATGTAATTCCCTAGAGAAAGTGTCTCCAAGGATTGAACGAGAGAATATGGAAAGTCAAACATAAATATATGTTCTCGATGGAACAAATGTATACTCATAACTTGAACATCTAATACAGAAAACCATTTATAGACATAGAAACACGCGTATGCATCCATTATTTCCAATTCAAAGCACAAGGCATGAAAAAAATTATCAGAACCATAAAGCATGATGCAACTGCTGAAAGGGGTGCTCGTTTCCACCCAACCATAGGCTTAGTCACTCACAATGGATTTGTCACTAGGCACCCCTGATCTTAGACCACGATGCTTTGAGATTCAATCTCTTTCTTCCAACTCAACGGAAGTTAGGGACGATGGTTATTGTCCTTCTCTCAACACAGAAATAGATGGGGATGAAGGTTACTCTCCTTCTTCCGGGTCAATCACTATTTTCTGGGATCAAAACCCACTTCCCTTATTCTTAGTCCTTCCTTGGACCCGAGAGCTTTGTCTCTCGTCTCTGCACTCTTCGTTGGTTTTCTTTTTCCATTTTTTCTTTTTTTCCTCCCCACCATGTTTCCTTTCTTGCCTTACTCAACAAGATTGTGTGTGGATCGAATTCCTAGTCTATGGTAAGGTATGGAAGCATTACATATGGGTGGTCTGCCCCATTCCTCATTAACGCTTAAGGAGGTCTTTCCACCTACCAGCTTGACTATAATTCATTTTTCGGGTAAGAGGGTTGTTCTGATCCTGAGCAATTCAATCCAACAAAGTACTAGTTCGGTGGAGGTTAACGCAACCCTTCCAGGTCCCCTCCACCACCTTTTCATAGCCTTCGTGGTCTCTTCTTAGCACGTCCTCTTTCCAGCAGTTATGCAACATGTATCCATTTTCTATTAAAATAACAGAATTTACATTCATTGACCTTTTATACAAAGTTCCATCAAATCAAACATTCACACCTTTGAGTTTGCCATAGTTCCTTGGACAATATAGTTATAATTACAAAATGGGGGAAACATGGTGTTACATCCCAAATCCTTTGAATAATCCTTTCCAAAAATTTGATGTAAATTTGAGATCTCTGTTAGACACAATTTTCTTAGGAACACCATGGAGTCTAGAAATGTCTCTCATGTAGATATCTGCAATGTTGGTTCACTAGAATAAAATGGGAAGCTTTACTAATCTTGTCCACCACCACCATGTTGGAATCATACTGCTCGGTGAATCTAAACATCTTAGTGATGAATTCCATTGTTACAACTCCCCATTTCCACTTAGAAATGGGCAATGGTTTTAGCAACCCAATTGGGTTTCTATGTTCAGCCTTGATTTTCTGACATTCCAAATATCTGGAAATGAAATCAGTCACCTCTTTCTTCATACCTGACCAAAATATTGACTTTGATAGTTTTAATTGTCTTATGGTAGCCTAGGTTCCCAACATAAGGCACATTATGATTTTATTTTAGTACTATATTTCTCAACTCCTTAAAATTAGGCACACAAACTATGCCTTTGTAAAAGATAGTTTCATCCTCCCTTAGCTTATAATTTTCAATTTTCTGTTGTAAATTACCTTGCTGTAATTTTTCCTTTATCTCCATATAATTTTGATCTAATTTTGCATCTTCTGAATTTTTTTCTTTCAAATTAGATTTATACATGCTAATGGTTGTAGCATGCATCTCATTCACCCTCCTGCTGAGTGAATCAGCCACCTTGTTTTCTTTACCCTTTATATGTTTTATATCAAAGTCATATTTGCTAAGGAATTCCAACCATCGACTTTTCTTTGCATTTAAATTTGGTTGTCCAAACAAATATTTCAGACCACTATCGTATGTCCTCAACTAAAATCTCTTACCCATGAGGTAGTGTCTCCACATCTTCAAGGCATGCACTATGGCTTCCAACTATAAATAATGAGTAGCATAGTTCCTTTCATGCTCTTTTAATTTACTTGATTCATAACATACCACATGCCCATTTTGACTAAGGATTCTCGTGAGCCCTTCTTTAGAAGCATTCGTGCATACAATGAAGTTTTCATTTGGATCGACAATCCTTAATATAGGTGAACTGGTTAATAAATATTTCAAGTGCTGAAAACTTCTTTCACAGTTTGGTGTCCACTCAAATCTCACACCCTTCTTTTGAAAATATGTGATTGGGTGTGCAATATTTGAGAATCCTTCAACAAATATTATGCAGTAACCTACAAGTACCATGAAGTTTCTCACCTCTAATAGATTCCTTGGTACTAGTTATTCTTCAATGGATTTTATCTTTTCTGAATCCACAACTATCCCTTCCTTTGAAATGATATGTCCCGAATAATCTATCTTCCTCTCATAAAATGAGCACTTGCTCAAATTTGCATACAATCGATGTTCCCTTAATACTTGTAGCACCATCCTCAAGTGATGTTCATTCTCTTCTTCAAATTTAGAATAAATATGTATGTCATCTAAAAATACAATACAAACTTATCTAAGTAATCTCTGAAAATATCATGTGTTAAACACGTGAGGACAACCAATGCATTTGAAAACCCAAATGTCACCACTATGAGCTCATAATGGCCATACCTCATTCTGAAGATTGTCTTGTTGATTTCTTCTTCCTTAATTCTCACGTGGTGATAACTTTATCTAAGGTCTATCTTGGAGACTATATTTGCATCCTTCAGTTGATAGAAAAGATCATATATCCCTCGCAAAGGATACTTGTTCTTCATTGTCACCTTATTCAGTTGTCTGAAGTCAATTCAAAGCCTTAATGTTCCATCCTTCTTCTTCACAAACAACACTGGGGAACCCCAAGGTGACACACTTGGGCATATATACCCTTTATTCAAAAGTTCCTCAAGATGAATTTGCAACTCATTCAACTTTGGGATACTCATCCTACAAGGAGTGTTCGATATCAGGGCTCCTCCATACATCAGATTGATAGAGAAATCAATATCTCTCTTGGGTGGTAACCCCAATATTTATCTAAATACATATTCAAACGCAATTAGGACTGCATGGTCTTTAATATTTGGCACCTTATCCTTAGGTTTCTCTTCCATATGTGTTGCAAATAATTATCATATTTTCCTGAAGATTTTATTCAACTACAAGGTTGAAACTTCTTTGATGGTTACTACCCTGGGAATACCATGAACTGTCTTCAAGTTCCCTTCCTCATCCAAGAAAGTAAATTTCTTATTATATCATTATAGGATAGAATGATTCTTGTCTAGCCATGTTAAGCCCTAATATTGGCTCATTACCCCTTAATTGGGGCATATTATATTAGTAATGTTATTTTATTTATGTCGGCTTTAGGCCATTAGTTATAATTATACCTCCTAGTCTCCTATATATACCAAGGAGACATTTTCATTTTGAATCATCTTGTACTTCAACATTTAAGTGGGGTAAAAGGAGGTTGCCCCCTCGAAGAGGCTTATTATCTGAGATTATCTCTTTTTCAAGTCATTGAGTACTTTTTCTGAGGTTTTTCTATGCTATATTGATATTTGGTTCTTAACTTATGGTATCAGAGCGCAAGGTCTTGGGGTTTTGCTGCTACATCTGAGACACCTTGGAATTTTCACTATAACTTGTTTTCTACAATGTTTCAGAAGGACCATCTTGGAGGAAATTTAGTAGACAGGTCAAGGTACATTAGGTTCAAAATTCTGCTCCTGAGGCCTTATACCTTCAGATATACAACCTATACAAGATAGGTTTATGGAATCATCCTGAACTGAGTCATTGCGGAATTTTCGCTATAAAAACTTTTATTTAATGTTTCAGACCCTAAACTCTAGAGGATATTTACAAAAAATAGTAAGGTATCTTTGGTAAAAATTTAATCTTCTAGGTCATCTTAAATTTGTAGATACACCCTGTGTAAGATAGGGTATCTGACTAGTCCTATTGACTAGTCTCAAGAAGGTGTTCCAGGTAAAACAATCATAACTTTTTCCTAGAGTATCCAACTTTAGTGGGATAGGTTTCATTGGATCGTGGACAATCTGTAGTATTTCGCGTGTGAGTTTCATAATTTTATGTTAATTATTTTATGTGGAGCACGGTATACAAGTGAGATCTCCTAGAAAGGCCAAAAATCGGCAAATTGTGGGGAAGTTATCGTAAATTCCACTTGGCACATCCAATTTTGATCAGACCTATGGCATTGCAGAGAAGAAATATTAGAGAACTACATAAAAGAAAGTTTCATATCTAGAAGGGATGAAACTTGGGAGATACAACAGAAGAAATATTGTCTAGAAGAACTACCTCAAAATCAAGGTTCAAAAGTGATACTTGGCCAACATTCCACCAAAAAAGGGAACTTCTACACCAAATAAGCCTCCAGAAAATCCTACTTGGACTCTTGATGAAGGTGAAGAAATGCGTAGGGACATAAATGAACTACAAAAGAAGATGGATTCAATGGAAGCTAAGTTGGATACTAAAATAGATTCAATGGAAGCTAAGTTGGATACTAAGATGGATGGTTTAAAAGGGGAGATCATGGAAGTATTGAAAATTTTTGTAACAAAGAAGACACCTGAAAGTGAAAATGCATCCCATGAAATTCATGATGAGGACACAAGAAAGGTGAATAAAGAATGGAGAAACTCCAACTTTGGTTTGAAGACCAACCACATTCCTAAGATTGATATGAGGAAGTTTGATGGCAAGGACCCAAACACATGGATACTTCAGATGGGGCAATTCTTTGATCTCCATAATGTGCCACATACAGAAAGGTATGAATCGCTTCTTTATATTTAGAACCTAATCAATTTGTATGATATCGATGGCTTTGTTCTCGCAAATCACTCGTCACTTGGACAATTTTCACAGAAGAAATGATAGCACACTATGAGGATACAAGGACCAATACCTTCTTTAGCCAATTGATAAATCTCAAGCAAAAGGGTTCAGTTACCGACCACATTGAGAACTTCCAAAGATTGAATATAAAGGTAACCAATATTCCAAATGAGCATTTGATTGATGTATTCATAGGAACTTTAAAGGATAACATTCAACATGAGGTTTTCCTTTGGGAACCCAAATCATTGGAGAATGCATTTAAGGTCACAGGAAATGTTGAAAGTAAAAATATGGCTATGGCTACTAGAAGGACCAATCCTAACATCTATAGAGAAAACAATGCTCCTTCTTCTAAAACACCTCAACCTACAAGGTTGACACCTCAAAATTTTGAGGAAAGAAAATCAAAAGGTTTATTCTTTAATTTTGATAGCAAGTACAGTAAGGGACATAAGTGTGGTGAGAAGAAATTATTCTACATAGATTGTGAAGAGGAAGAAAAACAAGAAAAAGAACCATCTCAAGATGAAAATGTAGAAGCAATTTCGTCTGAAGAGTTGACTCCCACGATATCGTGTAATGCATTGGCTGGAATTAGCACTCCTCAAACCCTCAAGATCGAAGGATACATCAAAAAGAAAAAGGTAATAGTCCTAATTGATTCTGGTAGTACTCATAATTTCATTCACTATAAATTAGCCAAAGATCTCAATTGCTTTGTATATCCAACGCCAGAGTTTCAAGAAATGATTGCAGATGGAGGAACTATCAATTGCTCAAGAAAATGCAATAAGATCAATATTACTATGGGGAATAATTAATGAATAGTCCAATGATTGCTATACCCATGGGTGGTGCAAATGTTGTACTAGGAATCCAATGGTTACAATCATTAGGAACGGTGGCTTTTAATTTTCAAGAACTTTTCATGAAATTTTCATTGGAAGGAAAAGAAATTGAGCTAAGAGATATCACAGGGAAACCCGGTAAGTTGATAAGCTCTAACGGCATGACAAAATTATTGAAAAAGGGGCATCAAGGCATTATTGCACAACTACACTCACTAGATGTTCAAACATCTAAGCTATCTATTCCTCAAGATCTCCAAAGGATCATTGATAAGCATTCCAAAGTATTTGAAGATATTCCCAAAGGTCTTCCACCCACTCAAAATCATGATCATGAAATTCACCTAATTCTTTTGAGTGTTCCTCTTAACATCAGGCCATACAAATACCCTTATGCCTAGAAGAGTGAAATTGAGCGCATGGTTGAAGAAATGTTAGAGGTTGGCATTATTAGACCTAGCCAAAGTTCTTACTCTGCACCAGTGGTAATGGTATTCAAGAAAGATAGCTCACAGCGTATGTGTCCAGATTATAGAGAGCTCAACAAGATCACTATTAAAGATAAATTTCCCATTCCTGTCATGGATGAATTGTTAGATGAACTACATGGAGCAATCTATTTCACAAAATTGGATCTTCGTTCAGGGTATCATTAGATCAGAATGAAGGAAGAATATATCCCAAAAACAACATTTCGAACTCATGAAGGCCATTATGAATTTTTGGTCATGCCTTTTGGCCTTACAAATGCACCTTCCACATTCCAAGGGTTGAAGAATTCCATTTTCAAGCCCTTCATTCAAAAATTTGTGTGAGTATTTTTTGATGATATACTAATCTATAGTAAGTCTTAGGAGGATCATGTGTGACATGTTGACAAGGTGCTACAACTACTAAAGGAACACCAACTATATGCCAAACCATCCAAATGTTTCTTTGGAGTAAAGGAGGTAGAGTATTTGGGTCATATTGTATCTCATGAAGGTGTCAAGGTAGACCCTAACAAGATTAAGGCCATGATGGACTGGACGATTCCCAAAACATTAAAGAATCTTAGAGGATTTTTGGGTTTGACAGGTTACTACCGCAAGTTTGTTCGAAACTATGGAAGAATAGCAGCACCTTTAATGGAACTAACTATTTATAGGATGCATTTTCATGGACTCCAAAGGCAACTAAAGCTTTTAAACAACTTAAAGAGGTGATGTGTAAAGCTCCTGTCTTGACCACTCCAGACTTCACAAAAACCTTTATTGTGGAATGTGATGCCTCGGGAAATGGAATTGGTGTTGTCCTAATGCAAGAAGGAAGGCCCCTGGCTTTTGAAAGTCGACCACTCAAGGGGAAGGACTTACACAAACCCATTTATGAGAAAGAAATGATGGAAATACTACATGCATTGAAGAAATGGCACCCTTACCTAATAGGTAGGCACTTCAAGGTCAAAATAGATCATGATAGTCTTAAATACTTCTTGGAACAAAGACTATCTTCAGAAGAACAACAAAAATGGGTAAC
>ML786395.1:130758-152908 GCA_009831015.1 Picea engelmannii | reverse complement strand
ATTACTTGACATCAACCAATGACATCAATCAAACCAAACCATTTACATCAATGACATATGATCCAACAATCTCCCAAGTAATCAAACCATTGGCATCAATGACAAACCATTGGCATCAATGACAACATGATCCAACACTATATGGTTTGTACACGTAAATGATCGAGTCCTGTAGTGGCTCAAGTTTAAGAAAATGAACTGTGAGTTCGTCGACCTTGGACATAGTTTACCGCATGCATGTCAACACTCCCAGTTGTTTTGAGTCTCCTGGCAGAAGGAGTCTTTTAAGCTCAGGAGAAAGAGCGCAAAGTGACTGTCATTCCTAACTCTTTCAGAACTAATGAAGCTCAAGAAGGATAGAGAGATTTAAGTCTCAAAAAGGAAGATCCTTTCATTTGGAAGAAGAGTGGATGATATCCATTCGAGAGGATCCAAGGTCTGTCATGACCATTGGATTTGGAGAAGGGGCGTAGGTGTTAACTCCTCGACTCCTTCAGTCTTCGCGAGTTTGGTGAATTTTGGTATTTGTCATAAGGGAGATGGATCCTCTGAAGTCTTGGAGCCCAAAGTTAATCTAGATCGTAGATCTAAGGATGCCTGGGAACTATTCCAACCTTTGGATATATGATATAATTAGCCCGACATTGACTGCTTCGGGAGGACAAGGGTGTTGTAAGGTCAAAACCCACGAAGATCAAAGTAGAGAATTAATGTGGATCATGGATCTATGGATCCTTCAGGACCCCTCTTGGTCGTTTAATCGAGGGAATGTGTGTGTCATGTAGAGGGCACGTGGGGATACACATGTCAAGTGATGGTGTTTCCATGTGTGGAGGACACATGGTAGGAGATTCTAGGGGTCTGGAGGTTTGACACTCCATAGGAATTTGGAGAAGATTCTTTAAAATGTGAAGACTCTCGAAGTCACAACCAGTGGAGTAAATCCCAGCCATCGATAGACAGGGGACGCGTGGCGCCAGATCCTTTAGTCCGGAGACTTGGCACTCTGTGGGATTTGAGGTGTGGTGTGTCGATAAGCTTTGAAGCCTCAAGTGATGAGAGTCATCAATCCGAGGATGCTTTGGGACTTTTCTTGGCCATCAAATCTAGGTTGTGTTCATTCCAATGCTAACCAACTCTGGAAGCAAAGAGGATTTTGCATCGCAAAACTCTCGAACGTCGAAGTTATGAATTAACATGAGCCGTATATTCATAGAACTATGTGGATGCATCCTGACCGTGAGATCAGAGGGTTTGGAAGGTTTTCAGTCCGAGGTGACGGGGTGTGCTAACGTCACCCAGGGTGATGTGGATCCACAATCGACAAGCCACGTTTCACCTCAATTTGTGCAATTCGTAGACCCTATATGCCTATTAGAGAATGACATGTGTCACCCCCTAATGAGGACACATGACACCCCTAGCCCTCACCGCATGTTCGCTTTATCTGTAAGTGGGTGAATACTTACTCTACATAAGTTTTCAATTGAGAATCATTTTTCTAATGAATTATTTGCATAAGAATTAAAGGGCATATGAATCCATGATTAACCATGCTTTTAGACAATAATACATAACACACATGAACTCAAAATGGAATAAGCATATGAAAAGACAAGAGAGAGACAACCAATGTTGGTAACAGAGTTCACCCCTCCTAGGCTACATCTCCAGACCCACTTCAATTGGAATATAGATCACTTTCATTCCTTCTTCAAAATATGTTGGGACCTTCTCATAAGTGATTACATAAGAAACGCCTTCTCCTTCAATGAGGATTCAAGAAGACTACTCACACTCATATCTTTCCATACATCAAGAAGGATAATTCCTTACATGAATAAGTCTCTCAATGCTTAGCAGTAGTAGCACTATGGATTTCTAACTCCACTCATTAACTCTCCATTACTCTCCTTCTCCCTTCAAAGGGCTCACATAAGGCATTATATAGTTTTTCCTCACTCTCTCTTAAAAAAGAGCATTAACTCATAGATCCACAATAATAGGATCTAATTACAAAAGAGGAAAACAAATATCCATGAATGTAGGATCTCAAACTATCTTCAAGCACATAATGGGAAAAGTCCCAAAACCACCCAAAGGCTCTTCATCCATGTCCTTATTTCTCTCAACCTAATAGTGAGAAAAATGGAAAATTGGTGTAAGGTGGTTTCTCACATAAAAACCAATTTCCAAAATTATAATTTAATGATAAATACGTAAGTCTAATTTCCCTCACAAGTATTAATAATTTTACATCAAAAGTGAATAATAATGTATTATTTTTTCAAAATCTCATAAAGCATAATTAAATGCATGAGAATCTCATAAAAGCATTAAAAATGCATGAGACCTTTTTCTCACAAAGCACTAATGCATGAGAAAATAAAACTCAAAAACATATAAGTTTACCCTTTCACCACTTCATCGCCAATTGCATCTCGACATGGTGAGCCAAGTAGAACCCCCTTCCACATGTGGAGATCCGCCTGGATCACACCTCCCCACAAAAGAAACTTTTGGTCTCCAAAAGTATCAAATGTATCTGTATGTAAATGTCAAAATGCACATTCCCTCAAGACTCCTTCACCCACGTACTTTAGAATCCGAATGTAAATCCAACACCAGCAACTACTACAAAGAAAATGTATGGAAAAAGGAACATCTCTTGTCTCCTTCACCTCTGTTCTTCGGAGCTCGAAATGCAAATCCTGCATCTGCATAAATTTGTAGCCTATAGTTGATATACCTAGATTACAACTTTGGAATACCTTACTTGTAAAGAGTTTATAAACACTCGTTGGTCAAGTTTACAATGAATTGCCAAAATGGCTTAGGCTAAATACCTTAATCAACTGAGAGTACAAGGCTTCAAGCATAATCAAAATGCCTCTCACTCTTCCTCACTTAAGAGTGGCTACATAAACCTTTACAAAGTAATAACACATATCAAGTGGCCCACTTGTCCAACTATGGAAAGTTTTGATTTTACAATAGTTTGGTTGTCACAAACTATAATATGCATATATAAGCATTTAAAACTATGGTATATGAAAAAAAACCAAAGTTTTAATAATCAAACGCTACCAAAATTTTTGATGTGCCATATATATCTTTAGGCATTTGATCCTCGGCCCTTAGCCCTTGGTTTTGTGACAAAATTGGCACCTCAGCGTTGTGGATTATATAGTGGAATTTCCTTGTCTCTCTATTTCGAATCAATATATTTGGCCAAAAGTAGGAACAATCATTTCATGGGTTGAAACAATAAACCATCCACAATTGTGTATCACACAAATACAACGTTCACCTTGCACATTTCACTACTAGTGCGAATTGAACCATAGTGTTGGAGCTCGCACCTCGAAGAGCATGAGCACATCATTGTACAAAGTCCCATATTCATTGATAGACCTGGATAAATTGAAGTTTGTCGTCCACCAGATTCATCAAAAGAGTAGTCCTCATAATGCTCAGGAAATCAATATGTTGCACCTTTTCCAAAATGTTAAACATAGCACAAAAGGCAACTACCTGAAGAAATTTTCCACCAGTGGTAATGCGACATCATTTCCCTTCCAAAAAATAGTGGAGGCTAACAATAGCACACCAAACATGCATGCAACCATCATTATCTCAATTCTAACGCAAGTTACGCTAACAACGTTTTTCCTCAACTTTCACTGCTCTTTTTGGTTGAACATCTCAATCATTTGGTTGAACATCGGTACCACAAAAAAGTTAGTTGCTGGTAGAGATCAAGGTTCAACAACTGTATTAGCATCAATTTAAGTGAACTGGGCATGAGATTTCATTGTTTCTAAGAATCTGTGCATGGAAGGCTACTGAATCAAAGCCTGATGGAACACCTGTATCTCTATCCTCTTGCTATCCAACAATGTTTAGCGGGAACTGCAACGATGACTGAAAATTAAAGGAAGAACCCTTTGAACATGTTGTGATCTCTTTGACAATACAAGCAGCATTCAACTCATCAAAACACCGACATCATTTGTTGCTTGGTGCTATGCATATAGATCTTCCTCTCTAGACGACAACCACTAGATCTGGCAGGCACTTGTATAGAGGTGACAACGCTTATTTTTTCCCATGGACTAACCTGTGGCTAGACTCTCAACCAAGAAGGATCATGAACCATGAACTCAAGAAAATACCAACAACAAGTTCTCCTCCAAGTCTGTTTGCATAACTGTGAAAATTTAGTGCAAAAACTCGCAAGATTGGTTCAGATTTCCACCCTGAAAATTCAAACGAGAGTATAGACACGTTGTGGGTAGAAGTTTCTCACTGTGCATGGAGAGGAAGCCCTTCAAATCCTCTCTCTTTGGAATTTTCCCATTTTACATTAGATTTATTATGGATACTATGTAACAACCTTATCAAAATCGAAGTCCTCGTGGCCAATAATATTGCAATAGAATTTTCCAACACTTAACCAATTGATCTGGAGAAACTTATGGACATGGACTCCATGCATGTGAGATTTGAAAATCCTGCCAAATCTGTCCTTGAACTGATCATGCAAATCCTCTTGGGATTTGTATTTTCGTCACGGCTGGAGAGAAAACTGGGTTGTTTTGGATCCATAACATTGGCAATAGTTGATCTGTGACCATCTCCATGATCCATAGAACAGATTTGCAGATAGAGTGGGTGGTGAACTCGGAGTTGAAGACCTTCTCTTGCAACTCCTAGACATCCCTATCAAAGTTGGAATATCGTGGTGAATATATTTTCTCCAACGATCATGGATGAAACTACGTGATCATGTGTGTTCTCTTTGATGAAAGAATAACATTCCCGCAAGATGGTAGTAACAACTAATTTTGTTTTCTTTTTTCTCTCTTTTGAGAAAGTGGAAATAAGAAGGACAACTATAGCATCCAAACGTTGGTTGCCTCACTAGATTCCATTCTCATATTATTTATGTTTCTATCACCCATGTATAATTCCTTGCTGGTCAAATTCACATGCCAATGCATGGGCGCGAGGGAAAATCCACCCCCCTACAAAGAATCAGGGTGGGGCTTGTATGATCAGTTGTTTCCATGAGCATCATGACCCTCATTGAAGAGAAGCGAAAATGGGAAACGGTCATGGAAGAAGTTGTAGACTCATTCCGATATGGAGGTAGATTAAAAGCATAGACCATGAAATGGCATTTTCCATTTGGCGCGTTTGTTAGTTTCAATGGATGTACATTTCCATATTTGGATCCCCTCAATGGATACCATTTTTCGAATCCAAGTGCTCAACTATGGTAGCATGCCACACATCCTATGGATCTGTGGGAACAAAATATGCCAGCAGCACCATTAAGAGATAAAAAGAATCATATCACCCCCTTGCACCAGAGCCAAATAACTTAGATCCAAAACCAGGCTCAATATTGTCATATAAAGGATCGTATTGGCTTCCTAGAGTAGATGAAGATCCATGGAGAGTCGATGAAATAGGTACAGATAATCTTGCATGTGAATAGCAGTATGCCTGCCACTCTTTAGATATGCCAAAAGGCTTTGAACCAAAGGGTGTTGGTTGGAGTTGCGATCCAGTCCTATAAAATACTGGTGGCAAAAAAAGTGACCTAGCTAGGATTTGGCTCTTGCATGCAAACAGTAATTCAAGATGACCAACATGGTTTAGATTCAAACTGAAAGAACTCTTTGGGTTTGGGGCACGATGTTATGCCAGAACAAAATGTTGTGAATGCTGAATAAATAAAGAGGAACTTGTCAAGTGACTCAAGCGAAGAAAATCAGAACTACTCAACAAATTCACATTTGATTATAAAGATGAGTTCACAAGAAAGATCATTAACCAATGAAGCATGCATCTTCTCTAGAAGAGGTATTTGGATGCATATCTCCTCTTGGAAATAACCTTCAGTACGAACTCGAGAATTTCATCTTAGTAAATGTTGTAAATAAAGTCTTTCTGGAGCATTGAATAAGATCACAAGTTTTCATCCTAAAATCATGAATCACCAAAGACATTGAATTTTCACGATTTGAATCCAAAATGTTGACATCAAAACGTGCCACCACCAAGATAAAAACAATAATGTTTCTCTATTTCTTGGCATTGTGTATCATAAGAATCCTTTATATTCCATGATAGTCTTGCATTGTTGCGCTAGAAAATCGAAGTGCCTACAAATATTATAGATGATCTTGATGTCTAAGAGCCAGGGCATCATCCAAATTGCAACTGCATTCATTCCACTGCAAAACATGTTAAGTAGAAAATTACTTCAATTCTGTAGAAATGATAACCATTGTTTACTAAGCTATTCAAATAGATGTTCCTTGGATAGTTGTTCTTTTTGAAGAACTACTTCTAGGATTATTGTCGTTGGGATAGCTCCATCATCTTCTTCCTCCTTCTTTACAGGAGCTTGTACGACTCTCTTGCCACGTTTTGGACGAAGTTGAGGATGAACTTTCCAACATTTCCCAATCCAATGGCCACTCATCTCGCAATGAGTGCAATAGTTCCTTTTCTTCTCCTTTAACAGAATCTCCTTGTCACAAGCACATGAAAGGGGTTATTTTTGTCCTGTCTCACTTCCGGTGGATGTGCTCGTCTTCTTTACCCAAGTTTTCTTCTTGTGATTTTTGGCTACATCACGGTTAGAATATCGAGTGAAAGAATGCATATTTCAAGAATCATGCTTCTTAAAATCAAAGAAAGAATTTGACTGAACATGACCCTTAGACCTTCCAGGATTATCCTTGTTGTATATTTGACGAGGACTAGGACTAGATGGTTTGACTCTGCTCTTGGAATCCAATGATGTAGAGATGATTTTTGAAGTGGCTCTTACTTCAACTAACTTTCAGTACTCTCCAATCTCCTCTTGACCGTATCCCAAACCTGCAAATCATGGTATTTGTACCACCTCTAATGGTTGAGTGATTCCTTGGCCACGAATGCCAAGTCCACCTCCTATGTATCCCATATTCATGAGGAGCTTCATGCCTACATTAGTTTCATACTGAGAAAACATTGAACATGACGAAACAACATATACCTCGGTTTGAGTTTGTGCATCCCCGGTAGAAGGCTCTTTGTCTTCCATTTGTTCACCATGCTACAAATTATCCAAGAGATTATCCTTGGTTTGCAATTCGAGCTAAAATTCTTCAATAATTTTGTTGAGGACTTCTCCATGAAGTTGAGATCTCTCTTGAAGCTCTTGCTTCTCTTTGTCTATAACCTTCAAAAGTCTCCTCAACTCTGCGTTTTTATCTTGAATGTTGTGATTTATCTCTTCTAATTATTGAAGTATTTATGCTCTCTTCTCTCCTTTTCCCATCCTGCAAAGTAGTTAGCCTGCTCTGATACCACTTGATCTGAAAACATGTGAGTACTTACACTACATAAGTTTTCAATCGAGAATCATTTTTCTGACGAAGTATTTGCATAAGGATTAAAGGGCATATGAATCCATGATTAACCATGCTTTTAGACAATAATACATAACACACATGAACTCAAAATGGAATAAGCATATGAAAAGACAAGAGAGCTACAACCGATGTTGGTAACGAAGTTCACCCCTCCTAGGCTACATCTCTATACCCAATTCAATTGGAATATAGATCAATTTCATTCCTTCTTCAAAATATGTTGGGACCTTCTCATAAGTGATTACATAAGAGACGCCTTCTCCTTCAGTGAGGATTCAAGAAGACTACTCACACTCATATATTTTCATACATCAAGAAGGATAATTCCTTACATGAATAAGTCTCTCAATGCTTAGGAGTAGTAGAACTATGGCTTTCTAACTCCACTCATTAACTCGCCATTACTCTCCTTCTCCCTTCAAAGGGCTCACATAACGCATTATATAGTTTTTCCTCACTCTCTCTTAAAAAAGAGCATTAACTCCTAGATCCACAATAATAG
This sequence comes from Picea engelmannii, assembly GCA_009831015.1. Classification (NCBI taxonomy): domain Eukaryota; kingdom Viridiplantae; phylum Streptophyta; class Pinopsida; order Pinales; family Pinaceae; genus Picea; species Picea engelmannii. The sequence continues at coordinate 144,973 of ML786395.1, read as the reverse complement.
GATCTAATTACAAAAGAGGAAAAACAAGATCCATGAATGTAGGATTTCAAACTATCTTCAAGCACATAATGGGAAAAGTCTCAAAACCACCCAAAGACTCTTCATCCATGTCCTTGATTCTCTCAACCTAACAGTGAGAAAAATGGAAAATTGGTGTGAGGTGGTTTCTCACATAAAAGTCAATTTCCAAAATTATAATTTAATGATAGATGTGTGAGTCTAATTTCCCTCACAAGTATTAATCATTTTACATCAAAAGTGAATAATAATGTATGAGTTTTTCAAAATATCATAAAGCATAATTAAATTCATGAGCATCTCATAAAAGCATTAAAAATGCATGAGACCTTTTTCACACAAAGCACTAATGCATGAGAAAATAAAACTCAAAAACATATAAGTTCACCCTTTCACCACTTCGTCACCAATTGAAACTTGACATGGTGAGCCAAGTAGAACTCCCTTCCATGTGTGGAGATCCTCCCAGATCACCACCTCTAGTTCGATCCCGCCTATGGTTCATGCCCACCTGGCCAATGTGGTTGGTGATCTGACAGAGACTCTAGGAGTTCGGGACTTCGGGAGTTCAAAATATTTGGGGTGTAGTATAGTAGAGGGACGTTCAACATCGATTGTCGATTGTCTAACGTCAAAACATTCAACATTGATTGTTGATTTTCTAACGTCGAAATGTTCAACATCAACGTCAAACGCCAAATGCCGAAAAATTGGCGTTCAACGTCAAACGCCGAACATCGAACGCCGACATTCAACGTAGAACGTCGAACGTCGATCATCGAATGGCCAAGGAGACGTGGAGAGATTTCAGGACTTCGAGGAGTATCTATGTAGTAAGAAAAGGGTTGTTCATCACCGAACACTGAAGACCCCAACTAATAATTCTCGGTTAACTTCGGGAGGTAGTATCTTGCAAACCAAAGATAGAATTAGAGTTGGTAACAGTTGTTAGAAAGCTACGAACGAGTAGAAGAGGATGAATACCTCATAGAGATGATTTGAGATGATTTGAACGAGAAAAAATTCGATGCCCCATCCCTAGAGAGGGTATTTAGGAGTCAGGTGTGTTACAAATCCCTTGGCCAATGGTCCAATATACAGATGCTCCCTTCTTGAGAATGAGGAAATAAAGTATCAAATTAATGAGTTCATCTGCAAGGGCCAATTTTAACCAAGATTCTCACCTTGTGGGTTCCCAATTATGTTGGTGCATAAGAAGGAAGGAATGTGGTGGCTCATTTATGATTATAGAGCCATGAATAAAATCATTGTCAAGAACTGATATGAAATCCCACATATTGAAAATCTTCTTGACCAACTCAAGGGTGCCAAGTTCTTCCGCAAGATTGATCTGAATTTGGGTTATCACTAGGTTCTGATAGAATCAACTAAAGTATGGAAGATAGCCTTCAAATATAATGAAGGCCTCTTCGAGTGGTTGGTCATGCCTTTTGGATTGACTAATGCTCTAGCGACATTCATGAGGATGATGGATTATATCTTACATCCATTCATAAACTCTTTCATGATGGTCTATTTGTTGATGCTTGGGAAGCATCGGGAAGACGTTCTCCTAGATTAATAATTAATAATATAATGATTAATTATTAAATAATATTACTAATATATATAATAAATAATAATAATAATAAATAGTTATTTATTGTCCAAAGGGACACATCCTTCCATGGATGGTCACCATATGTTCTTTATATATGGCACATTTATCATTGTAATCAAATAATCTCATATCATCTGACATAAAAATTCAAAATGGTATTAGAGCAGGACTAGGCTTGACTCCCTTATGGGAGGGCCTAGGAAAAATGAGAGAGATATCTTGCATTTTGTGTGAATATTTTTACATGCTTGCGTTGTGTTTTCATGACATAGATAATGAAGTGCAACTTAAACTGTTTTGTTTTAGTCGAAATACCCATCAAAAACTACTTTAATCATCCATAGTTGAGCCTAAAGATATCATTGTGGATGTAGAAGCTTCCCTCTGGTGTGGGAAAGAGATGAAACATCTACCATGATAATACACACATTGATCCATTTGACCCATTGCAATTTGTGGGAACACACACACACACACATACATATACATATAATCTAGGTGCTCTCTTGTGTCTGGAATAAATATTCAACTATAACGTATACACAGTCAAGTTGTATTGTATTACTTGACTCTAGAAGAGGTGGTATTCTTCACCAGGAAGTTGAAGCCTACCACTCAAAAAATGATAATCCCCCCTGGTACTCCAAATGATTGGAAATCAATGGTGGAAATGTAATGCTTACATTCGTGGAATGGGAGGTTGGCAAGATTGAGAAAAATATTATGGGCAACTTCTATCTTCTGGCCTTCGAAGTTCATTGTAGAGGAAGATACGTACAAAGAAGCCAAGTTGGGCCTGTTGTTGTCAAACATGTTATAGTAATGATCAACGAATGCCTTGGACACCTCGTCTAAATGTTTCTCCATATTGTTGGTCGGCATTGTACTGGCCATCTCATCACCCTCCAAATCCATGGTACCTCCAATTGGATAAGGCCAAATATAAATGTCCTCTTATATGAGGCTGATGGTGTGGAGATTGAGATTGGCGTGATATATAAGGGAAATAAATCTCAAGATACTCGCAACTTTTTCTATTTGAGCATGAAAGAAAAAGAGAAATCTGAGTGAATATTTTTCATAACATTATTTTTATATTTGAAGATATCTACATAATTGGAATTAGAATGTTCATGTACCTTGTCACTTCCCCTTTCATCTTTATTTTATTACTTCTTGAAAAACAAGTACAAGGTAGAACTCATAGTTCACGTGATATTTACCATTTACAATAGCTTTGTTGTTGGATTAACATGTGCTCTTACGAATGTGAGGGTGATAATGGAATCAGATATTCTGACTATTTCCATTGTGTTGAGCCTTACTCCCTTTACATTCTCGGCAACTAAGAAATGATGTGATTCCAGTTTACCCACATTCATCGTTTTTCATTGGAATGGTGATTCTCCTTGTCTTTATTTTCATTTAGAGTGGAGATCCTTCAAAGACATAGGGAAAAAAAGCATGGTTGGTGTGGCAGTAGCCGTATTGGACCAGGATTTTCCTAGAAAGAGGGAGTGAACTATGAGGAGACATATGTCCCAATCGCTAGGGGTAAAGAATCTCATTGATCAGTGTAAAATGGAATTGACCTTTGAGTTCAAAATGAAGGATCTTGGTTTAATGCATTACTTTTTGGGATTAGAATTATGGAAGAATCCAGGTGATATCCTCCTTGGTAAAGGGAAGTATGTTACCAAGATCCTTCATAGATTTGGGATGATCGATTGCAAGTCCATGACAATCAAATCTATGTGAAGATTTCAGAAAATCTAGTTTTTCATGACAAATCGAGGCACATCGAGATCAAGTACCACTACATCTGTGACATGGTATAGAAGGGAGCAATGAAGCTCCAATACATTTCTACAAATGAGTAGATTTATGACATTCTCACTAAGCCTTTTCCCAGGGAAAAGTTTGTATACTTCAGGGACGAACTTTGAGTGGTTGAGAATGACACCCTCAGTGAGAGGGAGTGTTAATGTTGTAGCATCAAGGGGAATTATTTCTCACTAGTTCAAAGTTATTGGTAGGTCAAGAGTATTTACTAGGGGCCATATAATGTGGCTAGGGAAAGGGCCCAGGTAGCATCAAGGCCCAGAGATCTCCCTCGGTCAGTGGTTACATGACCTTATTTCCAAGGGATACTTGGCTGAGTGAGTTGAGTAAGTGCCTTATATCACTGGGCAAGTGGTTTACCATTCACTAACATGTGACGATACATGGGGATGGTAATCTTCCCAGGGTTTCTCAATTGTATTCCCAAGTAACAACTTGGTTGATTGGTAACCCAAGGACTAGTTTCATTTTTTTAATTCGATCGGGGGGTACCTGACCATATCGCCAAAGGGTATTTGGCTAGTGGGTGACTATATATTTTGCATGATGTTGATGCAGGATTCTTTCCACATGGTTCTAGAATAGAACATGAAGTGGATGGATACATAACATAGCAGGTTCATTCAATCTTGGGATGGAGAAATTTTCAGCAAAGGAATTCAAGGTAAATAACTCCCTAGCTAAGAGGGAGTGTTGATGTTTTGAGACAACATCGCGAGACATTATCCCCAGAGGGTCCTATGTGTACTAGTAGGGGGGAATGTGGACTTCATCCTGACATGCCTCAGATGGTCAAATGAAGGAACCAAGACATTGATTTCATGAGGAAACCTCGATATGTATTGGGGGACATTGGTTCCATGAGGGAACCTTGATGTGTCCTAGAGAAGACATTGGCTTCATAAGGAAAACTTGATATATCTTAGACATGTGTTCCACGAGGGAACCACGAGATTTCTAGTATGGACACAATTCATGAGTAAGTTGAGATATTGGTTTTATGAGGGAACCTCGATATGTCAATTATAGTCCAAGATGACTTATCTTGATCATCCCCAAGGGACTAGTTTCCCCTTGTAGGATGAGCCATCTCAAGTCTTGTAGATACCAACTACATGACATGTATGAACACAAGTGATATGTACTCTAGGTGCTTAAGGTGTTTTCCATGTGTCAGATAGCATTGGGATGACATTCACTCATAGGGGTTTACCTGTGGTGAATGGCCTTGGTGTGGTCTTTGTCCTTAGTAATGTTGATTTGACTAGGAACGATAAAGACTCGAGATGCTAGATGTTATATCATGTGGACCCAGAGTGAGCCTAATCTTAGAGAGATTCAGTTGTATCAGAGGGAGAATCGCAAAGGGAGTTTTCCCTTGGTTCAAGTGGGAGAGAGACATCTCCCATGACTGATAGACATGTGTCATGATTCTAGGGCAAAGTTTGTATACCTCAGAGACAAGCTTGGCATGATGTAGAGTGTCTCCCTTGTTGAGAGGAAGTGTTGATGTTTAGGCAGCATTAGGAAGACATTCTTCTAGATTAATAATTAATAGTATAATAATTAATTATTAAATAATATTTCTAATATATATAATAAACAATAATAAAAATAATAAATAGTTATTTATAGTCTAAAGGGATGCATCCTTTCATGGGCGATCACCATATGTTCTCTATATATGGCACATTCATCATTGTAATCATATCATCTCACATAAAAAATCAACACTAATTAGATGACATCCTCATCTTCAACCAAACCTGGGAAAAGCACTTGCAACACATTCAACAAGTCTTGAACACCCTGTAGCAATGAGAGTTATATGCCAACTTGGAGAAATGCTCATTTGACATTCAAAGAATACAATACTTAGGATACATTTTGGATGAACTTTGGGTGCAAGTGGACTCATCCAAGATCCAAGTCATTCACGATTGGCCAACCCTGATGATTTTGATAGCGCTCCACACCTTTCCATTTCTCACTGGCCTCTACCATAGGTTCATGTTGGGGTTCTCTCATATATCTTGGCCCTTAAGCCAAGTGACCAAGGGAGAGCTAAAGAAAAGTTTTCCTAGTCTAAATCACAACAAAAAGCAATCCAATATATGAAAAACCACCTTTGTTTTGCACCTATCCTCACCTTGCCAAATATAAAATAGTCATTTGAGATCGAGACATATGCCCTTAGACTATGCTATAGGTGTCATCCTCACTCAATAGGTATGTTCAATTGCCTACCATAGTGAAACACTATCTATTGTTGTTTGCATGTATTCCACCTATGACAAGAAGATGTACTCCATTGTGCAGGCATGGTGACAATGGAAGCATTACATTCTAGGAAAGGAAACGATCATCCACACTGATCACAAGCCTTTGAAGTTCATGTAGATGGAAGGGAAGTTACAAAATGACCACCACAAGAATTGGTCAATATACCTGCAACAATTCCACTTGAACATAATGTAAAAGAAGGGAAACACCAATCGATTCGTCAAATACCTCAGTCGACCTCCAGTTGCATCTCTAACCACAATGCTCAACTCCTGTGAGCATGCGACCTCAGGGTGGTCCCGATGATAATTATTATGACTTATCTATCGCATATCAAAGACTAGGTGCAGTAACCCTAGTTGTAGACTTTCATATCCAGGATGGAATGTTATGACATCTGGGCCATCTCTATGTTCCTTCAAGCAAGTGCACGAAGCTGATTTGGGAACACTTTGGCATGAAAAAAAAAGTGGAAATATTGCAAAATTGTTTTTATTGGACAAATATTTGACAAGATGTCATAAAGTATATCATATCATGCACTTCTTTTGCCATCACCAAACCCTCTATTAAGAAATAGGGGCTATACACCCCTCTAACTACTCTTGATATCCCTTGGGAGTCCATCTCCATGGACTACATGTTCGTTCTACCTTAAACCAAGCATGGTATTAACTATGTCTCTATGGTCTTTGATCGATTGTCTAAGATGACAGTTTTGACACCCTACAAGAAGAGTATCATAGTCAAGGCCACTACTAAGCTCTTCTTCGGGCATGTTTGGGTTCATTTTGGGCTACCACTTACTATTATTTCATATTGTGATAGTATGTTCTTAAATACATTCTATTCTAGTATGTGGTCATTAATGGACACCAGACTCACCAAATCATCTACCTTCCACCCCTAAACCGATGAATAGACATATGTAGTCAACATGATGATTGTGCATATTCTGAGAATGCACAAATCCAAACATCCCAACACATGGGATGAGATTCTTCCTTATGTTCAACATAGCTATAATCGATCCCTTCATAGCTCTACTGGCCACAAACCTTTTCAAGTGTGCTTGGGGTTTGAGACATTGGCCCCAATTGATGTTGCTCTGCTTATTGCATCCACACAGGAAGAGTCTTCCCATACTCAAACTGAGGCTGATAAAGTAGCCAAAATTGTTCAAAGGATTCAACACATCTGCCAACAAGTCCATGACATCTTGCACAAAGGCAAAGCCAAGTACAAGTAGTGACATGACCAACATCAAGTTCCACACAAGTTTCAAGTTGGTGATAAGGTTTGGTTACATTTGCAGAAAGATCGCCTTGCAGGACCCCATCAAAAACTTCACCCACTTCGATATGGGCCTAACACCATCACCAAGGCTATAGGTGAGAATGATTTTGAATTAAGTATTCCCCCATTCCTTGGCCTTCATTCGATATTTAATGTGGAGCTCATTCATCCATACTTTCCACCTCTACTAGACACCTCAGAGGTAGCTAAGAACTTGACCCCTACATAACTCAACCCTGACTGCCTTAAGTAGGATACAATTGTTCGAATCATGGATATATAGATGAAAGGCACCCACCAACAGAGCATATAGATTTACTGGGTCATCAAAGCATGAAAGCGTCTTCACCAAGATAAGTGGCTCACCAGGAGCCAAATTCAACAAAAGTTTCACCATCTGATGAGGGGACTCAATGCAATGGAGACGATTTCTTTGTAAGGGGGGAGGACGTTGGTCTATATTATATTGAGAAAGAAATGGATGCATACAAAAATATAGCAGATAACACAAAAATGTAATGAAACCCAGCTTCTATTAATGAATAATATAGCATAATATTATAGAACATAAACTGACTACAATGGTGGTATCTTATATATGAAGAGGAAGAAATATTGACTACACTCATTCACAAAAATATCATTACAAAGAGGCCGAAAAGGGACTTTTATCATGAATCCTAAAAAACAAAGAGGAAAAAGTCATAAACATCAAAATGCTAGCACTAGAAGATTGAACGCCAAAAGTGTTGTGGTTCCCAAGGTGGTTAGTTGATACATCAACTTTCATAGGGCACAACTTTTGCATACGATCTTTGTTTGGGGTGCATGATAGCTCATTGAAAATAACTATATGAGGATTGCAACTTTTAGCTAGGGCTAGGGCATGTCATCGTAACTCCCGACCCCAAATGTCTGAAAAACATCGTTTAGGGCCTCAAAACGACCCCAAAATTTGGGAGTTGAAAAACCGCAAAAAAGATGCTAAGGACATAGAGAACCATTGAGTCGGTGGAAGAGGTGGGTGACCAACAATATCCACTTAGATCAACAACTACATAGTAAACTATGACATGAGGTAATAATTTAAAAATAATATTTGTGGGTTCACATTGAAATGAATTAAGTTAAATTTTACTAAAAATATGAAGTAAAACGTAAACACATGGTAAATAGTATTGTTTAATTTGTTAACAAACTTTGAAAAAATAAGGATATATTTTCTCATCACATAAACTCTCTTAAATTACCTTCAATTGGATATTATTGTGGATCATAATAGTGACTCTTTGCATTTGGTAAAGAATGATTCTAGGGTTTTTATTCATAATTAAATCTCCGAATGATTGAATGAAATATTGCATATTGTACTTAAAGTTAGTAATGTTGTGAACGTTATGAGTATGATAAGGTTCAATTTCATTCACCTTCCCAAAACTCGTGGTAGTGTCTCATCCCTATCATTAGTATTTAATTATAAAATAAAAGTATGGCCATTGATGCCAAATGTTACCTGGTTTTAGGTAATAACAATGAACATAGAGTATGGTAGTGTCCCATCCCTATGCGTATTGATACCAAATGTTACCTAGGTTTTGGTAATAACAATGAACATATGATTATGTCGAATTATTAATGCAATTTAATTTTGTTGATATTGGCATTTGAATGTGCTAGTGAAATAGGCATGCATCTTCATTGGAACTTGGAGTGATTGGGAGAAATGTTTAATATTTTAATTATATTAGTGTATGATCCTTTGTTGTCTTAAATGATTGAGGGGACACCAATTCACTATAATTAACTATGGACACATGCCAATACTCAAAATTGTTAATGCTTTTGATCATATTATTTTATTGGTGTATCATGCATTTCTTATTTATGTTGGAGTGGTAATAATTACCGAAAGATGATTTGTTTCATAAACCTGTTTATGATGTATGATCAAGGAAGATTGATTGAAGAAATCATTTTATGTATGGCATGATGTTAAATGAAATTCCTCCATGTCAATTAAATATGTGTACCTTTGTGATGTCATGTTTTGGTTCATGAAATTGCTTTGGATGCCTTATTACTAGTTATTACTAGAAAAGTTCAACTACAATGTATTATGTATTAATTTTTTCGGGATTTTTTTTCAAATGATGATAATAATAATGGTTAAAATATGATAGATCTTATTTTAAAGATAATAATAATAATAATGGTTAAAATATGATAGATCTTATTTTAAAGATAGAAACATGATATATTAAAATATTGTTGCATTATGGATAATTAAAAAAATACATATGATATTGTAAAAAAAAAGCGTATTCCATGGTGATAATTTATGAGCAAGTTAAGTGGACTTGTACTATGATTAAATCGATGACTTGGTATGGGTATCTTAAGAATATACAATGTTGGTTTGTTCACTAATCTGGTTTGCTCAAATCAATGACTTGGTATGGTTATCTTAACAATGTACAATGTTGGTTTGTTCACTAATCTGATCTGGTTTGTTCAATATAGTAATATATTTTCATTGTGATGTGTTTATTGTTATTGGATGTGAGTTGTGTATGCATATTTATACTAGAGTTTTTTTTTATTGCATTTAATGTATGTATAGTGTCACATAGTGTTACATGAAGGGAATAATTTTTTTTGTTTATAAATAATTTTTATTAAGGATAAACTTTTTTAGAGGGAGAAAATTTGTAACATTTCATTTTGCACCTTGTTTACTTAATTTTTCTTATTTTAATTAGTTTGTCTTTGATTAGTAATACATTTAGAAACAATATTATTGCTGTGAATACTAGAATTATATATTAAGATAATTTTTATTTCATATTATTATCATAGTTGGTTGCTTATCTCACCTAATTAATATATATATATATATATATATATATATATATATATATGAATTGTTTGTTACCATGACTAGTTGTGATACTACTTCATAACATTTACCTAGTAAATGAAAGATATGATATGACGTCTTTTTTTTATACTTATAACATGAAATGATGAGTATAGGTTGATTATCCCACCTACACCAACCCAAGTTAAAATTTGGGAGTAGCCTAGATACGTATTAATATTGTGGTGGAAATCATGTCCTAGGAAAAGACTTTGGCTCAAAGAAGACAACTAACCTATTAATTTAGTACCTTGTGGAGCATGTGAATGGGAAATGTTGGCATAGATCCTTGGAAATGTTGTCCCAAAGTTTAAGTATCATTTAATGCCTAAAAGGGCTAGGTTTAACCTAGAAAATGCCTATCATATGACATAAGTCCCAATTCTTCCATAAGTCTATTTAGGAATTACTAGTTAGCCTTGGAAATGGGTTAGAAAAGGGAGAAGGTGATATTAGAGATGAAAGCTTGAGGAAATAAATTATTGTTCCTATTCTTGGGCAAGGGAAGAGAAAGACTACCTTTATGGGTATTGTTACCTAGATGTCAGTGAATATTTTTCTACCTTGGAAAAAAGTGAATCTCTCTCTAATCTATGTTGGTAATTGGATCAGTTACAGATTTCACTGGCCTTGTTTACGTGAGTAAGATTAGGATGGGGTTGTACCTAGAATGGGGGGGTACTAAGGACCATGGATTGAGCTGACGACTTTTTTGAAGAAGAATTCCATTACTTGTGGTACTGCAATACCGATAAAGAGAATGGGTAGGTTATTACACACAAAATTCCTAAGAGAAACGGTGGTATTGTGAGCTAGAGGATTATCCACCAAGTAATTGGTGGATTCAATTTGAGATTGTGCAATATTGTTGGGCCATTGTTTGGGTAGAGTGTTCTTGTTGAGTGAACCATTAGGGAGTGTAATAGTTGTGTCCCCATTGAGCCGAGGCTCTGCTTAGGGGGCATCACTCGTTCAAGATGTATCATTAGTTGGGGGGAAATAACCTAAGCATGTGGCCTCCCCCATAATTGGTGCTACAGTTTAGAAGGCTAGTTTAAAATGGTTCATTGGTGTTCATTATAGGTGTGGTGATATAGGCATGTGAAATAATTTATAATATTTTCATCTATTATGTAAAAATATTCTAATTATAAAGCATTGTATCTAAATTTATAATGTTTTTCTCAGTTGAAAGGAAATTTTTTCACAAGTAAGAACCCTCCTAACCAACTTATGTTGGGTTGGGCCATCACAATGATATAGTGAGTGCATATCGATATTTATAATTAATAATGTGCGTGGACAATAAAGTAATTATTATATCTAGTTAGGAAGAGCATAGATCACATTTCATGTAGGATATAGAGACTCTAAGGACACATAAGATGCTATAAAACCTTATAATTTTTTTGTTTTTCAAGCAATCCTTGGTGTACTTGGGACATGTGATTGATGGGCGAGAACTATAGCTTGATTCTACAAAGATGATGGTGCAAGGATGAAAATGTTCTAAGTACAAACATGTATTAAACCTTCTAGGTATAGATTCAAATATTTTAAATCTTTTGTAGTAAATAATTATGCCTAAAAAAATGCATAAATAAATAGATAGGAGAACCAATAGGATAACAATGGGACATTAGGGTTACAATGGTCAAAAGCATTGTACAAGTAAAACCTCCTCTCTCAAATATGCATTTTTATATTTCCAAGTGCTCCATGTAAGGATACACGTGGATGTCTTTAAATACTAAATCTTCACTAGAACTTTATAAGTGACACTCCTCATTGTCCATATTTTCTTCTGCTCCTCTTAACAATAACACAAAATCTTACTAAATCATTACAAAACACATACCAAACACGCATAAGATGATAACTTACTCACAACTTATATGTGACAAATACACAACAATCAATAGTTATTTCTACTACTCTCCCATAATGAGTACTTGTGAATTCATCATCTCACATAGTCTAAGTTGGGTTGTGATGACATCTCCTTCTCATACATGTCAAGGAACGATCCCCTAGAAGTGATATATATTGCAACAATCAGGGTCGCTAGATCAACTCATCTAGAGCACACAAAGAACAAGATTATCCAATGTTACATGTTACAGGATATACACATCCTCATGACCCATGCCTACTTCTTGTCTCCAACAATATTGATACCATCATGCCTCACTAGACTTAACGACACACCCTACAAGACCAACAATTCCATGGTTATGTACGACAAATTGGGTTTTATAGCCATATACCCTTTACATCATGCAATGACACCTCATAGTTACTCCAAACATAAAGTTACACAAGTACAAGGACTATATGTCATCTCAACTTTTCATGCTTGTACATTTTTTCAAGATAAGCTCCATGTAGATTATCTTCTGTGATATGAAGCCTATAAATCTTTGTCTCTGCCAATACACAATTGCATTCCCATAATATTTCCTCAAAAATATTTTTCTGTAGCCTATCTGTAATGCTTTGTGCTTAACAATCAAGAACTTTGTCTCTCCATTACATATTCATCCATATTACTACCCCTCGAGGTATGACAATCACACAACCAACTTATCATAACACTCATTGTGGGAGTCATTGCCAAGATGCTTATCCATAAGTTGTCTTGTGCAAGCATTCCTCAAGCACCATTACGAGCACAAAGTGGCACAAACCACCATTATCCCTCCACTAATGGCTATGGCTCCATGTAATGATGATACATGTCACTTGTGGGAATTGAACTAGGTGAGGAAGATAACAATCATTCCTACCAACCACCAAAACTAAACCGAATTAACCATCCAAACTTATTTCCAGCTTCACCCTACTTCACTAAATCAATTCATTATTTCTTACCTATAATACTAAAGATTATTTGTTAAAATGAAATTTCCTCGAAACAATCTGGTTTGCATTTATGTTACTATTTACCTTAATACTCTTGTTTAAAAAAGGTAGTCGATTAAACGGAGCAGACAGGTTTTAGTGATCGCCGACAGGCACGAGAGCGCACTAGGGCTTCTAATCGGTCGCCATCAGTTTAGTACAAGTCGTGAAAAGATGGAGAGAGGTGGGGCCCCTCAAAAAGAATCATTAATTGAGTCTACATACTTGCTTTGACTCTTGTGGCTATCCACAAGCTACGTGTCCCCAACGATGATATCGCGATCGATACGAAAGAAAGCAAGGAAATGCATTCACCCGTACGTACGAACTTTACCTTGTCGTTCATGAAGGCTGCAGTACAGGCTAGGGATTGGCGAGATGTCTCTCTCTCGAAATAGTGGCTTTAGCCGTAAAACCCGCCAGTTTGCGATCGTGACGGTACGGTCATCACTCGGATGCCAGAAGGATCAGCCCGTCAGTTGGTGTTAGATAGAAATTTTCCTCAATTCAAGGGTTTCAAAGCGTGAACAAGTTTTCGGGCTTCAAAAGAAGGAAACCTTCTGTGAAATACCCGCACGGTAGCAAAAGAGACTTAACATGCAAGAAACTCTAAAGAGAAATATAATTTTTATTTTTTATAATGGCTGGAATGGCGTCGGAGTTGCCTGTGTGCTTTGGGGGTTTCAGCGAGAGAATGACTGCGGCGGTTAGATCGGATGGGATTTTTTACGTTTTTTCTTCAAATCATTTCAGCAGGATCGGCTGTTATTTGGTTATACGATCGATCGGTTAGGATTTTTTACGTTTCCTCTGAATTATTTCGGAAGAACTTCAAGAAGTTAGGTTATCATCAGCTTTATTTCTTCTTGTAGATAATTGCATTTCAGCATCTTTCGTTTCTGGCGTTTTCTTCTTTGCTTCCTGAAATCTCGTCTGATACTAAATTGTTCATTTTGATTTGGGTGGTTAACATTAGGAAAGTGCTTCTCTTGAAAGCGAAAAGGACTTGGTATGTCTGAAGAACAATGCGTGGCTTTCGTATGTGATGATATTTCATCGTCAGTAGGTTTGCTCAGTGTTCTGATCGTTCCATTCCAGCGTATAAAAGTTCTATTTCGGCATATAAAAGGTCTGTACTATATTCTTCTTGTTTCTGGATATTCACTTTTTTCCTTTCATCTTTTTAAAGTTATTTTGCAGGACAACTTACTTTCTTTAAACTTTTTAATGATTTACAGGGTATCATAAAGAATTCTGGCAAGACAGTGAGAAACAACATAAATATATGCTGAAGCAAAAGTAAGTGGAAATATTCTTTCATGTGAGTGTTTTCTTCA